>JADRCH010000284.1:271679-283727 GCA_019843965.1 Rhynchomys soricoides
TATTATTATTATTATTATTATTATTATTATTATTATTATTATTATTACAGTATTTTACACACACACACACAGCAACTGGAAGGCCCAGGTTGTTTGCTATGATCTTTGTGTGGTAACCCTACATAGACTTTCTATCCTTCCCACCATGAAACCCAGGATTGACCATAGCCTGGAAAAGACTGGCCCTGGGGATCAGGAGAACAGGCTAGATGGCTCCCAAATGCATGAGGATACACAAGTTCATCCTCTTGAGTCCCAACCAAACTCCTCAAGTATGTGTCCCCTGTCTGTCTCCCCACCCTCCACCCCATGTAAGCTGTATGACAAGCTGGACAGGCACTGTTCACAGACCACAAGCTTCACAGCCCTGCCCCCATGACAGTGATGGGAGATGGGCCTAAGAAGAGATGCCTGGGTCCCAAGAGCTCTGTACTCATCGGTGGATCCTGGTCTTTACCACAGGAGGAGGTTAGTTACCAGGGTCTAGGCTTCTTTCAAAAAGTGTCTGTGGCCCCTTTGTGTTCTACCCCTTACAGCAGGGGTAGAATATTCCCGAGGCCCTTCTCAGGGGAGGCCCCTTGACCTCCAGAGCTATCAGAAGGAAATGTCTTTGGTTTTGTTTTATTTTGAAGCAGGGTCTCATGTCGCCCAGGCTGCCCAGGAACTGGGTATGTAGCTGAGGGATGACCCTGAGTGACCTTCCTGCCTCTTCCCCTGAGTACTGGGTTCCAAGAGTGGGCTTCCAAGGTTCCTCCCCCATTCCTAAGCCCACCTGTTTGGAAGCCCCCCAACACCCTCCTTTCTCAGGAGACAGCTGAGAGAGGCTGTGTAGGCTACTGAAACGGGAAATGAACATGGACTTCTGTTGTCATGTGTGGACATTTTTCTGTCCCTCTGCAGGGGGGTTGAGTGAAACCCAGGCATTCCATCACTAAGGTAACCCAACCAGGGTCCTCTCTTCCCTTCAGAGCTGGAGGACTCTAGAGCTCAGAGAGCTTACACCCCGCCCTACCCACCTCAAGCTTCATAGCAGAGAGGCCCAGAACTCAGGGCCTCACTCCCTTCCTTCCTGGAGTTCCAGCTCTTCCTAGCTGTGCTCCTGAGGCCTGGTCCCTCAGGACAGGATGGGGAGGGACAGAAAGCTGTGTTCATGGCAAGCTCACACCATTCATTCTACCCCTCTCCACCCCTAGATCTGGAGCAGGTCCGAGGCCTCAGACCTGCAGAAGGCCTCCTCAGGAAGGAGAGGAGAGCCTAGCAAACGTGTGATTAATTTTCCCGTCCTCATTAGTTCCCGGATCTCACCCTCTCATTATGAGGCGGTGAGGCAGTGGGTGGTGCGCAATGGGGCTGCATGCCTGCCTGGCTCAGAGAGTGGTTACCAGAAGGCCTGGCGCTGGTAATTGCCTTTGCCCAGCCTCGGATGGGCTCATTAGAGGTAATGAAATCAACAAGTCCAGGGCAGGAGAACTGCGGGCCCCTCAGGGGACCAATGTACAGGCAGGCGTCCTCCTTCAGAGGAAAGGGTCCCAGGAAGCCAGGGCTGTGGAGAGCCCTGTGGGTCTGGGGCCCACAGTCTCTGCCCATTCAGGGGTACAGGAAACGGCAGGCCCCGGTCAAGCTCTGGGGATGTATGGCAGTTTGGGGCTTGGTTCCCGATCCCTCTTTTAGAATTCTTCTCATCTTTTCTTGATGAGAAGGATGGCCCGATACTCCTTCCTGTTCTTGGTACTTCTGCCCCGAAATCTATGCCATGTTATCTCCACCCACTGGCCCTGTTATTGTTTCTAGGAGAGACTAGCTTTCTTCCCTGGCCTCAGTTTCCAGTCTTTGCCCTTCCCTAGCTCTCCAGCTGTGCAAAGAGTCTTGCAGAACAAACATGGTTTCCTAACACCCTGAGGTAAGCCCTAAGCTGTACTTCCAGTCCCCCAAGCCCAGGTCTAGCCTTGGCTCTTAGCTCTCCAGCTCAGCCTCTGGTCGTATGACTTCCCTCCCACTGTCTTCCACCTGTGACCTTTGCTTCAGCTGTCCCTGGGCCTGCAGTTTTTTTAGCACCATGGCGAAGGAGACACTAGAACCACTGGCCTAGCTCTCTATTCCAACCGGCCACCTACTATGTGTCACCCACCAAACCTTTCTTCACGGTGCTGCTTTGGCCACACTAACCTCTCTTCACTCATGAACACAGATAATCTCTTCAGATCCCTAATAAACCCCAGTCTAGGCCTTGTACACAGTAGGTGCATCATAAGAGCACCCCGCTCTGAATTGGCAGCACCTTTTCTGTGCTGTCTCCCTGCATTTTGCTCTATGGCTCTTGCCCAGAGCAGCCCTCTCCTAAAGGGTTGCCATGGTTTCTGAGTTCTCCGATCCTCAGCGGGAGGGATTCCCTGCTTCCCATGAAAAGGAGGTCCAGGTGGAGAGGAGGTGTCAGTGCTAAGCCCCAGTGTCCTGCTGCCCTCAGTCCCTTAACACACATGGCCTTGGAGAAGCAAGCTATGAGCTGTCCAAGAGCTGTCCATGTCTTGACCCCTGCCTCAGTGGCTATGACGATGGACCCCTCAGCCCACCACTGGAATCCTCCAGGGAGCTTGAATTGGTTGGAGTCATTGCTTCCTGTTTTGGTGTATGACTAGTTCTCTCCTGCAGTTACAAGTTGCCACATACAATGCCTATGACTCTACAGATGTATCACCTCACAGTGCGGGGGACAATGACTAAACACCTTTCACTGGTTTTTATTGAGAAATCAAGGGCTTTATTCAGTCTGAACACGCAGAGGAGAATCTTTCTGGTAGGCCACTCATTCCTTGGCTTCCGGTCCCACCCCATCCTCAAAGCCAGCTGTGACCTGTCAAGTCCTCTTTGGTCATGGCTCTGACCCTGATCCTGACCACCTTCTTTCATATTCTGAGGATCCACCGAGTTACACTGAGTCACCACACAACCCAGGCTCCAGCTAAAAGACCCTGAACTAGACCTCTGCCATGGAAGGCCCTATGCCTTGTGGAGCAGTGTGCACCAGGTTCTGAGAGTTGGGCCCTGAACACAGGAACACAACCTAGACTCCCTGGGAACTGTCTCAAGAAGCCTGGAGCTTTTGAGGAATTTGGAGAGACATCCTAGGGGCATCCAAGGGGGCATTGCTAAGCTATGGGTCTTTCTTAGGTCCTGAAAGCCAGGAGAAGCCTCCAGAGAAAGGAAGAGCCCAGAAGATAAAAATAAGCCAGGGCCTGGATCTGGTGTGGGTACTCGTCAGTGCCCTGTCTCTGACTTGAGACTTCCCAGCTGATCCCAGCAGTGGAAGTGGGCACTTGCCAGAAACTCCAGGGCCTGGCACCCTCAGCAGCACCATCTGCCTTGGCATGTGGACTACAGCACTGAGGTGCTGTTGTGTTTTCTCTGATTCCCATTATGATTTCAAATAAACCAGATCTGCAGCTTCTGGCCCTGACACCGTCAGCTCATCTCTGACTTGACATCACATATGCAGCATGTCAGCTGGCCATGGGCTGGATCAGACTCCCAAACTCTGGCTACTTAATAACCACGCACATATTGTAAACTTATGAGAATGTCCACTTGTTCATTTGTAGACCATCGACATGGCTTATACAGTTCCCTTTCGCCTCCTACAAGTGTCCCCAAGAGCATCAAGTCCCCCGAGTTTATCCCAACCATCCCCCATGATGCAGTGCGCTTTATAGATGACCTGCTCTCATTCTCTATTCCTAGGGACCTTCAAGGCCTTGCTCCTTGACATTCTGGCATAGTTCTGTTGATGTAGTGTGATCCTGAGGCTGACTGAACCCTGGGTTAGCCAGGTGGACCTGCCATGCTCCTTAGATCATGCACTGGTCTGGCATAAGATGACTGAGCTACCTGAGTCCGTATGTGAACTGGGTCACATTCACAGACCTGTGCTCCCAACATGGAGACCGTGGGGCCACTGTCTCTTCCCCAGAGCTCTCAGCTGATATTGTGTTTTAAGACATACTCTTGGAGGTTCTTAGGGTCCGTGAACCTCCTCCCTCCCTCCACCATTTTGTTTTTGATAAATATAAGACTAAGTAGGGCCAGCCCTGTCCAGAGAAGAGCAGGAACTTTGTGTCCTGGAGCAAAGGGAACAAGAATCTTCAGTTCCTGCCTTGATGGTGACCACAGAGGACAAAAAACAAAGACATGTTGTACACTCCATGTTCCATGTGCACCTTGTGGATTCAGATGGGTCCAGGCCAAGTGGACAGCCTTTACATTCTGGGTCTTAGGCAGGAGGACACAGTCACCTGAGTCACTATCTTTAGCATCTAAATACCACAGGGTAATGGTATTGAATACAATGGTTTGAACATGAAATATCTCTCAGGATGACTAATGTGTTCAGGGCTTTGTCCATAGCTGGAGGTGCTATTCTGGGAGATTCTGAAAACTTTGGACAGGAAGAGCCTATCTGGGGAACAAATGTTAGGGAGAATGGGTCTTTCTGGGTATCTTTTATCTTTTCCCTGATCTATCTCTCTCTCTCTCTCTCTCTCTCTCTCTCTCTCTCTCTCTCCCTCCCTCCCTCCCCTTCCCTCTCTCTCTCTCTCTTACACACACACATACACACCGCACACCTCACACAACATACACACACACAGCACACACAGGCACATACACATACACACACGCATACCTTGCACCTACACACCACAGACATGTGCACGCACACACACACACACATGCACACTACACACACACACCTCTCTCTCTCTCTCTCACACACACACACACACGCATACCCTGCACCTACATACCACACACATGTGCACACACACACACCTCTCTCTCTCTCTCTCTCACACACACACACACATACATACCCACCCACACATGCATGCACACACACCACACACACAGAGCACACATAGGCACACACACACACATACATACACCACACACACACACACACACACACATATGCACATACACCACACACACAGCAGGCATACATGAACACACGCACACAGCATGCACACACACACACGCACACAGCACACACAGGCACACATATACATGTACATGCACACTCACACTCGCACACATGCTCACCCATGCACTCCCATCACCATGCTGCTCTGCCCAGATACCTGGGGTCAAGCGAACAGACTGAACAAACCGCCTGCAACTTAGATCTAAGTGGCGATGACTGGTTTGGGACAGGGCCTGACACATAGTTACCCTTTTAAAAATGGGGTTTAATAGGAGAAATGGCTTCAAGACTATGATGGAGCTTTGAGGTGGGAGAATATTAGAAAGACACGGTCCCACGGACCTCACAGGGAAGGAGATGCTTCTTTTTAACACCTGGAGGAGAGCTTCATCAGAAGACATCGGTAACATACGGGACCCAGCACTCTGCTTGCCGCCAGCAGGCCCAGCCCTACTCCAAGTGACTCCATGTTGTATAGAAGGTGGTTTCCGAGACTGCACATTGCCCTTAAGGCACATCATTTTACAAGCAGCTTGACTCCATTTTGAGGGAGAAGGATGACTGGCCACTGGCTGGATCCCAAAACTTTGCCAACCATCAGGTACCAACCAGCAAAGCAGACTAATAACTAACTTATCCTGGGAGTAGAAAGGGGGGCAGCCTATCTGATTATTGGCAAGCCTTGAAAGTGTGGGGACACATGGAAGACTAAATAAAATCATATATGGCAAGCCAGGACTAAGAATTTACCCTCCATACCAGACTAAGGAACGACAGTCACCCTTCTCACCTAAAGCCCATAAAGCAGTGACCAACCAACACCGAGACTGCCGGTCCCATACCAGCCTATTGTCTGGTGTGTGCTTGAAGGAGTGAGGACTCACTTGGCTTGGTCCTCCTTGGATGCCTGCCCAGCCATCTTTTGCCCCAACTGGACCTGGTCTCTGTTTCCTGCTCCAGACCTGCACAGCGGAACCTGCAGCATCGCAGATTCCCGGCTCCAGCAGCTCCCTCCTACCCTGCTCTGTCTTGTTATCTGTAAAGACACTTTCTCAGATGTTTCTGAAGCTTCTTGCGCCCAGGTGTAGCCTCTTTACCTTGTAGACATATATATGTGTAGGTATGTGAATACATGTTCTGTGTACTGTGCAGTGAGAATTAATATTGGGAATTAAGACTCAGAGAAAAAAGCTACATTCACCTCAGTCAGCTTACCAAGGTAGGTGAGTTTTATGAAAAATTGCTGTCGTTGGAACCACTAAACCTTATGAATTTATTGTTATTCTATACATTCTGCCACTGAAGAGACAAAGCATGTTTATGTTTTTGGTATGTCATGCCCATAACACTGATCTTGCAAAGGACCAGAGTTCAGTTCCCAGCACTGTTAGAAATATGTTCAGGATTGCACAGAAGAGACCCCCAACCACTCCAAATGAAGCATCTGGGCGAGGCAAACTTTACTCTTGATGTGTGCTTACGAGAGGGAACACACTGACAGAAAGATGACCAATGTCTTTTCCACATTGGCTGAGGTCCAACCTCGGTCTTTCATGATTGGTTAGTTTTAAAAGAATTGGGGAAAAAAGGAAGAGAGAGGAGGAGGGAGGAGGGAGAGGAAGGAGGAAGGATGAGGAAGAGGGAGAGGAGGGAGGGGAAGGGAGGAAGAGGGAGAGGAAGGAGGAGGGAGGAGGAAGAGGGGGAGGAGGGAGGGGAAGGGAGGAGGAAGAAGAGGAAGGAGAAGGGATGAGGAAGAGGGAGAGGAGGGAGAGGAAGGGAGGAGGAGGGAGAAGAAGGAGGAGGGATGAGGAAGAGGGGGAGGTGTTGTGGATAGCCCTGGGGCTTTTTGTATTCTGTAATTCTGCCCTCCTGTGAGGGGCTTCAGACAAGGAGCAAGTTACACCTGTGACATTTTGTGAACCAATCCCCCAATGAATAAAGGAGCCAATCACTGGGCACATAGAGAGACTTCCTGGTTGGAGAAGAGAAGAGAGGAGCAGGAGAGAGAGAAGGTCTTTTTGGAACGGGGACAGCATGTAGTAGGTAAGATGTAGCTACTAGAGTCTCCTGGTATCATGGCAGATCCACAAGGATTCGCCACCAGAGGAATCAGACTTTGATAAGGTTTACAAGATTAGGTTTTAGTTGATGCTCCCAGAGACTGAGTTACTATTGTTTCTGAGCTAAGTTTGTCTTGCATTTTTCCTTCACTCGACAGCTCGTTTGGGTTCCAGAGAGAAAGGTACGGCAGCAAAGTGTGGGTTTGCCTGATGTGCACTACAGTGGCCATGGGGGTATTGAAGCATGGGGCTGGCACGGTAGTGACCGCCCAGTGGGAACCTAGGGAGCTTGGTGGAGAGACCGGAGCTCCAGAGATGAAAGCAGGTCGGCCATCTCCAGTGCATTGGCTGGCCAGCCCGCTGGGGATGAGAGAACCAGGGTGTAGTGCGGGAACTTGCTATGTATTCCTTCTTTTTTAATATTTCCTGTAACAAGGAGGAGGGAGAGGGAGGGAAGGGGAGGGAGGAGGAGGGAGGAGGGAGCAGGAAGAGTGAAGAGGGTGGAGGAAGAGTGAAGAAGAGGGAGGAGGAAGAGGGAAGAGGAGGGAGGAGGAAGAGTGAAGAAGAGGGAAGAGGAGGGAGGAGGAGGGAGAAGGAGGAGGGAGGAGGGAGGAGGGAGGGGGAAGAGGGAGGAGGAGGGAGGAGGGAGGAGGGAGGGGAAGGAGGAGGGAGGAAGAGGTCAGCCACTGTTATCACTTAAGTATTTAGAATACAGCAGTGCTTTTATGTAAACAAGAGTTTTACCAGGTTGTATGAAGATATTAAAACATTTATGTAAGTCTTACAAGATGGAAAATACAGTGATTTAAATTCTTTGCCATGCGTACAAGGTTTTCAGTGTCATAGAAAAGACGAGCGCTTAACATTTCTCACAACACTCATGTGGCTGGCTCACAACCACCTGTAACTCCAGCTCCAGGGGATCAGCCACGCTCTTCTGAACTTTGGACGCATCTCTCTATGTATGCATACAACTCCCCATGCACACATAATTGTTTTTAAAATAAAAAAAAAAAAAACAAAAATCTCTTCTTATTAAGAGATGGGGTAAAGAAAAGGCAAGAGAGTCAAGCATCATGGACAGGATAAGGAGGCAGGTGGAGACAAGACCAGAAGAGCCTTCAGAGAAATCGCATCAGAGAAGGAAGGGAAATGTGTAGTTTATTTATAAGTGTCTTAGTCATTGATCTATTACTTTGAAGAGACACCATGACCAAGGCAATTTATAAGAGAAAGCATTTAATTGAGGCTTGCTTACGGTTTCCAAGGGTGAGTCCACGATCATCATGGCAGGGAGCAGACAGGCATGGGGCTGGAGCCATAGCTGAGAGCTTTATGTCCAGATCCTCAGGCAGGAGGCATAGAGAAAATCTCACCTGGCCTGACATGGGCTTTGGAAACTGTAAAGCCCACCCCCGGGGACACACTTTCTCCAACAAGGACACACCTCCTAATCTCCCAGCCCTACCTACACAGTTCACCAACAGAAACCAAACATTTAGGTAAGTGATCCTGAGAGGGCTCTTCTCATTCAGAAAACCACAATAAGTTTTGGGGGAGCTAGTTTTATGCCACGTGATTTAGTTTAGTATGGCACACTTATCAAAGACCACAGAGGAACCAAGCACCGGGTTGGACTGTAAACTAAGAGCTACTCTTGGGCCATAGGACAATGCTTCTTAAAGCTCTTTCTCAAAGAGAGAAGCTACAGGGGTGTGCGTGACCCCATTTCTTCAGCCCGTGGGGTTTGTCCTCTTATAGTGACCAGTGTCTTTTTTCAAATATATTTTATTCATTTGTGTGTGTGTACCATGTGTGTGTGTGTGTACTGTGTGTGTGTGTACCATGTGTGTGTGTGTACCGTGTGTGTGTGCCGTGTGTGTGTACCATGTGTGTACATGTGTGTGTTCTGTGTGTGTGTACCATGTGTGTGTACCGTGTGTGTGTACCATGTGTGTGTACTGTGTGTGTGTACCATGTGTGTGTACCTTGTGCGTGTGTGTACCGTGTGTGTGTACCGTGTGTACCATGTGTGTATGTACTGTGTGTGTGTACCGTGTGTGTGTGTACCATGTGTGTGCAGGTACCCATCTAAGCCAGAAATGAACACTAAAACCTCCACAGGAAGGGAGTTACAGGTGTTTGTGAGCCTCCTGACATGGGTGTTGGAGATGAACTCAGGTCCTCTGCGAGAACAGCAGCTCTTAACCACTGAGCCATCTCTGCAGCCACTGAGACCAATGTCTTTAAGGGATAGGCCATGCTCTAACAAAAACCAGGAGTGGAAATGAGCCCTTGATCCCTTTAGCTGTTTCTGGCCTATATTTGATCACAACCTCCATCAAAATGACACCTCTTTCCAAATAGTCTGTTCCTTTCTAATGTCTGAGATCAGATTTAAGCCCTGACTACTTCAGTGTTGAGTGAGCTGCTGGCAGCCACCTGGCCCTGCCTTGGCTCTTCCTGCCTTGTGCTTCACCATGGAAGGACACATACTTTTCCCACTAGCAATGTCTACCCAGATGGTTTGTGCCATGGTGCTGCTGCCTGTGTCCCCTCAACACGTTTACCTACCTACCTATAATTTTGGAGAGATTATTTTGGCCCAGTAGCCATGGCAACCAACTAACCAGAACAATGCAGAAGTAGTTAGGTCTATGTTATTGATGTTGAAGAAGAAAGGAGGAGATGCTCACAAGATGGACCCTCACCTAGGGCTGCAGTCTTTTCTTCTCCCAGTCTGTCATCCATGATGGGGTGGAACTTTGTGATGATTCTGAGGATCACCCATGCTCTTTGAGTAACCCCCAATAGACTCACTGGTCCCCAAGCTGAACCTCAGTGGAATGGTTGGTTATTGGTGTCTTATCTGGACTGAATAGATGTTTGCTCATGTCACTCCAGGAAAAGTTAATGCAACAAGTACCAAGTATGTAGGCTCAAGTGATGATGAGACCCGCCTTCTGTCATCTGCAGAGTTCCTTCCCTGTTAGACCATGGGCAAGTTTCTCAGCCCCTGCCTCCTGAGCCTCAACTTCCTCATCTGTGTAATGGGGTCAGATACACCTGCTCACCAGAGCCTTTACAGGTACTGACTGGATGAGGCAGACAGATGAGGGTTGTCACATCGTGGGAATGTGGCATGTGACAGCTGGCACTTGCCTAAAGCAGGTCATTGGCATGTACCCAGTAAGACTCACTTTGGTACCATAGTGCCCCAAAGACCTGTTGGAAAGAACTTAAGGAGGAAAGATATTTTGGCTCAAAAGTTCAGAGTGCATGGCAGAGTGGCTTAGTCAGGGCAGCGGAAGTGTGGGGCAGAGGCAATAGAAAGACAGTTTAGAAGGGAGAAAGCATAGGCTTGCTATAGCCTTCAAGAATTGGCCCCTAATGACAAACACCCACCAACTAAGCCCCACCTCCTAGGGCTCCCAGTCTCTGAAAACAGGACCTTATTTGGGGAATCCAAAACCGCTACAGCGCATGGGTGGTTTCAGCCCCCCCACCATGGTTTCCCCTTGAAGCCAATTTCACAGTCTCCATTAAGATTTCCCTTTCCACCTGTTTTTTATTGATAAACAATTTTCATTGTATAACTTTATTTTTTAGAAGCATGTATAACTGCAGTTTCTCATATTCATGGCAGTGTCTAACTCTCATTGTGGTCTAACTTCCAAGCCTTTCTTCGCCACCGATGTCCCCCCTTAGCTGTCAGTCACTCATCACCATCTCCTGTCAGCCCCCACTCCTCATTCTTTATCTCTGTGAAACTTCCTTCCCTGCACATTTCACGCAAGTGGCTTCGTTCGGTGTGTTTGCCCTGCCTCAGCGTTGCCAAGATCAGTCTGTGCTTCCGCCTAAGTCAGAGAGCCGTAATCATCACTTTAAATGGTTGAGTAAGCTTCCATTTTGTGGTCATTCTGTTTTCTTCAGTGAGGGACATTTGGGCTGTTCTACCTTTTGGTTATTGTGCATTCACAATAGTTCGGCTAAGAACATTGGAGCTTGAGTTTTGGGGTGAACGTGTTTGTGGCTTTGAGTATATTTCTATGAACTTATTGATTGCTGTGCCAACTCTTTGTCTAAATCTTTGCAGATTGGCCAGGGTATTTTAAAACAAACAACAAAAACAAAAACAAAAAACAAAATCAACCCACCCTGTGCCTTTAAAAGTTTATTATGCTTATCTGTGCATTTATATGAGGTGGGGTGTGCATGCCACAGTGCATGTGTGGAGGTCAGAGGGCAGCATGCAAGAGTTGCTTCTCTCTTGTTCATGCTGGGAATTGAACTCAGGTCCTCAAGGTTGGCAGCAAGCACTTATACATTGCCCCAAAGCTGCACCCTTTTCTTTTCTTAGCAGTCTTCCATTGGGATTCTAATGTCTCTACAGGCTCACCAAAACTAGCTGTTTCATGCTGTTATTTTTCTGCCTTGCATTTAAGGCAGTCCTGGAGGGCGAGAAATGCTCCCCCATTGAGCTGTGACTTGCACTTCCTTAAGCATGCATGTGACAGAATGCCTTTCTGTGCACACTGCCCAGCTGTGTGAAATAGCTGCTTTGGAGAAAAGCCTATGTACACTTCTATTTGCACCCTTCTTAACTGAGTTATTTTTTGTGTCCGTTTTTGTGGCATGAGTGTGCTCATGAGCATGTGTGTGGTCCACATTACATTTGGAGACATGCTCTCACTCTGAACCCGACGCTTACCCACTGGCCAGACTGATTTAAGGAATCCCCTTGTCTTAGCCTCTCTACCAGCACTAATATTGCAAGTGTGTGTGTGTGTGTGTGTGTGTGTGTGTGTGTGTGTGCACATGCACACATGGTGTGTTCACATACACCTTTCATGTGGGTGCTGGAGATCTGAACCCAAGTTCTCAAACTTGTATGGCAGGCCCTTCAACAAAAGAGACATCTTATTATAGCCCCAGTTATTGTTGTCATCATGGTGGTCATTGTCTTCTTTTCTTCTTCTTCTTCTTCTTCTTCTTCTTCTTCTTCTTCTTCTTCTT
>JADRCH010000284.1:283737-413708 GCA_019843965.1 Rhynchomys soricoides
TTCTTCTTCTTCTTCTTCTTCTTCTTCTTCTTCTTCTTCTTCTTCTTCTTCCTCTTCCTCTTCCTTTTCCTCTTCCTCCTCCTCTTCTTCCTCCTCTTCCTCTTCCTTTTCCTCTTCCTCCTCCTCTTCCTCCTCCTCTTCTTCCTCCTCTTCTTCTCCTTCTCCTTCTCTTTTTTCTTCTTCCTCCTTCTCCTTTTTTCCTCCTTCTCCTCCTTTTCTTTACCAGTACTTCTATTTTTTTAATCAATTTCTTAAGGTAGGATTGGCATTCAAAAGCTGTATATCCCGTAGCATGTAGTGTCCACAACTTGATGAGCTTGGAAAATTATGCACCCAAGAAAGTCTCACCACAGTCTACATAGTAAAGATGTTCTTCACCCCTGAAAGTTTCCCTGGCCTCATTACCGTTTGTGTGGACATGCGTGATATAAACACAACATAAGCTACTGCCTTAGCATGAATGATAGGCACCATTTTCTAGGACAGACTCATCTTGCTGTGTTTTACCATCTGACTAATGCTTTCTGTGCTCCCCTGCACTTCACACTTTAGACTCATTTTACGGATGGCGTTGCAAGTGACTTAGGTGCACAGCCTAGACTGCATTAGGGATGCCCAGATGGCTGGAGATTGTGTTCATTATTCTCAGTGCTTCATCAAGCTTCCAAGCCTGCCCCTCTTCTGCTAGAAGGGAATTTCTGGTGGCTTGGCATGAAAGGAGGGTGACTGGGAAGCGTGTGTGTGTGTGTGTGTGTGTGTGTGTGTGTGTGTGTAGAGATCGGCAGTGGGTCAGTAGGCCAAATGGCAACTGCTCTCTAACAGGATAGTAGCATCTAATTGGCTGGGAGCCGGAATAGAACAAAGTGGCCAACATGGGTAAGCCTAGCGGGCAGGGTGCAATGAAAAGGCAGATTCGGAACAATAATGATGATACAACAGATAGAATTAAAGGGCCAGACAGGAGCTGCTCCATGAGAGATTGATTTGAGAAACCAGTTCCCCAGTTACAGAGGCTGAGTCTGTCTCTTTTGAAGCTAGGCCAACCTTTTACTCACAGTCAGAACATCAGCTTCTCCAGCCTTTGGCTTAGGCATGCCACTCCTTTGACTCCTGGGATCTCAGGCCTTCAGTCCTATCTTCTTCTTTCTTGCCTGGATTCCTAGTACTCTGATGGATAGAAGGCATGTGAGTGGGCGCCCTTGCCTGCTTCCAGATCTTAGAGGAAAAAGTCCCAGTTTCTTAGCAGAATCTTAGCGGAAAGATTTTCGTACGTGGTGTTTATGGTTTTAAGATAAGCCCTTCCCACACCTAACATACTGAGAATTCTTGTCATCAAGGCTGTTGTACTGTGTCCTGTTGAGATGATTATGTGACTCAGTCTCCATTCAGTTTGCACGCTTTCATGTTGATTGATTGGCAGATGTAACCATGTGAGACACCCAAGATAATCCCACCGAGTCCTGGTGTGTAATCCCTTTAATGTCCTATTGCTCTCTGTTTGGTAAGTCTTTATTGGGGACTTCTGCATGTGTGTTCATCAGGCATACTGGCCTATAATCTTCTTTTCCTGTGTCTTAGTCAGGCTTTGGGGTCAGGATGACACTGGTCTCCTAAAATGACTTTGGAAGTGTCCCCTCGTCTGCTTTTGGAAAGAGTCTAAATTCTCCTTTAAATGTTGCTTATAAGAAATTCACTTGAGACACCTAGGTCCTAGGTTTTCTTTGTGTGTGTGTGGGGGGGGTGTTATTTACTAATTTAAGTTCCTTATCTGTCATCAGTCTCTCCAGGCTTTATGCTTCCTCCTGACTCCATTTTAGCAGATTGTATATTCCTGGGAGTCAGTTCACATCCAGATCACGGGTTTATTAGCATATAATCACCTCTAAGAATCCTGTGTGCTCTTTGTCAGCAGCCTCAGCATCTGATACGGTGTCTTCCTCCCAGTCCCATTTCTGATTTCCTTCATCAGCCTCTTCTTTGCCTTTTTTTCTTCCAATCTAGCTGATGGTCTGGCAGCTTTCTGGTTTCAAAAATCCAGCTTTTAGCATCTTCGCCCCTCCCTCATTTGCCTCTCCCTTTACTTCTGTGGTAATCTGTCATTTCCTGTTAGCACTGGATTTAGTTTGTTCCCTCATTCCTCCAGGTATGAAGTTAGGTTATCTGAGCGGGTTTTCCCCTTGAAATGCATGCATCCATCACTGTAACCCAACCCCCTCCCCCATGGCGGCTTTCTGCTGCAGCTTGTCGCTCCTGTGATATTGTGTTTTCAGACAGTTTTCTAATTTCCATTTCATTTTTTTTTTTTGGCCTCATTGTTATTCAAGAGTGTGCTGTTTAGCTTCAATATATTTGTGACTGTTTTCATGTTCCCGTTGTTGCGGATTCTGACTTCATTCCATTGTGGTTAGTAAAAAGAGAAAAAAAGAACTTGGACCACTTTCCACTGTATTGGGTTTTTTCAGACTTCTTTGGTGACCCAGAATGTGAAGTAATGTGAATCATGTCCCACATGGCTGAGAAGAATGGGAACTCTTACTGATGGAGGCTCTGGGCCTCTCTGTTAGGTCCATCCTGTCTCTAATGTTGGCGGAGTCTGCTGTTTCTCCGTTGGCTTTCTGTCTGGACCCATTGAGGAAATAGAATGATAAAGTCTTCCGTGGTTATCAGGCACTGCCCATTGCTCCCTTTGGATCACCGCTGTTTACTGTATACATGCAGGTGACCTGACACATCTGTTCTCATTTCAGTCTGATTCTGTGATAAAACATCCTGACCAAAAGCTGACATCTGAGACCATGATGAGCACTAACTCCATCTGTGTCAGGAGGGGAGTGTTGCCATCTTAAGCTCGAACTCCTAATTCTACCTGTGTTTGGAGACTTCCCTGGATTGTTTCAACTGTGTTTTGTAGTTTCCAGGGAACAAACCTCAAACTTCTCTGCTTAAATTTATTCATATACAGTGTATCCTTTTGGGTTCTACCACAAATGGAAATGTTCGCTGAATTTTCAGTGTGTTAGACATTACTCTATATAAAGGAAATTCATTTTCATAGTCGTCCTTTACCCTGCCATCTTGCTGAACTCATTTATTCGGTCAGTATGTGACATTACACAAACACACACACACACACACACACACACACACACACACACACACACAGAGCACATGCACGTATGCATGTAATTGGGATCTTAAACATATAGGACCAAGTAATCTGTGAGTAGGAAGATGGCCAAGTGCCTTTTTACCTGTTTCTTGCTTAATTTGTGTGGCTACCGTAAGGTCTGGGTAGAGTAAGCATTCTGGTCTCCTTTGTGGCCATAGCAGGAAGGCTTTTTCATCATGACAAAAGCCATGAGTTTTTCATGGCAATTTATCAACTTGAGAAATAGTCTTCTCTCTCAGGTCTGCAGAATGAAATGCCATGAGAAGATTCCAAGCCAGTGTTTGACTGCATCCCATTCTGTGTTGTGTCTCTGGTGGGGACTGTGTGCTTAAGCCTTTATTCTATTAACACGATGTATGACAGTGATCAACTTTTGGATTTCAAAACAAATTGCGTTCTGTGGATAAATCTCCCTTTGTCTTAGCAGATGATCCTTTTGTACACTGTTGGATTGATTTACTGGTGTTTACAGAGGACTTTTAGCTACAATTTTATTCTGTCATGATGGCTTTGGTTTTGGTATCATGGTAACACAGAAAATAAATTGGAAGCGATTCCCACCTCCTTGTCTTCCCCACTCCTCCACCTCTTCCTCAGGAGATATTGTGGCTGGGGAGCATTAAACCTTTAAGTAATTTTGTAATAGTCACTAGAAAAGCTGTCTGGTTCCTAAGAATTTTTTAGGAGCATCATATTGCTAAAAGTATTAATATTAATAATATGGTCCTTTGTTTTTATATAGGTCTATGCAGATTTTCTATTTCTTCACAAGTCAGTTTTAGTTGGTAGCTTATGTCTTTCTAGCATCTCACACATTTCTTTTGGGTTATCAAACTTTTGGCAAGTAGGTGTTTATTGCATTCTCTCACATTTTTATAGGGTTTTCTCCAAAGATTTATTTTATATGTGTATGTACATGTGCACACATGTGTGCAAAGCCAGAATAGAGCCTCTTCACATTCATGTGCATGCACACATATGCATTTCCAAACACATGTAAATATGCATGTCCATAAATATGCATACATACACATGCCAAACAAACAAACAAAAAATGTTTTCAGAAATGTGTCAGGACTTTTCAAAATTCCTGTGGGCATGTGATTCCCCGGTGTTTCCTTTATGCCTTCGGCTATCTTTTTGTTTGTTATCAACTCTCTAAGCATGTTGTGAAACTAAATGTAGCTACAAATAATTTCAAGAAATGTCCCAGGGAAAATGCTGGTTTAAACCAAGAGAGCCTTAGGCTGGGTCACACGAGGGCTGCTATGCAAATGGGGTCTTCTGTAAAAGTCAACCTGATGGGTGGGTTCTGTCATAACCAGGCTTTGAAGAGACTCTATCCATTCCATTCTAGCCACTCTCGGCCAGCTGCCATTGGCCATGGACATGGGGGGGTTGGTTTTCAAGGATACCACAGAGTGGAAAAGAGGGACAGAGGAGTAAAATAAGTTAAAACACTTCAATCTCTCACCCTCACCTCTATCTGAGGCACTATCAGCAACTGTTAGCAGACAGGGAAGGGAGAATCCTTTTACTAAGGGACATGGTCCTTGAGAGGGCACCTATGTCCCAGGCTATGTGTCCATGTACACATAGCAACACCAAATAGACTTAGTGGATGGGAGAGAAAGACAGAGAGAGAGAGAGAGAGAGAGAGAGAGAGAGAGAGAGAGAGAGAATGAGAAGCGGAACAGATGGGGGAAAATTGAGAGGGAATGAGAATGGATTTGATTAAAAATTATATATGTGAATGATAAAAGTTTTATTTGTTTTTAGTTTGTTATCAAGAATCAACCATTTTCTTGAATAAAATCTTCCAGAGCTGATAACAAACTTTTAGTCAATTTCTAGAAATCTAAAGTTGCCAACGCTGCTAATTTTTTGAGGGGTGTGGTATATGTGTTTATACATGGTCATATTGTGTGTACATGTACAACACACACACACACACACACACACACACACACATGTGGAAGCCATAGGTGGACAACAGATGTCTGCCCCAATCACTGTCCACTTTCTTCTTTGAGACAGAGTCTGTCTCTCACTGAACCCAGAGCTCACTGATACAGGTGTACTGGCTGGCTAGCAGACTCTCAGGGTTCTCTTGTCTCTACCTCCCCAGCATGGGGATTACAGGTCACACCCCCAAGACTAGCTTTTGTGTTGGTGCTGGGGATCTGAACTTGGATCCTTGTACTACGAGACGGGCAGTTTACCAAAGAGTGGTCCCTGTCCTGGTCATTGTTATCAATGTTCTTGGAGAGAAGTCTGACAGGTCCTTGCTTTGCCAGATCTACTGACATTACCATGCTGCCTCTGACAGCTCCTTCCTAGTCTCAGGAGGAGACCCTGGGCAGGCCTGAGGCACAGCCCACTGGATGACCTGAGGCAACTTCATAGATTCCTGTCGGTTTCTTTTCCTACAACAGTAAAAAGAGATGTTCTACAGAGATGATCTCCAAGGGCCTTCTGGCCTCAGATACCCTGGCTCTGAGCCTTGCCTAGAGGCATCTGGAAAACAGCAAATCTTTGTGTTCTCAGCATTCCCTGAAGCAACAACTTTCAAACTTCTCTCCCACAGCCCAGGTAGAAATGAGAAAACACACCAAGGAACATAGGTTGACACGGGTATTCAAATGTACTGCACACAGGCTGAGGATTCCAGCAAGCTGCAGCTGCAGCAGGGACATACTTTGGTCCTCCGAGCCTGTTCTACACACCCTTTCCACCCACATCCACTCCACACTCCTCTAAGTAAGTAAGGGGCTTGGCAGTTAAGAGCACAGCCTGAGCTGTTCTTATAGAGGACCTGGGTTCAACTTACAGCTATCTGGAACTTCAGTTCCAGGAGCGCTAACGCCCTCTTTTGGCCTTTGCAGGCACTGCATGTGTGAGGTACACAGATATGCATACAGGCAAAACACCCACCCACATAATAAAATAAAGTAAAATGAAAAGTCAATAAGTTGCTTGCTGTTCATAGGCCACTAAAATGGCTCATGAACCCACTGAGCATCATTGTCTTCAGTTTCTACAAACTGCAGACCTTCAGAGAGGAGATGGGCACATGGAAGTCTGAACTCACGCTGAGGCTCAGAATGTCTGGTCATTGGGGATGATGTTGGTTTGGGGGCCTAGAAAGAATAGATGCTGGAACATTGGGAACATGGCTTACTGGTGTCCCCTGGGGCTCTAAGCAGGGGTCCCTATCAGAGTAAATAGAAAGACTCTTTCATATGGGTGTTTTCTAACAGACAAGTCTTTCTTGATGTGAACAGAACTGTGCCTGACCCTTAAGTTTGAGCATTAATTTCCTAACAGGAAGCTGGGCAGTGGTGGCGCACACCTTTAATCCCAGCACTCGGGAGGCAGAGGCAGGCAGATTTCTGAGTTCGAGGCCAGCCTGGTCTACAGAGTGAGTTCCAGGACAGCCAGGGCTACACAGAGAAACCCTGTCTGGAAAAACCAAGAAAAAAAGATCCTAACAGGTAGCATGAAGGTTTTAGAAGACCAGAATGTTAGGGAGTGATCGGACCACGAGGGTTGAGCCCTCTCGTTGGGGCAGTGATACCCTCATAGGGAAATCTACAGGTCTCTCTGTCTCTTTACCTACCCCATTCTGGCACATGATTCACTATTGTGTGAGAACACACCAAGAATATTGACCTCATTCTCCCTTAAGCTAGAATTCACAAGTGAAGCCATTATCTTGGTTTCCTGGTCATTTCCTTGGGAGAAGCGTATTGTTATTTGTGACAATGATGTATTACCTTTAAAAATGATCACTATGTGGGTGCTTCAGTACTACTGTACATGTGTAAAGGTTCGAGGGTAACACTGTGGAGTTGGTTCCCTCCTTACACCTTCATGTGGGTTCTGGGGAAATGACCCAAGCTATTAGGCTTGTAGAGCAAGCATCTTTACCTTCTGGGCCATCTTGCCAACTTTAATTATTGTGTATAGGTCTATTCAGATTTTCTATTTCTTCTTTGGTCAGCTTCAATAGCTTATGTCTTTCTAGCATGCTTACCCACAAGCCAGGAATCACACCACTGGCACCTTGATGTTTAACTTTCCAGACTCCAGAACCATGGGAATTTCTGTTGTCTGAGACAACCTTTCTGTGATATTTTGTCACAGCCTCTCAATCTGCCGGGTACACCTGCCCAGTCTTAAGTCTCCAGAAACACCCAGCTACCTGGAATACACTCTGAAGCCACCACTCTGTGATGGCTACAGGAGAAGACACGTGGTAAAGAACTTGCCTCTGGCACCCAGATGGAACCTGTAAAAAATACTCCTTTTTTACTAATGAGACTCCTTCTTTCTCAGTCACATGCCTGCAAATGTCAGCACATCTTGAGGCAGAATAGAGACAGGGGGCCTGTCCAGGTGGCTGAACTACCCTGGCTGTCACTCGGGGATAATCAGTGTCTCCCTACTTTCAGATCAACATCTCTTGGCCCAAAACCACAATCCAAGTAAAATCAAAGTTATTACAAAAACATCCCAGTAATTGCTTCAGCTTCTTGACACTTGGAAATCACAGCATTCTTCTTTTTTTTCCTTTTAATTTCTTTTTAATGGACAACAGCAGACTTCAGTCGAAGGCTCCATGATCTCAATGGGAGTCTAGCTTTCCAAGACGAAATGAAATCTATGAAACTCCACCAGTGGCAATCACAGCTGGCTCCATCCTACATACTGGCAGCCCACACTTACCCAGGAACATCTGGAAGACGTCACATTTACCTAACATATGGTCCTTCTAATTAAAGGTAGGAGGGGTGGTTGTAAGTTGTTGCATGTGAGACTGACCAGATACAGATGAGGCAGGACATGGGAGGATCTTGTCTGTGAAGGGCATGGGTGCAGGCAGAGATGACTCTATACACTTTCCCAGATCAAAGTGATTGGAGAGTCCCTATTGCTTTAGCCCTAGGTCTCTACTAGGTGGCAGAGCTCAGTCCTTCAACCAACTGAGGTCAACCCTTCAACAACAGCAAGGTCATTTGACCCTACTTTGAGTTGACATAATGGAGACTTAGTTTTGTTGGCCTTAGTAGGAAGTTTAATAAAAAGGACAGAGGGGCAGCCTCACACCTGGCCTTCCTGCTCCCAGGTTCCTCCTTAAAGATTTCATAGGGGTAGCCTGCAGTTTTATTAGGAAAGGTCATAGGTCTCTTGACCCACAAACATCTGCATCACATCTTGGAGACAGCCCAAGAATGTGGTAGTTGTGTAGCTGGGTCCTCTCTAAAAGGGAAATGTCTTTTTCCCTGTGTTGCTATAAATAGCTGGTAACATTCATCCAGAGATGACTGTATTACCTTGTGATATTTACTTGGGCAGAAGTCCCCTCCCCTTCTCTCCTGGTAAATAAGGAACTTCTGTGGACAGCTGTGACTTCCAGATAAAATTTAGTGCCAGTCTTGTCTGCTTATGCAACCCCAGCCAAACCCAGGGCCTTTGGAGTCATGAGTGAGAGGATGCACAGACTCAATACAGCGCTCTTCCATCCCAGCAATGACCACCATAAAATCTTTTAGGTGCAACCTTGTTCTCAGAAGGCCCAGGAGAGGCACAAGAGTCCCACAACCCAACAGCACCTCCCAAACATACGACGTCGGCCATCACCTTTTGTGTATATAGCCCATGCTTGGCCATACCATTTCTTTTAATGTCCATTTATCACCCTCCTAACACTGAGTAGCTCAGAATTATCTCTTAATGAGATCTTTCTAAATACAGAGAAGAAACTGTATATGTCCACCTAGAATGGTTCCAGTGCCTTTAGTCCCATAACAATGATCCTTATAGTGGTGTGGCTTCCATTCTCTTCTGCTGAAAGGATTTCCTTTGGTGCTTCTATTACCAATGTCTGCTGATCACAGCATCTTTCAGCATTTTTGTGTCTAGAATTCCTCTCTGAGTTCAGATTTTCTCTGTAGCCAAAGATGTCCATGAACCCTGATCATCTTCTGTCTCCAGCTCCCAATAGTCCAACTGCAAGTGTGAGCCAGCAAGATATTTTTGCTGGGTATAGAGAAAATCAGTTTGAACGATAGTTTTGCTGGGTATAAAGTCAGTCATTACTTTTCTGTCTATACTTAAAGTGATTACCCAGCATCCTTCTCACTCAGCACTGCTGGTAAGATCTATGTACTTCACTCCTCTGATGCAGTGACTGGTTTTTCTCAGGTTACTTCTAAATCCTTTTCACCATTACTGGTTTTATCCAGTTCAGCTAGGGTATCCCCAATATGCTTCTCTTTACGTTTCACATGCCAAGGGTTCCCTGCCCTTCTTGGACCTCAATGTTCATAGTTTTCACCACATTTTAAAGAGTTTCTACTGCTACTTTTTTCCTGATATATTTTCCATCTCCTTGTCTCCCATACGTCTCTGCATAGACACTGGGCCTTTGGAAGTCATCTATGGCTCCCTGATGTTCTGTATTCTTCTGTCTTCCATAATGTTTCATTTAAAATTATTTCTATTACTGCATCTTCTAGTCAATTCCTCTTCCTGTCTGAGCACTTAATCCTCTGCTAATTTCATGAGATGTAGTTTTACTCTCAAAATCTATTTCTTACCTCTTTAAGTATGGCCCATATCTTCTTTTATTACCTTTGTCTGTTTAGTGTTCCCCAAGTTCCTTTTTGTTCCCTGAACACGAGGACAGAGCTATAAAAACTGTCTTTGGATCCTACCCACTGATTCCATCTCCTATGGTATTTCAGAGTTAATCTGGATTCATTGAGCGCTTATGCAATTCTATCTTATCTTATCTTATCTTACTAGGTCTCCGGTAACCCAGAATGGCCTCAAATTCACTACATAGCTGGGATGACCTTAAACTTCTGATCCTCCTGAGTACTGAGATTATAGATATGCTCCACTGAGGTCAGTTTATGCAGTACTTTCGGAACCCAGGGCCTCCTGAACACTGGGCAAGCACTCTACCAACTGAGCCGAATCTCCAACTCTGCTTCCTCCTCCTTCTAAGACACATGACCTGCCCCTTTGCATATACAGGTTATCTATTTTCCACAGGTTCCCCATGGGTTCCCAACATTGTATTTACTTTGTAAGGGAATAGGTGTTAATATTCCTGTAAATGGCATTAAGTTCTGCTCTCAGACATAGTTAAGGTACTTGGAAATAGTTTCATTTACCCATAGCTTCCAGATGGGCCCAACCTTTTGACATGGAGATACAAGCTGTCATCTATGAAGCTCATGCTTGAGAACTTCTTAAGCTAGATTTTTTTTTTTTTAAAATCACAATCAAGTCTTCGTTCGATCTCTTAAGTGAGTTTAAAACTTTGTGTTGTGACTCATTTGTAGCACAGCCCTCAGGTGCATGTGACCCACAGACTGTGGACTGGATGCACTTGAGGAGCTCCAACAGGTAGGATCCAAGTGTCACTTACCCACCACTGGGGCAGCATCTACTCAATACCCTTCCCAGTCCCTGGGAGTGTACTGAGAAGTACCTGCCATTGTCTTCACAGCTGGTGGGAGCCAGCATTGTCACTAGCCCTGTGTGAGCCTGCTACGGTCACACCTGAGCTGACCAAGCTCTGCTGAACTCTGAACTCTCAAGAGGGACCATCTACAAGTACCTCCCTCACACATTTTCTCTCCCTTCCTCCGCCCTAGGACTGAAGCCCCCGAAACCCTCCAGTTCCATGAGAAAGACCCCAGGCTCTGTCTGGGTCCTCCTCCCTGTGGCATGCCTGCGTACTCTCCTGGCTGCTGCCCAGAGCCATGACAGGGCTCACATGGCTTACTCCCCCCATCTCAGGATTACTGTCTTGAACTGATTTGAACTGTCTGACAGCCCATGTCTGACAATTGTTATTCCATGTGTTCTGTCCAGATTCTTAGCTATTGCAGAAGAGAGGCTAAATCTGGTCTCTCTTACGTTATTTTGGCCCGAGGTAAAAGTTCATCATATGTTACTTGCATGTCAAACAATGACTGAGTGCCAATAGTTACTGAACACTGGGCAGACTCCACCTAGGTATCAGGACGTTCTGGACAGAGCTCTGTCTCTTCTCCCTGGGTGAAGCATGGAAGGGAAGATGAACTGGTCTGGACTGGAAAAAACAAAAAGGAAATTTTAAGACTTCAGTAAGTCTTGTATAATATGTCTGGAGGTAGTAACCACCTGGTTCGTGAGACACCTCTCTTTCCTTGTCCCCTACCATTCATAGCCTCTAACTCTGTGCTATTAGAAGTGTCTCAGGGAGACCAGACCCATTTCTCTGAAGAGGCCTCCAAACCTTAGGCTTTTGAGTCTTCAAGACATTTCATGTGATGTCCATGTCTTTGGGGAAACAGAAAGGAAAGAATGGCCAGGAGAAGACTAATTCTCACAGCCCACAGCCCAGTGCAGCCTAGCCCAGCGGTAATTAATTGGTATACATGCTCTCCAAGTTGACAAGTGTTTATTCTACAAAATCTGGATCTTGGATCCAACAAGAAAGTGCATTTTTCCTGGTGAGCGTCTGGTCTGATGAGGCCTCTTGTGACAGGGCGGCTTGCTGGACAGCACACCCTGGTTTCAGCACGACTTCCTAAATGCTCAGAGTTTCCACAGTGGGTCAGGGAGGAGTCCCCACCCACATCCAGACCCAGTGCAGCTGGCCTAACCTAGGCAAGGTGCTTCTGTCTTCCAGGACCCGTCACGAATCCACTGCTGTCGTTGTTGGGAGCCCCTGGCCACAGCCCTGCTCTTGTGACTCGGGGATCTCTGAGGCTACATGGCAGGGGATCTCCTCCTAGGCTACATGGCAGTCTTCAGCTGTCACCTCCTACTAGTCTCAGAGACACTTGGTCCCATTCCCAACATTCACTTGTTTCCCTGAACTGAGGGCCTGAGTACCACCCCCATCCACATTCATATGAGGATGGCCCAACCCCTCAAGGATGGTGTCATCTAAGGAGCCTCTGCGCAATGACTAGGTCCTAAACTGCAGCCCTCATAGTGGGATTAATGCCCTATGAAAAGGGCTGGAGACTCTTACCCCTTTCCCTCTAGTGAGGACTCAGAGACACAGGGCTACATCTCAAAGAAGGCCCCAACCAGGACCCCACTACTTGCTAGCTCAACCTTCAACTTCCAGTTGCTAGAACTGTGAAGAGTAGATGCCCGATGCTTATGGGGGCTCCTGGCTATGGACATTGGCTATGGACACTGGTATTGATCTTCAGTCTCCCTCAGCCCTACCCATCCTAGCTTCAGCCTTTCCTCAGCCCCACCCACTTTCCCTTAGCCCCACCCCTCATCCTTCAGTGCCCCCTCTTCTCAGCCCCACTTATTCCTCTTTAGCCCCACCCACTCTCATCTGGCACTACTTTGCAGCAGGCCCTCCCTTCAGGCCCTGCTGCTACAGAGCCATTGACTTAGAGCCTCCACCTCCATCTTGTGTGCCTTCCTGGGAAGCACTCTTAGGTCCTATAAAAGGTAGGCTAGGAGACATGAATGACCTCACATCCACTGAGTCCATTGGCCACAGACACCTACAGAGAACTCTTACAGGCTCTGCCCACTGTTCTTGTTTCACATTGTCAGAGATTCACCATGGTGGCCAGGAATCAAAGGGCTCTGGGTCTATCTCAGTCACCAGAAATCTGGATGTCCCCTAAAATCTTCTGGGTGTATGTGAGGTTCAGGGTCTTTGACAGGAGAATAGTTAGGTGGGAAGCAAGCAAGCTTTATTAAAAAGATACATTTATTTTTATTGTATGCATGCTCATGTTATGCTTGTATCTATATTGCATGTGTACCTGGTGCCCAAGAAGGCACCAGAGCTCCTGGACCCAGAGTTACAGATGGTTGTGAGCCACCATGTGCGTGATAGGAATAAAGCCCTGGGCTTCTGAAGAGCAGCCAGTGCTCTTAACCGCTGAGCCATCTCTCAGCACCCAAACCTGGATTTCATTTGGGCATTTTGACCCTAGCTCATGGATGTCTGCCAAATCTTGCAGCTTTTCAGTTACACAAGAACAATGTCTTAAAACTTTTGTACAACTTTTCTAAAACTTTACAAAAGAAAAATCAGAACAAAAAAACTGTCTTCTTGCTTCCTTTAGGCACAAACCCTGAAGAATGCAAAAAGCAAGCCAAAAACAAAACAAAAACAAACAACAACAAAACCCCATAACAACAGCAACAGACTTCCTGGTTGAAAGTCAGGCCTTGGACAGAGGTGATCAACTTCAGGCAAGGATCAGGACTGTGCCCCAGAACCTGCTACACCTGAAGCTCCTGCCCTCTACAGCCCTGGGGCATTCTGGGGCTTCAGGGATCTGGGAGTCAGAGGGGAGGCAGCCTACTGAGACACAATGGAGAAACCCATGTTATGGGATGCTGGCGATTGCACACTATCTGCTTAAGTGAGCAAGCCAAGACCCCAGAAAGTCCTATCCTGCCCCTCAAACGTCCGTCTGTCTGTCAGCAAGTCTTGGTTGTGAGTCACAAGTTCGGTGCACCCTTTGCTCTGAGATGGAAGGACTTCGTGATTTTTAGCTAGGCGGGTGGTGGACAGCCCCCTTCCTTAGCCTTCTGCATATTGGGTGGTTTTCCATCTGCCCCTGTCACCCCACACCTCAGGATCTTTATTTGTAGACTTGTTCTCAGAGCAATTGTGCTGGGTTAAAATGCAGTTTTCAGAAAGGTTGCCTAGATGCCCGATGGGAGTGTGATTTATTAACATGTGAATGGCCCCTGTCAAGGGGAAATAAAAAGAATTTTGACCTTGCCAGTACAGCTTGGCCCCTTCTCCCCACCCCAAGGAAAGCTTTCCTAAACCGTCTGGGCCGGCACTTTTTGTGATGCAGATTTGGGAGGGAGGACACAAAGAGAGGGTCTACAGGGGCAGAGACAAGGGTGGCCGATGGGGGGGTGTAGTGAGGGTGGGTGGCGAGGGAGAAGTGGGGTGGGGGACGGACAACACAGTTGTACGGCTGGGTTGAATGCCAGGGCTCTGCTTTGGTGTGGAGAAATATGGAAAAAGAGTGGTGAACACAGACAGGACACACCCCCACAATCTGGGGGTGGCATCTACCTCTGTCACAAAGAATCTGGACTGAGAGAGAGGTGGGGCTGGGGAGGTAGGGATCGAGGAGGGCTTTGTGCCAGTTCTGGGGCTCACTGCAGGCTCTAAGCAGGAGGCCAGGTGTGTGTGAGGCCTTACTGGGCTCAGCCTCTGGGAGTTTCTTAGCCTGCCAAAGGGAGGGGCTTCTACTCTTTCCTTGGTTCCCGGTTGCTCTTCCAGTCTGGTTGGCCGTGGATTCCCTGTCCCATACCCAGTCTCCTACCTCCTCCCAGGAGCACCACAGGGCAGGGAATACATTTGCTCCTTGGGAAGATAAGTTAGACATGCCTTGAGAAGGACTGCAAGCAAAGTAAGCCAAGCATGGCGCTGAGTGCAGAGAGGGCCAAGACTCCTCCCTAGGAGAAGCTATCCAAGTGAAGACCTGCCAGCAGAGTCCACGGGCAAGAATATATTGTCCATTGGCAAAGGAATAAGCAGGAAGAGAAATGGTGCAAACATTCTTAGCACGTGCAAAGGTCCCCGGGCAAGAAAATGTGTGTCCTGTGGGTGAAGACTCCAGTATGGCTGAGGCATTGTGTATGAAGCCCCAGGTAGAGGGAACACTAGATTTTACCATAGGATCTTGTTCAAAATTTGGCTTTCATAACTACTACAGGGAGTATTGAAGCCTGGGAGGCCTATCAGCTTCTTCCTCTGTCAAAGTGCGTGCGTGCTTGCGTGCGTACGTGCGTGTGTGTACTGTGGGACACTGAGGAAGGATCCCTTCATTGACACAAGACCCCTTTGCCCTTCACCCCCAATTTTGTCCCAATGCTGCCAAGGAAACAGGGTGGCACAGCGGGCTGCCTGTGCCTGAGTGAGGACCTGTGGCTGCAGAAACAGCTGGAGGGAAATCAATTTGTTTTTTGCTACAGTCAGACATGAACCAATTAGAGCGGCCCCGTGGGGCCTCTGTGCTCAGGGAAAGTGAACAAGCCCAGGCTTGTTAATCCCTGCTCCCACCTCTCACCAGCCTACAAAGTGAAGGGTGCTGCTGGACAAGAGCCAAGCCTGTTCCCTCCTCCCTGCTCCCCTGGCACTGTGGTTGACCTTTGACCTTCTGTACCCAATGCCCAGGGTCTGGGTGATTTCAGAGGTGCATCAGGGCTATGCAGAAGTGGTAGTCCGAAGAGCACCCACCTCAAACCCTAAACACCAGGACTGGCCTCCATTCTCCAAGCACTCATCTGGGCTACCTACTCCACCCATACTGGGCAGAAAAGGTGCAAGACGTACAAGATTTTCTATCTCTCTTTGTGCCACACGGACCTTAGAGGGGTCTAGGGACACAGTCATCAAGCCTGTTGAGGAGGCTCTGCCAGGAGCTTTCAGAGTTAAATAAGACACCCTCAGCAGGATGCAGTTGGGGTTGGTGGCAGGAGCTGAGACTTCCCTTCCTGCTGTGGGGCTCCCACACGCCAGCTCTCTCAGGGTCTGTAAGAACCGGAGTATGTTAGGTTCCTGCCTCCTGTTGTCCAATGTCCAACGGAAGGGGACTTCCAGGTGGCACTGGAGTCCCCTGTCAAGACAGTTCTTCCTCTGGCCACTCACTACCATGTTCTGCCCCTGCTAACCTTACCCTTACAAGCTCTATCTATGTTCCTAGCCAGCGCTAGCCTACCCTGTGGCTCCAGGCTGTCGGCAGTCTCTGGATATGAGCCTCCCTTGTGAGGCCCCCTTGGGGGCCATGAGCTTGTTTTCCTGGAAACAGCATATGCAGGCAAGAACAGTTCCTGCTGCTTCCTGGAACTGGCCTTCTAAGAACTGGAGGGGATGAACTTGGGGTGGGCAGCTACAGAGGGGCTCTCTGCTTCCTCCAGGTATCTGTGCAGGTATGTGTAGAGAGTGGCCTCTGCTGCTGGGGAGCAGTGGATACCCTCCAAGCTCTGCCACAGGATGTTCTCAGCACACCTCTAGCCTGAGTTTTGGGGGTTGGGGGTGTGACCGTGGGTTAGGGCTCCTGTTACTGAGCTCAGCTCTCCTCTGCCCAAGCCACTTCCTAAGCGCCTCCTGCTGGTCAAGTAAGCACTTGGACTGATCCTGATACTGGGTTTTTATCTCACTTTAGAGGGAAGATGTCATGCAAGTCATGGGTTACCTGTGTGTGAGGTGCCAGGTGCGCAAGGCACAAGGTGTGCTAACTGACACCCTGGTGTTAAAGGGGATTGTGAGATCCATGCAAAAGGTTGCCTGGTGCCTGCAGGAGAGAGATGATGTGGTGATGGCTTTGTGAGAGCCTCCAGGCAGGAAGGCACACAGCTGGGACAACAGAAGAAAACCTGGGGCCTCTGGAGACCTGAGGTTGGTGGTCATCAGAGGTCATGGAAGAGTTGTGAAGGTCAAAGTGGGAATCAGAGAGACCATGAAGGGAGATATCAATGCCCAGTGGGGATGTCTGGGCTTGGGCATTGTGCCTGACCCAGAGAGGTGGTTGCAGGCCGACTGCAGCTTGAACCAGGACCCTTAGAGGCCCGAGATTCACCGAGAGGGCGTGGGAGCTGAGGACCAGGGCCTTGGAGTGCATACAGCTGCTGCGTACCCTGCTGAGCAGAGGGGTCTTAGGCTGGATTCCAACCTCCTCCCTGCTTTGGGGAGCAGCTGCAAACCTCAAAGTACACAGCAAGGGTGGAGAGATGGCCTTGGCCCAGAAGCTATGCTCAAAACTCACAGCTTGGAGTGCAGGGAAGGGGACCTGTCAGCATGGGGCGTGACTTTCTAGTAATCTCTGTCGAAAGAGAAATCACAGTAGAGTCCAAGCCCAGTGAGGGCACTCTGGGCAGATGCACAGAGAAGCACACCCTAGGACACATGTACTAGGAAACGCCACTGGGAGACGCATGTGCACACAAACAGAGGCTGTGGGCGTGTAAGCACTTGGGCTGATCCTGGTACATGATAGATGCAAACACACGTTCACCAGCACACATGTGCATGCAGAGATATGGCAAGTAAATAACACTGAGCCACATGACCCTAGCTGCTAGGGGACTATCCCTGGCCCTGACAGAGGTCAGGAGTATTCCTCACCCTCCACACCTGTCACCATGAGCTCTCTTTACCCACTATAGGAAAAGCAAGAAGAAACAAGAACAGTTGCAGGCGCTGAGACCTGTTTCCAAAAGAGGCTGTGAAATGGGTCTGAGGAGCAAGCACCCTCTGCCATGCAGCTTGCCACCAGTACCAACTCTGTGGAGGTGGAGAAGCTGGGCCTAGGGGAAGAAGAATTGGAGAGCAGAATCAGGGTCAGCTGGGACCCACCTGCCTGCCTGCCTGCCTGCCTGCCTGCCTGCCTGCCTGCCTGCCTTGCTGGACCCATATAGGGATGCCTGTGGGGACCTCACAGCCAAGAGAGCCTCTCCAGAGCACAGCCAACGTATGGAGTCTGAGGGCCCTGAGTATCTCTTCAGGGTTGGCACTGAGAAAGGTGATAACGATTCTAGGTTCAGGAAGGCATTCTCCAGAGGCCACAGCGGGGGGAGACCAGAGCCTTAGACATCCTCCATGAGCACATGGGTGGTAAGCATTTGTGTGTCAGGCCTGGATATTTGTTCACACAGAGCCTTCTGCCTCCTACTTGCTGGTCTTCTCCACTGGACTTCTGGGCCTTCCCTGAGGTGGCAATCCCCATTTACCCTTTCAGCCCTCCAGCCACCTTCCACCTTCTCCTCAGGGGTCCCAGAGCACAGTCCCTCACCTCCACCGAGGTGGCTTGGCCAGGCTTTGGAATACTCCCTACCTCAGGGGTCTGTCATACCTCAGCTTTCCCAGCTGCTGCAGACAGACCCAGTGGGCCCAGCCCGACATCCACTCTGCCTGTTTTGGTTGTTCTATCAAAAAATAATTTAAATGAAAGAAAGAAAAAACCCACAGGGAGCTTCTTGTAAACAAAATTAAATCTCTCTCAGGTTCCAGGCTGCTGTGAGTCATCAGCTGCTGGTTTGCTGTGAGGACTGCAGGCTCTCTCAAAGATGTCTTGGTCTCTGAGGACATGGCTGCAGACCCCAGATGCAAATCCTGGAGGTCCTGGGTCCCTTCCGCCTCTCCTTCTGTCCCTTGCCCTTCCTGTCACTGCTCTTTGCACTCTGGGCCCCTAAGATGTACCAAAGCTCAGCCTCTGGTCTTTGGGTTCAGTCTTCTCTTTTAAAATAATCTTTCCCTTCCTGGATGGTCCGTCCACCTGTGTGATCCTCTCCTATGTCCCTCTGGCAGGAGGGGACCTTCTCTAGACAGCTACTTACTTTCTTCAAGTATGCAGCTGACCCTCCAAGTCTACACAGTCCTTAACTTTAAAAGGTATGTGTGTGCCTGCATGGCTTTTTTTTTTTTTCGTCCCACACATTGCAGGTGCCTACAGAGGCCAGAAGAGGGTGCTAGATTCCTTGGAACTGGAGTTACAGGCAGTTGTGAACCACCATCTGGTGTTAAGAACTGAACCTGGGTCTTCTACGAGAACAAGTGAGACAGTGCCTACAATAAACAAACAAACAAGCAAACAAGCAAAAAAACCACCTTGGACTAACTACAGAGAGAACATGTATTTGGTTGGTTTTGTTCTTCCAGACAGGGTTTCTCTGTGTAGCCCTGGCTGTCCTGGAACTCACTCTGTAGACCAGGCTGGCCTCGAACTCAGAGATCCACCTGCCTCTGCCTCCCTAGGGCTGAAGTGAAAGGCATGCACTGCTGCCACCACCACCCAGCTGCCATTTGTAAAGGTTTTATATGTCAGCTGCCATTTTTAAAAATTTCATTTGTGCAGACTTTTTTCTTATCTTCCTGTCCTACATGATGGAGTTTACTGACCATTCTGGCACCATTCACACACTAGGCCTCAGTAGTTTAAATCCCAGTAGCCTAGAGAATTCAAGCAAGAGAGGGTATCTACAAAAATCCATCGCAAACACTGACCATTTCCTGTCAGGATGGTGCTCTCACGGGACTCCGCTGGAACTAATCCTCGATGGGTAACAAGGAAGGACCACACTTGGGTGACTCTTCCATCGTATTTGGTATGTCCCTGCTCTAGACAATCAGCCCCATGCTGTCTAAGGCCTACTGATGCCTAACCTGGGTCACCTGCCTCTACCTTCCTGGCGCCACATCTGGGTAATACTTCCAGGTCAGAGGTGTGGGTGCAGCGATGGAGGGATACTCATACCTAGGAAGGGTTTAGCAGGGACAGGAAAAATCTGCCTGTGTGGGGATATGGGCATGAGAGCCTCTTCCCTGAGTGACAGTGGACTCTGTTACTTTAGATTCTTCCCTGAAAATCTCGCCCAGAAGGCAGGGAGAGCTGCCACTAGGCCTGAGCTCAGTGACTTGAGCTCCTTCTCATTGGACCCCAGCTCAGTTAAGCCACATAGGTACCTACCTCTGGGCAGCTAGCACACAGTGCTATTGTCACCTGTTGCCCAGGGGCCAAGAGCCACAGCCTAGCCTCCAAGATCAGGGGCATAAGACCTTTGATAATCCCAAAGCTTTGAGGAGAAAGATCACCAACCAAAATCATCATGGCCAAATTAATTAAAGCAAGCAATTAATTAAAGCAAGATTGTTTTATTCATGTACAAAGGTTGCTCCCTCTAAAGGCAGGGTTCAAGAGATCAGTATTGGACATAGGGAAGATAAGGGATTTTATAGCTCAGGGTTAGGGGGTTTCCGAATGGGGGGGTTGACAGGTAAAAATCTGCAAGATTACAGGAGCAGAACAAAGCAAGGTGATGAGAACACGGTAGTCATAACAACAGGTGGTTCATAACAACCTTTAGAAACAAAGACAAGGCTGTCATTTCCTGAGACAGGCAGTACAGAACCATTTGTAACTAAGGCTCCAGGCGGGGCATAGCCCAATTCTTGAGAAACAGGTATAATCATGAACAGGAATGAGCCTAACTTGTCTTTACTTTTAGGATGGCTTTTAAGACCAAGATGGAGGCAGGCTGGTTCATCCCTTGAGACTGCTGGGTAGCCAGGGGTGGGAGGTACTGCACTCTGTGTTCTGCTTTTTGCCATTTGGGGGGGCTCAGAGCCTGGCCTATGCGTGGGGCTCAGGGAGGCAGCATGGGAAGGAGGGCTGGACCTTGAGTGTGAACCTCCTGCCAGGACCTGGCTCTAGTGCCCACCATACCTTGTAGTCAATATGACCACCCTCCCCTCCACCCCAAATAGGCAGTGTGAAACCCTCTGTCTTTCCAAGGGCAGTTCTGTGGACTGGAAGGGTGCCCTTGGCTCGCACTGAGGACTCTTCTGAGAAGCCATCTCACAAGACTTATCTTGCTCTCCAGACGCTGTTGAAGATCTCATCCATTTTAACTTTCCATCTCGAGGGAGCTGATAGAAAACTCACCTCCCAGGGCCCAGACTGGGAAGGTTTTGTGCTCTCTAGAGCACCAGATGACCACTTTCTCTGATGGAGCCATCCCCAAATGAAGCTGTGCAGAGATGCTGATCCACTCAGACATGGGACAGTTGTCTCCAGGAAGGAGAACACAGACTGTATGCTTTCCCCAGGAGTACCACACATTCTCTGAGTGCCTTGACAGAAACAGCATTTGAGGAATAGCCAAGGCAACAGTGGGTACTGATGGCTTTTCCACTTTTGCTTTGGTGGTCAGGAGTCTCAGAGACAAATTAAAAATGCCAATCAAAGGCACTGGCCTGAATCTTTGTGCTTCTTCTTGTCACTCAGCTCTTCTCCCACACATTGCCTGTCTGGCAACGTTGGAATATCGTCCATAGCTTGCTCTTATCTGCTGCATCCTCCCTGGAGACCAAGGCAGACCTTCTCAAAATAATGCTGGGCTTGAGCAAAGGCTAACCTATAGCAGTTATGAAACAGATGCGGCTACACCCCCCCAGCCCAATGTGGACAGACCGCCAGTCCAGGAAGGAAAGCCTACAGCTTCTTTGACCTCCATTCCCACCCAGGCTCACACCTGCATGACCTTCCAGACCCCGAAGGTCTTAGGACAACACTGTCCTGCTAGGGAACACACAGGGACCTCAATTTCAGGATGGACCGTCTGACTCAGATGGTGGGATTTCAGGTCCTACGCAGCACCTGGCCCTGCCATTTATTGGGGTGACTTGGAAGCCAAGTGAAGAAGTAGTGTATGTAGATCGTTGGTTATATAGTGCAATGGTGGTCTGATCTGCTCACAGGTGGCGCTCTTTACTCCTCCAGCCTAGAACATCCACACAGAATCCATCCGCAGGTTCCAAGAGAGGTAATCACCTCCCATGTGGAAGATTCCAGGTAAACACCGGTTGAGTTATCACCATTGCCTGTGTGTCTGCTGTCCTGGCTGCGGCTGGAGAATGAAGATGGAAACTGTGGGCAGCTGGGTGTTTTGCCCACCAAACTTCTCAGCAATGTGGGAACCACTGCCCCACGCCAGCCCTCCAGGCCACCCCACAGGGCAGTAAACACTGTGGCCAGACTTCTGGGCGGAAGCCACCAAGCACACAGAGGAAGCCAGCTTGTGAGGAGGCTTTGAAAAGAACTGTTCAAAACAAGGTTTGGGGCCTGGGGATGGCTGAATTGGTAAAGTGCAGGCCACACAAGCTTGAGGATGCAAAAGCTGTAAAATGCCAGGCAGTGTGTACCTGCCATCTCAGCCCTCGGCAGAGGAAATGAGAGGATCCCTGGGGCTTAGTAGCCAGTCAATCTAGCTGACCTGGGAGCTCCAGGCCCATGAGAGATCCTTGTCTCAAGAATTAAGGTGAAGAAGTGACTGCGAAACATTTGACACCAACCTCTGGCCTGCACACACACACACACACACACACACACACACACACGCACACACGCACACGTGCATACACACTCACACACACACATACATGCTCATGCCTATATACACACATACATACACACACATACACACATGTGCACGTGCACACACATTCACACACATACATATATACACATTCGCTCACACACACACATGTTCATGCCTACATACACATACATACACACACACATTCATACACAGACGTGCACACACACACACACACACACACACACACACACACACGGAAGGAGGTAGGAGGCAGCTGTATAGGTGGCATAAGGGGACAGGGATGGTGGCCTTGGTAGGTTCATGCTGTTGTTCTTGCTGTTGCTCCTGGCTTGCTCTGAGACTCATGGGAAACAGCTCTCTCAGCCTAGAAGCTGAGGAAAAGTTATGCCTCCATGTCAGCAAACCTTGGCAGCTTCAGCATAGCTGGCAAAACCCAGGAGGAGCACAGAGGGGATCTTAGAGGAGCTGAGGCAAAAAAACCAAACCAAACCAAACCAACAACAAAACCCAGCTGCTGATGGGTGATGTCTGCGGGGCCTCTGAAGACCACCCCTCTCCAGGAATGCCGCCCCCAATGCCCCATTTTGCTGCCGCCTTCCCCCACATGGCTTTTTCCTGTGTGTGTGTGGGGGGGTATTGTTTGCAACAGCAGACAGGTGGGCACTTCCTAAGGAAAGCTACAGGCCACCCACATGTTCCACCCTGTCCCTTCTGTGTGTGCCAAGCCACAGAGTATCTCTCCTTTCTGAGCCCACCCAGCCTGGGACTGAATACTGATGAAGAAGACTAGGGGCAGTATCTCAGAAACCTGAGGAGGCTCCTGCCAGGTGGAATCACTGTATTAGACTGTAGAGCTGGGCATCTAGAATGGGAACACCAGTGGACTAGCATCGGGGGCCTTGGGACAGGGTGGGGAGACTCAGAATGGGGATAATTGGCTGCTGGGCTCTCATGCCTAAGTACGCAGAGCTCTTCAGGAATTTGAATACACTTTATCCCGACAGACTCTCGAGGGTGCAGGCAAGCCCCATCCCACAGAAGAGGAGATTTCGGGAAGCAACAGCTCCCTAACCCCTGCCTGCAGTGAGGCCCACTGTGGCCCTCTTCTGTGTATGCTGCAATGAGCCAAAGCTAAGTTCAAGACACAGGAGAGTGTCAAGCATTGGCCCTACGAGGCCTGCAGAGGAAGGACATGGGTGACATCGATGCAGGGGTGGGCTGCCTAAGGTCTCTGAGATGGGAATGCCACCATGTGTATACACAGAAGGGGCACAGAGACAGAACAAGGAGACCGTTCCTAATTTGCTGTGTGACCCTGAGTAAGTTGCTACCTGTCTCGGCGTCTCAGTTTTGTCCTTTGTAAAATGGGTACTGGGAATGGCTAGCAGCTAGCAGCTAGGATGGAAGGCCACTTCCTGGTATTGCAGTCTAACAAGAGGACAGTCAGTGCAGTAAAACCCATTCCTGAGCCAAAACTGAGGCTTAGCAAGCAGTTGGAAGGCAGAGCACCCTCAAGGCTCAGTTTTGGAGATGGAGAAGTACTGTCAGGTTGGTGTGTGTGTGAGTGTGTGGTGTGTGGGGGTGGGGTGGGGTGTGTGTGTGTGGTATGTGTGTTGTGTGTGGTATGTGTGTTGTGTGTGTGTGTGTGTGTGTGTGTGTGTGTGTGTGTTGAGAGAGAAAGAGATGGAGGGGGAGCCCAGACGGGTGTGACTCTGGACATTAGGAGAAAACCCAGTGTCCAGCATTACCTTGATCCCCCCTGCTGTGAGTAGGGGTCTGATATGCACAGCTCCCTGCCGCAGGGCCTCTGGCAGGAGGAGGGTGGATCCCTGCCAGGTCTCCTGGCTAGCACTGCCCCCCAGTGGCCATCCTCAGTGCCCAAGGGCCTGGGGCTAGAGTAGATGGTAAACCAATCACAGGGCTCCATTTACCGCCCAGGCAGGAGCCCATGAAACCCTCTGGGAAAATGAAAACATTTGTGGCCCAAGCCCTCCAGACCTATCAACACTGTGTTGGTCAGCTTGCAAGCAGATACTCCACCCTGCCTAGGGGACAGAGGAGTCACCTCCCCTACCATACCATCAGGAGCTCAAAGAGAATGGCCAGTACTCCAAAGTCCCCACCTGAAGACACCTCTGTTCTGCCACCAGTTCTTGGTGGCCTCTGCTAGGTCATGCCCTGGAAATAGTTCTCAGTCATTTCCTGAGGGTGTCAGAGCTGAGATCCTTGATGATCAACTTCTTGTGAGTTTAAGGTTTTAGGGTCTGATGCTAAGGACCAAGGAGCTGTCTCAAGTGAGCTCTCAGAAATCCCCCATGGAGGGACACCCTCAGGCCTCCTCTAGTATTGAGGTGAACTGGAAAGGGAATCTGAGCTGAAGCTTCCAGGCTTTCCTACTTGGTGGAGGGACATGGTAGAGAAGCAGGAACCCACCAGGTAGCAGTGGGGGCTAAAGGCCAATGCCCACCCAAGGGGGCACATTGTCAGGGTCATTGTTTGGGAAGGAGAGAACCTCGGGGGCAAAGAGCTTGGCAGTGAGAAGTGGAGGGATCCTTGTGGCCAGAGAGACAACAGTGGATGGGGTCAGCAAGTTAGGGAGAGTACATCAATGGCTGGTGAGAACCCAGCCTCCCTTGCTGGACTCCTGAATGGCATGAGAGGTGTCCAATTATATGCAACTTTCTGATAAGCAGTGATGTTTGGAACATGCTAGCACTAAACACTAGAACCCACACTAACTGGTGATCTGCATTGTTATTGTTAAATCGGACAGCGATTCTAAGCTTGTCTTCTCCTGTCGTAGGGCTTGGCTCTGCTCAATTGCAACCTAAGGCCATCCTGGGCAAAACTCCCGTCTCAGGTTGTTGGGGTTAAGGGGTCTGCAGAGCTTATTGCCTGGATCCTCCAGACGACCTCAGCCTGCAAGGCCATCTAAGCGAGAGGGAGTGTGAGCTCAGGCCCTGGCCACCTGTGGTATGTTAGGAGCTGGCCCCTCAAGTGTTTGATATGAGTAGTCCCGTCTATTAGGACCAAATGGGGAAGGCTTAGAGAGCATTCTAGGGTCCCTGCCTCCTTAGTGAATCTTAGATACTAACTCCTGGGTTTTTCTCCATGTCCTTTGGGTAACCCCATATCTATGGGTCCCTTCAAGCCAACAGGAAAGAAGTCCATATGGTGGTTAAATACTAGGGCAGTGCCTGAGCTGGAGACCCTGAACCGAGAATTAAAAAGTCTATGCACTTGCATGCTGCCAGCCACTTGGGTGGAAAGAAGATTGATGGGAGGAACCTGTCCTGCTGAGAGTCTGATGGACAGCCTCTCCCGGGCACAGAGGGGCAGAGCAGGCGGGATGGAGAGCCACCCGTCTCCCTTGTCTACTGATCCACTCACAAAACCTTGTAGGCCCCGAGGCACACTCTGGTGCCCTCTGTCTCCTAACCCCACCGTGGCCTCCACACACAGTTCCCAGTCTAGCAGGGCATTGCCAGGTCAAGGTTGCTTAGATAGGACAGGAGAGAGTGGTCCACACTTCCCTGAGGCAGGCCTTGGACAGTGGGATTTATCCCCACAAACAGCAGCTTCTAAACCCAGGGAAAGGCAGGACAAGTAAGCTCTGGGGCTTCTGACGTCATCAGACTCAGGAATCAGGAAGAGAGAGGGGGATGGCAAGGCAGTCAAAAGAAGCCCATGGTCACCATGAGGCATGTGAAGTAGGCCAGAAAGCCCAGGTGTGCAGGAGCAGAGGACCTTGTGGTCTTCATCACAGCTCACTGCAAATCGCAGTTGCATCAAAGAAGAGATTACACTAGGGACACATCCATGTACAAATGAGAACCTGCATTCCATCTCTGGTACCCATGTGAGAAGTATAGCTCTGGTGGCAAACCCCCTTGTAATGCCTGCCCCGCAGAAGTGGGCCAATCCCTAGGGCTTGCCAACCACCAGCCTGACTAAATCAGTGGGATCCATATTCAAAAGCAACATGGATGACTTCTGAGAACAATATCCAAGGTTGATGTCTGGCCTCCACACTAGTGTTCACACATGTGCGTGCATACACCTACACATGCACACGAACACACACAGAGAAAGACAGAGACAGACACACAGAGATAGAGGGAGGAAGAGGGAAGGAGAGAGAGGAAGGGAAGGAAAGAGGAAGAGAGGGACAGAGAGAGGAGGGACAGAGAGAAGGAGGGAGAGATAGCTGTGTAAATAAACACTGGAGAGCATCTTGGGGACAAGTAGGTAAATGTGAACATGAACTATCTGTGTCTTAGTTAAAATTATCATCACATCACAGTGCGGAAGCATAACTGTGACAAATGCAGTTGATGACCTTTTTCTCTTATGCCAGCAGCCCAGGACTCAGGGGACTCTGTAGCATATGCTGGGACCAACAGAAGTGCACACACACCCTTGGGAAGCATACAGCCAAGTTGTGAGATCCTGTGTATCCCTTAGCACTGATCGCATGGACAGTCAGCCACTAAGTCTAGATGCAGTCTAAACAGAAAGAGAGATGAGGTACATTTCTGGGAAGGAGGGGGTGACATCTTGACCCCTTTAGAAAGAGGGAAAAGTTGGACTGTGGCTAAGGACGCTCAGGCCCTGTCAAGAAGTTGCTGAGGTAACCCAGGTCAAGAAAGAAGGAAGGGAAGAAAAGGAAGGGTGGGCTTAGAGGTCAGATGTGCTTCCCAGTGAGCCCAGTAAACACAAAGGCAGTTGAAGAGCTCAGGATAGCCAGTGAGCGCTGACAAGCTGGGTCTAGACTCAGAGATGCAAAGACTATGGCAAGTCCCAGTCCTGAATGAATCACAAAACAGTTCAGTTTTCAGATGAACATGTCCGTTGGCACCGCTAGAGACTACACCCCAGTCCCAGGTCTTACTTACGTTGGAGGGATGGAAGGGTTCCTTCCACCTCTAACTTTCCGTCTCCTTCCTCTCTCCTCCTATACCTCCACTTTTTTTTTGTAGAGCTATGGCTCAAATCCATGTTTTTGCACATTCTAGGCAGATCTTCTACCAGCAGGCAAAATCCTCAGTCTTCGATTTTAGCTTGAGACAGGGTCTCCCTATATATCCTGGGCTACACTTGAATTTATGAGCCTCTTTGGTCAGCATCCCAAGTATCTGAGATTAAAGATGTATGCCACCAGGCCTTCCCACCTCTACCTTATAAATGGAGAAAACCCGTATTGGAAACTTTAAATAAAGAATGAATTAATTGCCCTGGTGGTCCAGCATTCTGAAAGGACCAAGCTATTTAATGGAGAAGGCTGTGCTTTCACTTCAGGAGCCAAATGCAACAGAGAGTGCCCTGACCGGATTATGATGGTGTCCAGTGTAAGAGCAGGCCACCTTCTTGTGGACAGTGCCAGCCAGTAAATGGGCTTCTCCAGGTTGTCCCCTATAACCCAGCTCTGCCTGTACTTCTCTGGGTTATTCTTCACCTGTCTAGAAAGCAAAAGACCTCTCCAACGCTGTCACTGCCAGGCAAAGAAAAGGGAAGGTCACAAGGAGTCATTCAATTAGCAGGTAATTGGTGGAGAAGCCCAGAGAATGCCAGCACCATGCACAGGAGCTCAGAACACTTGCTTTTGGGGGTGGGGGGTGGGGTTGAGTGAGCTATGGAGTGTTGTCTTCTTTCTCCCAACTAGCCGTGAGTTGTCTGCAGCTGGAGCTCATGCCATGGCTTCCAGGGAGGCCAGCTTCTGATCCCCCACCCCCCACAGTTGAGAAGAGGGTGGATACAAGGCAAACACATTGTATCTGCTAATAGCTGACTGTATCCAACACTGTCTGCTAAATACAAAGTTTCCAATAAACCTACTTGAGTTTACATCATCTCTTTTCAACAAACTGTTTTCCCAGCTATTCAGAGATTTGTGTCCACCAGCCACTCCACAGACTGTGGCTTGTATGTCAAGGGCTTCAGGTAGAATCCTAGTTGGTTTCTGAGGCATAAGTAGTGCACAAGAAACACTTGATGCACAAATGAAGAAATCAACAGGGGAAAAACTTGTCTTGGCCTACACTGTGCCCACCTGCCTGCTTCGCTAAGATCATAAGCTGTAAGACTTCAGGGGATAAGGTATTATTTTTCATCCCTTAAGACTGGTACGATGCTTAATGTTCAATATGTACTTCTTTTTCTTGTCTCCTTTTTTCTTTTTGATATCTTAGATTAAACCTCGGACCCTCTTCATACTGAAGATTCTCCCCTAGTACAATACACATTTCTTGGGTGAAGGAATGAATGGATATTCTCCTATAAAGGCAGATGTGTTCTATCCTTTCTACAATGCAGATGGCCAGGAGCTGGAAGCCCAGTGTGCTAAGAACTTCCCAAAGGAGCCTGCCTGGAACTGATGCACGTCCTCCCTTCATGCTTCCTAAGAGTTTAGCAGGCAAACATACACCTAAGGCTCTGACTCTCCTACCTGGCCCTCTCTTCCAGGCTTGGAGCTAGCATTTTGTGCCCCAGGTGCCCGTGTGTTAAGCTCCCACTGTGGCTGTACACAGGCAGCTGAGGCCACAGCTATAGGCATATGGCATGTTTTGTGTTCTGAGAACCCAGTTCCTAAAAGGTGCCATTGGAACCTCAAAAGGCAGATTACCAAGTGGCATTTTTTCCCTACTCCTGTCTACCCTTCAGGGTGCCCCAAGTCTTTTGGGCTGATCGTTGAGATACCCTAATAGAGTCCCAAGAAAGAAGGTCTCAGCAAAGATGGAAAAGTTGCATCTTGATACAGGTGGCCCAGGCTCACTGATCTGGGAGAGTGCCCCATCCCTGTCTTGAGCTAGGTAAAGCAACACTGTCCTCTCGGCTTCTGGCAGGCATCTAGGGCACCTGTTGTACTTGCAACTGCAGCACATGGGTTATAGATACATATGGCACCTTGGTGGCGCTTGAGTGTGACAATGCACCATCTCAGTTTCTCTTTCCTAGGCTTAGCTCCTCAAAGGGCATAAGGAAGGAAGTATCTGACCATACAGACATGATGGACAAAGACTCTATACCTAGTCACATCCTTGATGATGGATACCATCACCACCACCATGTACAATCATGAAGCCCCCACATCTCATATGTCTGTTTTTTGTTTGTTTTTTTTTTTTTAAATAAGGAAGTCCATTTCAAAAACTTTCCAATTAATCACTAAGTTAATTGCAAGTCCCAGCTTTAGGGCTCAGTGGAATTTTAAGTGTGTCCTAGGGGTGGTGAGGTGGCTCATTGGCTAAAAAGGCAAACTGCACAAGCCTCGTGACTTGAATTTGATCAACAGAGCCCAAGTAAAAAACCAGTTGTGGTGGCACACACCTGTAATTCCAGAAGTCCTACAGCAAGATGAGAGATGAAGACAGGAGCATTGCCTGGAAGCTCAGAGGTTCAGTAGCCTAGAGTACACAGCACAACGGTCACAAGAAAGACTCTATCTCAACAGAGATCCCCCTCAGTAAGAGAGACCCCTCAACAAGAGAGGTCCCCTCAACAAGAAAGACCCCCTTCAATAAGATGGAAAGCCAAGAATGCCCAAATGTGCCATGCTCTCGCTCAACACACACACACACACACACACACACACACACACCAAATAAATAAATAAATAAATAAATAAATAAATAAATAAATAAAGTAATGTAACTAAAATGCATTTTCTAGATCCCCTGGGCATACCAGAGGATCTATGAGCTCTAGAGGTATACAGCCATGGGGATTCCAGAGTCCTACTTCCAAGCTCCATCTTCTGGAGATTGTCCCTCAGCTTCTCAGTTGTTGGAAGAGGAGGAAGAGAAAGCATGGGAACGGTGTAAAGTGACGTTCTCCAGTGAGGACTTATGCTCCAGGGTGGCAGAAAGGGGTGGGATATGAGAGCGGGGCTCAGTGCTTTCTGCTTTAGTCTCCCCACTCCAAGAGTTCGGAAGGACTTATAGGATTGTCTCGTCTGTGGGAAACCGAGCGACCTCTGTGATTTCAGAATGACTGTCCCACCAAAGATGTACAGACCCCCATCTCAAGAACCAGCCACTGCCACTGCCCCTTTCCTTGGCTTCAGTGACTTTACAACTTGTGGTTAAGTTATGTACATAGAAGACAGAGATCAAAGCTGGGTGTCTCGAGCCAAAGTATGTCTTGTTTTTTCAAACTTTATTTTCTGTGATTGCTTTATTGATTTTGTACATATGATTTTTTCCTACATGGTTATCTATACATCTCATGTATGCCTAGTGTTGGAAGATGACCCTGAATGGTCCCAGAGTTCCCAAACTCATCCCCAACATCCCCAGCATCCCCAGTCATGGTCAGAGAGAGAGTAGGAATGAAGGGGTGTCAGAGAGATGCTTCCTCACAACTGTGGAGGTGCAGGAGGAGGCCCTGAGCCAGGCATTCCAGGTAGCGTCGAGAAGCTGGAAAAGTAAAGAAGTGATCCTTCCCACTGGAGCTTCCAGGAGGATGCAGCTCCTGTCAACAGCTTCCTGTCAGCCCGGTGGCACTCTGTCAGGCTTCTGGCATCCAGACTATGAAGTAATGCACTTGTGTTGTTTTAAGCCACTGGGTGTCTGGCAATTTGTCACAGCAGTGTTCAGAGCCCAATTGGGCTCCTGTGTAATCATACCCATGTGTTGTTGCAACCAACACTGTGGCCATGCTCTGCCTCCTGTGTGCTGCTTTTAGGTTTTTCTCCCAAAAGGTAACTGTGAGCCCAGCAGCTGTGGCCCTTCGTACCTCTAGGGGCTGAGAGCACAAAACACTCTCATTCGGTCTAGTGGTCTCACTCACTCACTCACTCACTCACTCTTCAGCAAATAGATACTGAGCATCGATGTTTGCCAAGCTGTTCTGGGCTTAAGAAGCAGGACCATGAATGACACCCCAAGCCCCTCCCTCCTGAATGGGAGTGATGTTTTCAAGACCCTTGAAGAAGAAGCAGATCCGCTCAAGGCATCTCTGGACTGCAGGAAGCCCCACCAAGAAGAAGAATAAAGTTCTTCCCAGACATACATTGGAGTAATACTCGGTCATAAAGAGTAATGTAGTGTTGGCACTGGTTACGATGATAAATCGCAACAGTGTGATGCCCAGACAGAGAAACCAGACCCCAAATACCAAAAGTTGCACCATTTCTTCTGCTGGGAGTATCCAGAACGGGCGAGTCCTGGAGCCAGAGTAAAGACTGGTAGTTGCCAGATGGGAAGGAGGAATGGAGAGTGACCATTCAAGAGCCTTTTGTTGTGGGGATGAAAAATAACCGGAGCTGGATGGCCTCAAAGGTTGCGCAATGATGCGAAGATACTTACACCACTGAGTTCTACACTTTAAAGTGACTTAAATGGGCCAGGCCCGGTGAGAATCATACGCATTCTCCACTGCAATCTCGGTGACCTGAGAGGTCGAAACAGGAGGATCTCAACATTCAGGACAGTCTGTGTCATAGAATGAGTTCAAGTCCAGTCTGGGTGACTTAGTGACAACCTGTCTTGAAACTAAAAGAGTAAAAAGAAGAAGGGACATGGGGAAGATGGCTTAGTGGGGAAGGCCCTTGCTGTACAAGCCTGCGGATCAGAGACTGAATCTCCTGAACCCACATGGACATGAAAAGCTTGGCACGATCACAAAAGCTCAACTCCAGCACCAAGAAGTTGAGAGTGGGATCCAGGGAGCTCACTACTGACCAATCTAACCAAAGTGAAGAGCTTGAGGCCTAGCGAGAGATGTGTCTAGGGAAAAGGTTTAAGTTCTGATAGAGGGAGACCCTTGACATCCTATTCTGTCCTCTGAATATACGTTCATTTTTCTATACACCTGTATATAGTACACCCGAGCAAGCACATGTGGGCACACGCGCGCGCGCGCGCGCACACACACACACACACACACACACACATATCAAAAGGGCTTATGACACAGCTCAGCATAAGACCACTTACTTTGTCCAGCATCCATGAACCCCTAGGCTAGCTAGCTCCCTAGTAGTTCAGAGTTTAACTGGCAAGTGTTCGATCTTACCACTCTATAGATAGTGAATCAGGAAGTACAATTCATGTGCTCCCCTTGCTGGAGGTGTCGGTGCTGTGGACTTCTGGATCTCAGGGGTCTGCATCTCAGACTACAGATACAGCAAACCTGGGAGGTACCTGCTAAGGGCCAGCCACTGACATTCTTCTGAAGCTGCCATGGTCACAGTAGTAGCTGGCCTCTTCCTCATTTGAACTTGGCCTGTAGGGCCCTGGGTATCTATCACAGCCTACTCTGACCTCTGCAGAGAGTTAGCGGGGCTTTCTACCCTTGTACATGGCAGGCCTGAGAAAAGAGACAGGATAGAAAAGAGAGATCCATGGATCTGAGTAGGCGTGACTTGTGTCAGCTGTGGGGGAAGTGGAAGAGTGATCAGGGTGACTGAGTGAACACAGAAACACAGAGGCACTGTTCTCCTTCCCGTACCAAGCCATATATTAAGACACTACTTAGCTCAACATTCCTCCAACCTCGGGTGGTGTTAACCATAAACCCTTTCAGGATTTTTAACACAGGTCTGGAAGAGAGACCCAAATCCTGGAATGAAGACTTGCCTTAATGGCCGGCACTGAATAAATACGTTAAGCAATAGTCTATCTGGCATGCCTCTTACTGGGGTACAGACATCACATCCAGGTGGTACCAGGCTCCTCACCAACTTGAACCTGATAGGACCAACTCATCTTTGAGAGATGGGTAGCATCCACCCAGATGGGCACACGCTGGGCCGCCCTGTCCAGTATCCTGTGCCTGCTGGCTGCTTTAAATAAAAAACAGCCGTGTTTTCAGCCAACGTAAGGAGGGTGGGATCAATCGGGTACACAGAAGCAGATTACCAAGCAGGTGGCTTTGGGCTAAAGATAAATTGTGTCCTCATGTAACTTGGGAAGAGTGGGATGTACACAACTCCTACTGTGCAAAGCAAGATTGTTTAGTTACTTCTTTCTGCTGGGGACCGGGGTTGGAAGGAGCCCCAGAAGACCCTCCCTGGCTGAAGCACCATCACACAGGGTGATGTCCTAATTCCCACACTGGAGATCATTGAGGGGGAGACAGACTGGAGTTTGAGAGTCAGGGTGGGTAGGACAGTAGTCTGCTTCCCTCTTCTCAGGGCCACAGCTGCACAAAGCAGAACAGGGCAGGGCGGAGCACACCCACATGTCAGTCTCTGCTCAGGACTTGGATGTCACATCCTGTTCTCAGCAGGCATCATCCTTGGGGGTCACCCTTTCTTTGCTGGCATGAGTTAATATCCGCCACTAGACAGCTGGCCTGGTAGATCTGCAAAACACAGTTGGAAGGAGCTTACCCCTCACAGGTTTCTGCAGCTCCTGTCTCTACTGCTCCTGGTCTCTATGCAGACTAAGACTTCTCATCTCTTCCTTCTCCTCCCACTTCTTCCTCCTCCTCCCACTTCTTCCTCCACCTCCTTTGTATCTTTGGGGGGTGGTAATCTTTAAGACGGGCTTGTCTTATTAGACACAATGCTCTTGAGCACCCCCTCCAAGTTGCTGCTTGCACCCATAACTCGATCCTCTTCTCACTGGCTGTCCAACACTGCACCCAGCAAAGACATTTATGTTCCCAGCTTTATACTACACACATCAAGTGCTACATTGCAGCCAGGACTTTGTAGCCTGGGGCTCAGCGATGAGGCTAGGCTAGCTGATCAAGGAGCCCCAGCGGAACCACAGTGCTGGGATTAAAAGCATACACCATCATGTCTGGCTTTTTATGTGTGTGTGTGTGTGGGGGGGTTGGGGGGTGGAATCCAGGTGCTCACAAGTTCTCAGAGATCACTCTTCTAACTGGACTGAGTCCACACTACAGACTTAGTTTGTTGTTCTTATTGTTTTTACTGTTCATTTTTTTTGACACAGGGTCTTTCTGTGTATCCCTAGCTGGCCTGGAACTCACTCTGTAGACAAGACTGGCCTCAAACTCATAGAGATCTGTCTGCTTCTGCCTCCTGGGTGCTTAGATTAAAGGCGTGGACCACCACGCCTGCCCATGTTTAGTTTTTAAAGAAGCTGGCCAACTTTTCTGGAATAAGTGCTATGCCTATTGGCTGTGCGCAGAGGCCCAGTGTCTCTGCAACCCCACAAACATTCACTGTGGCTATTATCTTTGCTTTGAGAAGTGCTGGTCAGGTGTCTTGTGAATGTCTTTCAATTTGGGGACATTGGCTGTTTTTCTTCCAGTTGCCAGATTTCTTGAGTTGTCTGGTGTGCATTCCAGTCTGTTCCTGTTAGTTTGAGTGTGTGTGTCCCCGGTAACTAAGAACACTGTACACAGGTTTTGGGTTTTATTTCCTGCATCTGCTTGCTGTGATTTTGTACTGTCCTGGTGGTGACTGGCATCTCAGGTAGGGGTCCCCAGTCAGACCAGTACTCTGCAGACATTTCTGAAACCCATGGCTTGTTGCTTTACCCTCTGACATGGCACTGCAGGGTGCAAAAGTCATTACTTCTGAGGAGCCCAGTTCTTTGTTTCTTTTTGTTTTTAGTAGCCTATGCTTTGGGAATCCTGCCTAACAATTCCCTGACCGGCCTTTAGGTTCCCCAAATTTTCTTCTACATTTCTTTTCTAAAACTTTAGCAATTTCACAGTTAATCTATGAGTCTGCTTTTTTTTTTAATCTTTATTTGTGTACGAGTGCTTTGCCTGCATGTATGTCTGTACATCCTGTGTGTGCCCCATGTCCATGGAGACCAGAAGAGGGCATCAAATCCTCTGGAGTTAAAGTTATCCATAGTTGTGTGGCACCATGTGGGTCAGAACCTCAACCCAGGTCTTCTGGAAGAGCAGCCAGTGCTCTTAACAAATGCTGCTCTTTCCAACCCCTGTTTCACAGAAACAGGTCACCATTCACCATCCATGGCTTCCACTTCTCTCCATCCCTAGGATCAGCTCCATGCTTTTCTTGAGTCTTTGCTTCCATTGCTGTGGCCTCTCAATGCTTCGTCTGCCTCCAGAAACATATCTGTCACCCAGTCCTGTCCGAGACCTGGTCACCCCACATAGCACTCTCTGAACACACATCCTCAGACCCCTCTCTCTGACCACATCTTCCCATCCCCCTCAGCTCTCAGGCATCCCCATCCCAAACTCTCAACCATCAGCCTCCTGTGCTCCTCAGCAGGTCCTCAGAAGCCTCTTTGCTTCCTGTGGTGCCTTCAGTTCTCCATTTCCTCCTTGAGACAGATGCTTATCTGAGGGATGCCTGGGAACCTGCTGAGAGAGAAGATGAGTCCTCTGACCTCCGCCCAGCTGAGTCCATGGCAGGCATTTCAGAACCACTATCTCTGAGCTTTTTTCCATGTGGACAGGTCTCTTCCCTCCCCAGGCCTAGGTTTCTCTACCCACGAGGACTGGGTCCAAGTCCTGTCACTCCTTGGAGTCTCATAGTCCTCTGCCTGGTGCAGAAGAAGGTCTAAGGGACTTTGTGTTACTTGAAAGAAAGATGGGGGGTAGGGGGGACACATCGGATCAAGGATAAGCAACAAGATGGGGATGTTACAGTCACCTGTCATCTTGACACAAACCTAGAGTCACCTGGGAGGAGGGAGCCTCGACTGAGGAATTGCCTCCATCGGACTGGCCTGTGGGAATCTCTGTGAGGTATTTCCTTAATAGCTGATTGATGAAGGAAGGCTAGCCCACCTAGTACCAGCCTTGGGCAGGAGGGCCTGGATGTATTAAAAAGTAGACTGAGCAAGCCAGAGGGGGTGCAAGTCAGTAAGCAGTGTTCCTCCACAACCTCTGCTCCAGTTCCTGCCTCCAGGTTTCTGCCTTGAGTTCCCACCTTGGCTTCCCTCAGTGGACTGTGACCTGGGATGTGTAATGTTTAGCTGGAACAATTTAAATTTTAGGGTACATTAGTGGTAGGACCATCTGGAACCTTCTAGGATTGCCATGTATTGGTTACTGTCTGTTCTTCAGTACTTCACAGTCGGACCTGCAAAACAGACCCGAGGTCATGCCTTTCTGTTGGGAATGGGTGGGTCTGTGCCAGCTGGGCACTGGCTCAGATCTGAAGACAGGATGGGGACAGTAATAGGAGCCTGTCCTGCTGGGCACTGACCTGGCACTGTCCTCTCAACCCTACCTTGGGATTCAGCTTTCCTCTCCTTGTCTGACTTTTGAACAAGGATACCATATCCTTAGACTAAACCTGTCACCCTGGAGGCCACAAATAAGTTTCCCAGGCAAATAAACTAGCTGCAAATTATCATAAGGAGCCTTAAATTAACAGGATGTCATTTTACAAGTACCTCCCAAACCAGAGGGAGATGGAAGTAGGCCTGGGGTGACTCAGCACTTTCAAGTGTCTTTCATTACATAATACTGCTACTTTTTTTTTTTTCAAATGTAAGCAACGTGCTTTCTCCCTAAACCTTGTGTTCTTTGTTCTGCCATTTGGAAAAATGAATTCCCTTTAAAGCAATGCTTTGCTCAACCACAGAACAAGGTGGCAAGGCTGGATCAGCGATGCCCAGCCCCCAGCCATTTAGAGGAGATGGTTGCTCATACAGAGACTCCATACTCGTGGTTCCAGAGACCAGTGGTAGGTGGATGGAGGGTGGGTGGGAGGGATTGATTTGTAGGGCCCTTGACATTCACTGGTTACAATCTTGCCTTGCCTTCTCTCTACAGAGCACAGTTGTGTGCCAGACATGGGCTACAACCAGTCAAAACTAGCTGAGTACTTACAGGGTTCATACACTCTAGACTAGGTGCTGGTGGGACCTCGTGACCCATGAATTCCTCATAAGTGTGGCCATGTGGGCAAGGTGACTTGCCTAGGATACCATAGGGGTACTTAAGGAGGTTCAACAGCCAGCCTGGGGCCTGAGAAAACTGAAGAGGGTCAAATTTACAGAAAGCCTAGTTACAGGTGTCCAAGTGTAGGCAGCAAGGAAGCTGTGGCCAGCCCATCAGGAGGGATTTTGACAATGTAGAAAGAGGGAAGGATGCAGAGCCAGGTCTTCACAGCGAGGTGTTGATGAGGACTCAACCTTCTGTGCCCTGGGTACTGTGCTGTGGAGAAGTCCCACTGGAAGGGACCAGGGGGGCACTTGAAAGGAACAGTTGGCTGTTTATGACTCCACATTTGTTCCTTTCAACTGTCCACTCAGCTCTCATCTGTGTCCCGTGTCGGGGCCAGAGGCAAAATCACCTGCCTGATCGTGCCATTTGGGACACCCAAGATGAAGACCTACGCTTTGAGTTCTAATAGTTTAAGCCTTGGTAAGGGCCACATGTCACTTGAGGCAACCCAGTTTGAGATCCGGGCTATGAGTAGCCCAGGGCTATATGTGCCATCTCCCCTGCCTCACACACCCAGGCAGTGAGAAGATGGGGGTGGGGGGAGTAGCAAAGCTGAGCAGGGCTTATTGGTGAAAAAGCCACACCCTGTCCTATGTGAAGATGCCCTGGTCTACCAGTTCGGCTCCAAATGTGGCCCACATGGTCACTTGCAAACAGCTCTGCATCATCATCACAGCTCCCATCATGCCCTGTTCTTTTGCACACACAGGCCCAGCCTGGTGTGAATCAGCTTAGTCCACCAGGAGGTGCAGATGAATGCGCTAAGTCCAGGAATGTGGGGAAGGCTTCATCAGAAACATTTGCTAGGTGCCGTAAGGGAGATGAGAGCTTCCAGAGCAGATCAAAGGAGACCCTTCCGTTTGTTGTCTTAGGAGAGACCCCCTTGCTGTGTTAACAGACATCTCTCTTGGACAGAGGGGAGGTGACCTGGGAGCCACAGAACCTGTGCCCTCCCCAACTCTGCTTTTATCACACTGTGTATGACAGAGTCTCTTTCTCTGGCACTTTGTCTTAGTTTCTCCTTCTGAACAAAGCGAAGGTTACAATCTCTTTGGGGACACCCCCCCCCCCCATATTAATCACCCTGGTTTCCAGAAATCGTGAGGATGGAGCATAAAGAAGCATCTGTGTTTCACTCCTGCCCCTGAGGTCACTGCCCAGACACTTTCCACAACCTTAGCCCTGTCCCTTCTTAGTGGTCTCTGTGAACCTCCAGGGGACCCTTTGGAGAGTAGCAGGCAGAGCTGAGGACATGAGCCCCACCTGGAAAAGAGTGTTCTATCCTACAGAACAGGAGGCACGTGGGCAGAGCAGGAAGGTGGATGTGTACTGAGGACTCCTCACACGGTTTCCTATCTACCTGCTTACGTGACCAGAACTTCTCAGGGACTGCTCTCTGTGTGAGCCCCTCCTATGCTCCCACAGAGGGCAAAGCAGGCTTTCCAGTGGTTGCTGGCTGCCCAGGTATCTGACAACCCGTCTTTAGAGCCTCTGGTTGATCTCACTCCAAATCTGGGAGCTCAAACCTAAGTAAAAGCTGCAAGCATGGAAATAAGCTGCCACTTAGGGGTGCATGTCCTTGGGTTCCTAGAGGTCAAACCTCGACTCAATCCAGATTGGAGAAGGACCCTATTATCCCAGAGCCTTGTTATCTGAGAAAGTCCCAAGGTGGTGAGGTGGGAGAAGTCAGCTAGTGGCATCCACACCGTCTCCCTTAGGGGAGACTATGAGCCAGGCTTTCTGGGATGTGTGGCCAGCAGGAAACCGCCTCCAGGCAGCTCCTATTGTCCACACCGCATGGCAGTGTATTGTGCAACGGCCTACTGAGTTATCTCTACTGGGTGCCAGGAAACAATTGTCCCATCTGGCTTGCCATCTGTGCTCAGAGTCCATGCCAGCTAGGCACTCAGTCCTGAGCCGCCTTCCTCTGGATGTCCAGCATCACGGAGCACAGAAGTCATGTCTACCCACATTTCTATGCTCCACAGTAGGCTGCCCATCCATTAACGTCTGACCCCAGCTTTATGCATGTGATGCTAAGGAGTCCACCCCAAAGCTTCTGGAGCTGGGCACAAGGCAGGCCCAGACTCAGAAAATTTCTGAGGCTCTTGGAGCCAGTCCAAAAACCTCCAGGCCCAGGGAAGCATGTACCTAGCAGTAATGACCTCAGGCTACTCAGGGCCTCTTGCACTTTCATTCTGTACTTATTTTGGGTTAAGTCTTGGTCCTTGCAAGTACTGCTCTCTTTCAGTCTTGGATGTGCTAACAGCAGAGAGCAGGAAGCAAACACAGGCCGACAGAGGTCACCAGTGTGCCCGAAGGGTCAAGCTGCTTATAGATGGAGCTGCCTGACCTTTTGTACTGAACCTAGAAAAAAGACAAGTTCCTGGAGAAATGGTAAATGTGGATGTTTAAAATTGTCTCCCAAGGGCCAGCAGTATGGGGCTGGGTAAAGACCTAATTAATCTCCCGCACTCGTATTGAAAAGCTGGACACGGCTGTGTAATCCCAGCTTGTAGGGTGGAGATATGGGCAGATCCAGAGAGTTCAGTGAGCAGACCCAGTCTCAAAGCATTGAAGTGGACAGTGGTGGAAAAAGACACCTGATGTGTATACTCAGCCACACACAGACACACATGTGTGCATACACATATACATGTGCATGTGCGTGCGTGCGCACAGCACACACACACACACACACACACACACACACACACATGAGTCATCAGTGGTAGGACAGGGGGTGATGTCATATAAATGAGGTGTGTTTATTTTCTAATGCTGCCTTAACAAAGCACCACAGCCAGGATCCTTAAAATGCAGCGTGGCTTCCTTATTGTCCTCAAGCTGGGAGCCCAAGATGAAGGTGTCCACAGGCTGGTCCCTCGGAAGTCTCTTCCTTAGCCTGTAGCAGTCACCTTGCAATGTCCTCACATGGGTGTCCTTCTGATGTTTATGCTGACTTCTTGTAAGGATCACAGCCATGCCAGGTCACAACCCACCAGAGCAGCCTCATCTTCCCTTACCTGCTCTCCACACAGTCATGGTCTAAGAAATCAGTAGTTTGAGCTCCAACAACTCAGCCAGAAACAGGGACCGGAACGTTTGTCTACAGAACATGAAAGGGGCGGAGGAGATGGCTCACTCAGTAAAGTGTTTGCCATGCAAGCCCGAGAACCTGGGTTGGATCTCCACAACCTGTGTAAAACAAACTACGCTTGGTTGTGCATGTTTGGAATTCCAGTGTTGGTAAGTTAGAGACAACCTTGCTGGCTATCCATCCAATCTAGACAAAATAATGGCTTCCCACACCTGAGAGGGAGACCCTACCTTAAAAACACAAGGCACACAGCTCCCAAGGAAGGACACCCACCTATCTGGCCACCACCTGCATACCTAGACACACACACACACACACACACACACACACACACACACAAGCACACGCACACGTACTCATGCATGCACAGGGAACACACAAAGAATTAGAAAACAAAACCGGCCATGGAACATAACATTTATAAAAAAATTTTCCTCCCACTTCCTTGGGTCAGCGAGGGCTGGAGGCTGTGGGTGAACCAACCAGACAAGATAGCCAAAGAAGATGGGTTAATCAGCAGAAGCTTCTAGCAAGTTTCAGGAGCTGATGGATGGGATCGCACTTCATATCGAGTGCATTAATCTGCTCTGAAATCAGCCAAGTATTCATCATGATGAAGCCGATTTTCCAGGAAAATTGAATAATTGCAGCCCAGGTGGGCGGCCCTGAGTCAGCCCTCATTATCTCCCGCCCTCTGCAGGAGGCTCGAGGGCCCTCAGCAGCTCCTTAGTCCTTCAGTGTGATGGATTCCATCCCCATGGACACTCCAGGAGGCTCTTTGTCATGCCTGGAAGCTTCGGGATTCGACAGCCCAATCATCCTGAGAGCCTGTGGGCGGCTGTCATATCCTGCACACTCTGGACGTGAGCCTTTCATGTGTCGTGACAATGGCCCATCGCAGCAGACAGTGAGGGTCTGGAAAAGTTCATCTGCAAGTCTTAGAAGTTCTAAACAACAGAGAACAGGATAACAGATGAGAAGGACTGGGTCCTCTTATTGATGCCTGGTCTCTGCTCAGGCAATATTCTGTGCTGAAGACAGTGGCCTCAGGCTTTAGTGGCCTCAAAGCACACCATGGGTCTCTTAGTCACTCTACACATCCATGCTTCATGACTTCATAACCTGTGTCCCAGATCCTGACAGTTGGCACAGACCTCATGCCAGCACTGCTGGCCTTGAGTCCCTGGGGGAAACTCCAAGGGTACAGGCAGTTGCCCTATGAAAGTCACATGCTTTTTATTGTCTTGGTACCAACAATGTGGGGAATTGGTCCTCCATCAGAGAGATGCATGAAGAGGCAGGTCAGTGCTGCTCTGAGCATGCTTACCCACTGTCCTGTCTTCTTCAGCTCTCTTCTGCAAACCCTTCATGATTGTTTCATGTGCAGCCTGTCATGACCTAGTCTAGAATACAGAGAGGGTAGTGTATTTTTAAGTCAGAGTCTCCACAGGACAGAACTGATGGAATCCGTACATATTAAAGTGGGACTTACTAGAGTGACTTACACAATTTGTCCAGCAATGACCATCTACACACTGGAGAGTCCATGGCTACTCAATCCATAGGACTGATTGTCTCATGAGTCCCAATCTGGTGCTGAAGGCCCAGAGGATTCTTAGAGAGCCAAGAGCCTTCAGTCCTTGTCAGAAAGCTGAAGGAACTGAGTTCTGACAGCAGTGAAGACAATGCAGATGCACTCACCAGTGAGGAGGCAAAGGTAGGCAGGCAGAAATAATCTATTCTTTTGGACCTCCTTGTATCTGGGTTACTACGGCCAGAATGTTCCACCCACCCTAAGGGCGAGCCTTTCCTCTCAATTAATCCTTCAAGAAAATGTCCCCCAGAGGCAGCATGTCTCTTAGTTGTCTCTATCCAACTAAGTTGACAACCAGATTAACAATCACAGGTAGAGCAGAGACGGTTTTGTAGGCGCTGTCACTACCACTTTAGATGGAGCATCATTATTGAAGCAATGTCATAGCTCTTATTTGCATATTTTTGAACCATGCACCTTGGCTTGTGACAATCAAGTTGCTGTACCTCTTACTTTATGGCCCAAGACAGCTAACTGCTTATTTTTGGTTGTATTAACCATTTGGACTCTTTGTTCCCAATGCTCGCTGCCCCACTGTGATAACGCATGGATTTCATGCATGTTCCTGCGTGTGTATTTTACTTTACAGACATGGAGCTGTCAGTGTGTGTGTGTTCATGCATGTATGCTCGAGTGTGTGTGTGCTCCTGTGTCGTGTGTGTATGTGTGCATAAGCATGTATATGTATTCGTGTGTCTGTACGTGTGCTCACCCGTGTGTGTGTGTGTGTGTGTGTCTGTGTGTGCGTGTGTATGTGTGGTGTGTGTGTATGAGTGTATGTGTGTGTGTGTGTGTGTGTGTGTGTGTGTGTGGCTTCCAGCCTAAGAACGTCTTGTTGTGCTCAGCAGCTCTTGTTTTTCACATTTTTTTCATTCAACAGTATGCCTTAAAAATCTGTCCATGTTACGTGCTGCTTCGAAGACTTCCCATTCCATCATGTTACAGTTCCCCGGAGTCCCACCTTCTGCTCTGCATATCTCTGACTATCCTGCCCTCCTGGGTGGACACTTAGGCTATCCTTTTCACTACCAGCCACAAGAAGACCTTCGTATGTGCTCCCTGGGTTCTGTACGTGAGCTGGCTTTCTCTGGGGGTAGGTTGTGAAAATTTACAAGTCAGGTTCCAGAGCCATCTACCAGGAGGGATCAGTGACTTTCCTGGAGCTCTGGGTCCCATTCTCAGGTAGCTTCCCATGTAGCTGCTCATTGGGGAGTAAGAAACCAGAGGCTCCTTCTGGTATTCCTGGCTGGAGAACCATAATTCTGGAATGGCTGCTATCTGGCTTCTTCAAGCCTTGGGGGGGTCATAGAGCATGTCACTCGGGGTACCCCTCCAATGGGGCTATCTAAAGAACCCCAAAAGGGCATTGTTAGTTTAATTTGTAGAATGGAGTCCTTAATCACTGCCTGGATAGAGACCCAATGGAGAGCAAGGGCGAGAATGACAAACCCTAGGCAGAAAACCAAGAGAAGCCTAGCACAGCTACAGGGGTAGGAGACTCACTTGCCCATCGTTCTAGAGACTCTGGGCTCCATTAAAAGTCACAGTATTGGCTACCCTGTGAGCTCCTAACAGCAGTGTGTCAGGGTCACTACCTTGTGTCTCTGCTAGCATCTGCATCCCCCAAGCCCCCTGCCCCCAATTATCTTACTCCTTTTACCTTTCCAAAGGTGACTGTTACAACAGAGCACCCCTCATACACTTGGGAGCAGTCCAGGTCTTCCTATTTTTAATTGCCCATTGTTTCCTGCAGGAGCCCACATCTTTGGGAATTTACAAGTCTCTAACTTGTCCTAGAAAGTAATCCCTTAAGGTGTCAACATGGTAATTGCCCTGTTACAATCTGTCTTCTGCTCTTAAGTTGGCGTCTCTTCTCCGTTGACCAGTATCCTTAATTCGGATGTAGTGAACCCCAAAGGTTTCAGATCCTATGACCGTGTGGCTTGTAAAAGACCTTATATAAGATGTTCTACCCTACTTGCAGGGCACAAGCAGATTCTGACACTTATGTTTGTGCGTGTGGGTCCCTGTGCACACGGAAGCCAGAAAATGGCATCCAGGATCTTTCCTCGGTCGCTCTCCACCTTGGATTTTTTGAGACAGGTTCTCTCACTGAACGGGGGCTCACTGACTCAGATATGCTGGCTGCTGGCTCTCAAGATCTGGGGATTCACCTCTCCCTTGACACCCAGCGTTAAGGTTACAAGAGTGTGGTACCACTCCCAGCTTTTTACATGGGTGCTGGGAATCTGAACTCAGGTTGTCACACTTACATGGCAGGCAGAACATTTTAGCTACTGAGCCATCTTCCCAGGCCCCGCTTTGCATAGTTTCCATGCAAATAGTTTGACCCTTTATATGTAATGTTTTTGATCCTTTTACATGCAGCCTGCCCACACTCACTATGCATGTGGTAAGAATGTTAAGAAAGCCATCTATTCTGCCTATACCAAGTGACTTGCTTTCCTCTGCATGCACAGTTTATGCTTTGCCCTCTAGCTATCACATTTGTCAAATGAATCCATAGATTATATAGCCATAGATCCAACCAACCTTGGACCAAAAATAACTTTTAGTGGAGCGTGATGACTCATGTTTATGATCTCAGCTTTCGGGAGGCTGATCAGGGAGGATTGGGGCAAACGTGTGACCACCCTGGGCTACATTGTGAGGGACCCTGTCTTAATGAAAGGAAAGAAAAGAAAGGAATCAGTGGTATCTGTCCTGAAGATTTGAGAACTTTGCCTTTCTGGCCTTTATGGTCTAAACGATGAGGTAAAAATAACTACTCAAGTGTTTTTTATTTTTTTATTGTGTTAGTAAAATTATAAATAAGTTACCTGGAGATGGTTTAAAACGCAGAGGAAAGCAGGTGTTGATACGATACACTCACCACACCATGTTGCACGTAAGACTTGAGCATCTATGAGTTTTAGAGTCTGTGGGATCCAGCCCGTGGAGCTGTACCACTCTCCATTCTGCAGAAAGCAGAGTTTGCAGTCAAGTGCATCACTATAACATGGTAGGTGGAATTCTAAGATGCCCTGAGAATCCCTCCATAGTGCAGAGATTAGAATCCCCTCTTTTGGAACCACCTGTGCCTTGGTGGAATGTGACTCCGGGTACTTGGTTACTAACCAGGCAACTGGGTTCATAAAAACAAACAAACAAGCAAAAAACAAGAGCCGCTCTGCAGAACTCATCAGCCCTGGGTCCCTCCTGAATGGAGAATCGAGTCTGAGACCAAATATGATGCCAGGGAGAAACACCATCTGGGCTTTGAAGATGAGGGCAGCGATCACAGGAGCAGCCTCTCGTGGGCAGTCAGCTAGGAAAGACGTCTTGTCTTTAATCTCCCTGCCACGAGGAACACAACTGAACCAATCGTGTACCCACAGCAGAGAATCAGTGAACCAGGCTGCACCGGCTACTAGTCTCAGAGCTACCAGAGATGGAAGTGGGGTAAAATACTAAACTTCTCTCATTCCCTAAGGCCACACTTAATTTGTTACAAAGTGTCTCAGAGCAGATTCATTGTCTTCCCTGGAAGCCTCTAGACCAAGTGGGAGGAGTCGGCCTCCTCCTGCCTCCACCCTAGGCTCTCTTTTCCAAAATAAACTCAGCAATTGTGGACATTATGGCTTCTATGTATTTTAGAACGAATTTGTCAAGTCCTTCAAAAAGTCCAGCTGGTATTTTGAACAAAATTACATGAAATTTATAGATTAATGTGGGAAGATTTGACATTTGTGCGGCTTTAAGCATCCATAAAATGGTCGTCCGCTCCATTTGTTCGTGTTGTCAATTTTATCTCTTCTCTTCTCATGCCTTCTTCTGTGTCCTTTATATATTTTCAAACTTTACCCTCCTCCCCCTCATCTAAAGGTTTTCTGCAGTTATTTCTGGCTTAATTTCTAGATCCTTCATCGTTTGGGTTCGTCGTATGAGTGTGTATCTTCTTCTATTATATTTCTAATTGGTTAATGCTGGTGTCGGAGAAAGCCACTAATTTTACTTAGTTGATCTCGTATTCAGTGCTCTTGCTAGACTCTATTATTAGTCCCAATCAATTTTCAGTTCATTCTGTTGGGTTTCTATGTAGATGACATATACTGTGCACGGTGACAGCTGTGTCTCCCTCCCTCCCTCTTCACTTCCTGTTCTTTCCTTTTCCAATGGGGCCCCAGCCAGAGCCTCTCTGGGAGATTGACGTCTATGGTATCTCCACTTGCCCTGCTCCCAGCATCTAAGGACATAAGTCTTGAGTCCATCCTCAGAGGAGTAGGATTTGGTTTTCCTTTGTGCAAACTTTATAAACTGCAAAGCCATTGCCATATTTAATATCTTTGTATCAATTGGCAGTCTCTGGAAAGTTTTTTTTTTTTTAATTGCTCTTCGGTGCTGGACCTCAGCTCTCTACTCCAATCCCAGGGCAGGTGACATTGATGCCATTTAGGCTGCTAAGCGGTTCTTGTGCTCCTAGAACAAACTCAACTAGATCTTTTCCAAAATACACCTTATAGTTAACTAGCTAGAAGTTTATCTGGAATTTTGCACCCGTTTTATACACTAAATAGGTGTGTGTGTGTGTGCGCGTGCGTGCGTGCGTGCGTGCGTGCGTGCGTGCGTGTGTTCTTTTTTGTCCCATTTTAAAACCCTTTTTCTTTTTGGCAGCACAGTGAATGGAACCCAGAGCTGTGCTCCTGCTAAATCTAAGCAAATGCTCTTCCTGCTAAGCTAACCCCAGCCCTAACGGCCATTTCTGACTTTTAAGAGCATGAAGTCATTACATTATACAATTTTCTCTCTGTTTGCTTTCTCTATTCTAGGGACAGATAATGTCAATCTATCAGTTTCTAAAAGAGAGTTTTCTTTTGAGACAGGCCTCAAATTCCCTAGGTAGCCAATGATGACCATAAACTTTGATCCTCCCATCTGGGTTCCTGATTGCTAGGGTTATAGGCATACACCACCATGCTTGGTTTACACTATGCCAGGACTGGATCCCAGAGATTTTGCATGCTTAGCAAGTGCTCTACTAGCTGAGCAAGTAGCCAGCCTTAAGAGAGAATTTTACATTTTTCTATTTTATTATCTTTAAGGGTATGAGTGTTTTGCCTGCATATCTGTGCACCACGTGCATACCTATTGCCCATGGAAATCAGAGAGGGTGTTGGATGGAACTGGAATTACAATAAAACTTGTCTCCTCTGGACAAGCAGCCAGGATTCTTAGCCATCTCTCTGGCCCCAAGACAGACATTTTTCATGACAATTTAAATTCTTATCCTTTTTTTTTCCCGCCAATTTCGTTGGTAGCAGCTGCCTGGATTTCAATGTTACATTCGTAGGGAGCACATGTCTATGGTTGTTATTTTCCATATTTTAATAGTGATAAAGCTTACATAGCCTAGAATATATAGATCAGAAGTGTGAAGTACGGAGATTTGGACAAATATATACACTCAGAGCAGCTAGCTCTTAAATCAGGACAAGGACTATGCTCGTCAACCAAACTGGATGTCCCATCTTTGATATCACTCCAACTTTGATATCAGAGTCCTGTCTGGTGCTTGTAGAACTCCAGGTGAATGGAACCTAGGTGAAGCCAACTGGCCTCGGTGCCTTGAGAGTGCTGGACACATGGCTGTGTCTTTAGTCAGACATTCCTCTTTAGCATAGCATGCTTCCCACTGTACAGGACACTTTGTCTATCTCCCTGTGAAGACTCTTGTGACTGAAGAGCCCTCTCTGATCATTCTACAAGCAGTTTATGGATTTTTGGATCTCTTGGGCAGGTCCCTAAAGGAGGGCTTGCTTAACGATTAGGTAGGTATATATTTACTTCCGTTAGTCGTCTGAGATGTCCCATGCTGTTTCACAGACATACACAAAGTGTAGTTAGTCTGTAAAAAGGGTTGTTAAAGACTTTCTCCACAGATTTGTACCATTGGACACTTTGACAGAAATTGGCAGAACTCCCAGCTGGTCCATACTCTGCCTTACACTGCATTAACAGAGTTTAACATTAGGCAGCTATAAAACACCGTGCTATAAGATCACATTTTTCTGGCAATTGACACTGCTAGGGACCTCTTCATGTGCTTGTTATCTGCTTGAATGTCTCTTTTTATAAACAGTTACCCGCAAATACCTTGCTCAGTGTGTTAAGGATCGGTTTAAGTTCTGTTTACACCCTCTGTACCTTCCACATATCTGCAGCTAGCATTTAACCGTGCACACTGGGAGCAATTGGCGATTACTTGCACCATTTCTCACTGAAGGAATTTTAAAAAAAAATAGAAATCTTTATCTTTTTTAGAAAGTCCATTGAACATTTTATTTTAAATTTTCTACTGGGTGTGTGTGTGTGTGTGTGTGTGTGTCACGCTCAGATGCGAGCAGCTCAAGTGAGCAAGTGCCTGTGGAGGTCAGAAGAGAGCATCAGATCCCTTGGAACTAGGGTTACAAGCAACTGTCCTCTGCCAGACCTGGTGTGGATGCTGAGGACCAGTCTTGGATCCTCTGGAAGAGCAGTAAGCACTCTTAAGCAGTGAGCCATCTCTCTAGCACCCATTTCTTCTTTTAAAAAAATGGATGGCTTAAAAAAAATTCCCTCTAAGAATTTATATTTCCTCTAAGCTCTCAAAAAATATTTTCGAGTGATTTAAAATGTAATCTTAGGCCTGTAAATCCACATCAAGATAATCTTCATGGGCTGGGGAGTTTGCTCCATCGGGAAGGGTGTGCTTACCCCTGCTATGCAAACAGGAGCACCTGAGTTTGGATCCCTCAGTTTCAATGTGAAAAACCAGACATGTCCACACATGTGCAGGTCCAAATGCTGACAAGGTGGCTCAGTGACAGGTGGCTCGGTGACAGATGGCTCAGTGGCATTGGGGCTTACTGACTACTGACCTTGGAGAAAAGTGATAAGCTCCAGGTTTAGTCAGAGACCCTGTCTCAAGGAAAAAAGGCAGCAAGTTCAAGAAGAGGCCACCCAACACACTCCACAGACCCCCATGCATACATGCAGGCCTACACAGCTACACACAAGATGCACATACAAGCCTATACTATATATGCACACACAAATAATATATAGGATCATTTTGTAGGCTGTAATATTGGGGCCCAGAATTCTTTCCTATGGGCACCCAGGTGTTGTAGTGTCATTCTCTGGTGTTATTATCCCGGGTAAGATCCACTGGTATTTCTTTGCACATTGATTGCTCATCAATTCCTTGCACAGCCTCATATAAATCTGTTTCCAGAATCATTATTTTGGTCCATTGATCTAGTTGGTCTAACCCCATGTCAATACTGCAGTGAGCAATTACTGCTCCTTTTCAGCAATTCTTCAAATTAAACTGACAGTTAAGTCCCAATGACACTGAACCTCCTATCACTGAGCCATCTTGCCAGCTTTGGGGCTACTTGCACATGTGTGTGTGCATGCTTGTGTGTGTGCATGTGTGTAAATATCTGGGTGCATGTGTGCCTCTGTGTGTGTCTATGTGTGTGTGTCTATGTGTGTGTGTACATGTATGTAGAGGTGCTGCCATCTTTGCCTGGTAGTCACCAAGTGTGCCTGGCTTTTGTGTGGGTTCTAGGGATCCTTAATGGGTTCTCACACTTGCAGAAACTTTATCCACTGAGCCCCAGCCTGTGATAGCTATTCCAGGACCGTGTATTCCCATCCAACTTCTGAACAGATTCATCAGGATATAGCAACTGACCTGCATCTTTCTTGAGCACCCAGCTTGCTGAGATCTGACTGCAGAAACAACTGAGAGCCCATCCTCCTCATTAGACCCATGGAGATGTCCATCACCCCGAGTTTCCACTGCTCTTCGCAATCCCTGTCTCCCTCCTGTTTCCCCGTCTCTGGGCAGCCACTGATCTGCACTCCATATGAGCTCACATTTTTCTAGAGTTTATATAAATGGAAACATACTGCCTGTCCTTTTTTAATCTGACATCTCTTGCTCACTTATTTTGAGATCCACATATGTTGGTGAGGTTATCAATAATTCACTTCTCCAACTGCTGAACTGTGTTCCACCATCTGAATAGTCTAAAATGTGTGTATCTACTCACCTGTTGATGAACACTGGGGTCGCTTCCCATTTGGGGATATCATAAATTACACCTCTATGGATGTTCCTTGTGTGGGTATTTGAGGTAATGTATATTTTCTGTTGTGTTCTAAATGGGGAGTCTCCAAAATTCGTATGTTTGATCCCTAACCCCCCCTCCCCAGGATGTTTGTATAAAGAGATGGGACCTCAATAGGTAAGGTGAGGTGATGCTTTATACATGGAGTTAGCTTCATTTTAAAAAATAATTCTGAGGCGCCGCTCTCCCTCCTACCAGGGGAACAGAATAGGTACCATCTCTGAGGAACAGGCTTGCACCAGCCAGTGCATCCGATGGTGCTTTGATACTGGTCTCTCCCTCTAGAACTATGAGGAAGACATTTGGTTTTGTGTGTAAGATACCAGCCTGAACAAACTAAACATTTCTTTTGGGCAAGCACCTCAGGGTGAAGTGCCTGAGATGTAAGGTAGGCAGATATTTAACTTCTTAGGGAAGTTGTCAAAGTGTTTTCTTTTGGTTCCCACCCATGTGGCAGGGTTTCAGTTGTCCTGTGTTCTTGCCAAGACTTGGTGTGGTCAGATGCTCTCCTGCTGTACTTCGGGTTTCCTCCATGTTTTCTATGGTTGTTTCCCATCCCCGTGTCTTGAAGGCCTCCCTCTTTTTCTAACGTCTAGCAAGGCTGCAGATCCGTTCAAGGGCGTTTTCATTACGGGCACTGTACCATTCATCGCTAGATGCTGTGTTCGTTTTCGGTGTTCGCTAAAGCTTGTCTTTACTTTCTAATGGTCATAATGGGAGCTTCACTGTGTGCTTGAATTCTGGTGCCTAAGACAAATCAAAGTCCTCTTTGTGGGTCTGACTTCTCTGCCTGCTTCTTGCCTGGTCATCTTTTATCAGACAGTAGACATCATGATTTTCCTCTGTTCCGTGTTGACCTTTGCATCCTCGACCTATGCTTTGAGATACAGTGAAGTAGCTTGATCTTTTAGATTCAAACGTCTTTGGCCAGCCTGGAGAAGTGTTTGATCCTGGGCGTGGGGCTGCTATTAATGTGGGGAGGGTCCAGTGCCTGGGGCACAAAATTTAAGAAGAAAACATTCTCAGAGTCACTTGGGTAGAAGTGACACCTTACTTTTTGTGCAGGAGAGGTCCCTCCTGCCTCACTCTATCCTTGTTCTAATTAGGATGAATCATTTTTTCCTTCAAAGAGACAAAATTTGTCCGGGAGCTTTAGCCAAAGCTCAGTGCATTCTGAGGCTTTCTAAGCAGGATAAGGGAAGTACCCCACATGCGCTGTTTGCCCCACGCCATTGATTACGTCTCTCAAGATGGTCACAATCACTTCTTTTACTAAGAAGATGAATAAAAACAAATGGCTTAGGTTTATTTTGTTTATTTTTTTGCATGCACACATGTGTGCACGTGCACACACACACACACACACACACACACACACACGTGCTTGTGCATACTGGTGCACTTGGAAGCCAGGAAAAGGCACTAGATCCTCTGGAGGTAGAGTTACAGACAATTGTGACCCAGCTGCTCACCTGATGTGATCTCCGGGACCCAGACTCAGACCCTCTGAAAGGCAGCAAATGCTCTTAGCCACTGAGCCATCTCTTCAGACCCCAAAATCGCTTTTAAGTCTCCTATTCCTGAGGGAAACTTGAGTAGGCCATTGTATTTTGTGATTTTGTATACAATTAGAATTTGATCTGCTCAAAGTTGGTTCATCTACATTTCCGAGAAACACCAGCCTCCATTTTTCCTTCCCTGATATGTCTTTTTAAGAGTCGGTATCAGCTTTCTACCAACCTCATAAAATGAGTGGGGAAATTTTAATTCCTACATCCTGAAAAGGTTTGTATAACACTGGTATTATTTCTCTCTTAAATGTTTGATCGAAATAAAAAAAGAAGAAGAAGAAGAAGAAGAAGCCATCTGGGCCTGTAGTTCGCTCTGTGGCTTTAAACTATAATCCAAGTGCCATAATTGATAAATATAGGGATCTTCATATTTTCTGTTTCTTCTTGTCTCAGTTTCATAAGTTGAGTTTTTCAAGAGAGTTTTCTATTCCATGTAAGTTGAATGTATTTGCATTAATTTGTTCCTAATCTTCGCTTCTTATCCTTGTATGGTCTTTGAAACAGGAGTGAGGCTACCTCCTTCATCCCTAATACTGGTAAACTTGCTTTTCCTGTTTTCCAAACCACTCTCACTAACTTTTTGTCAATTTCTTTACTGCTTTTAAAGAACGAACTTTTTAGCTGGTTGCTTTCCCGTGCCTCTAACCACCTCCTAGTCAATGGATTCCGAAGCTCACCTTTGGATTCCGAAGCTCACCTTTGGATTCCTCTGTCTCACATACTCTTTTTCTTCAAGTAGAAGAAAAGGTCACCGACACTGGATGTTTGTTGCCAATATAAACATTCAAAGCTATCATTTTCCTTCAAAATTGCTGTTGCACAGTCTCATATCTCTTGTAAAACAAATATATAGAATTTTAATAATAATTTTAGTCTCACAGACAGATTACAAACAGTACAGGGGTCTTATGCAAGCCACACTCAGTTGTCTCCATGGTTGATGGCTTGGGCATGTAACTTGACTACTCATATATGTATGTGGCATGTTTGTTCCAAGCAATGGGCCTATTCTGGTACATCATGGTTAAGTGAAACCCATATGTTATCTAGATTTACAGGTTTTAAATAATTCCATTTTTCTGTGCCAGGATCGCATGCAGGACACATTACACAATCTCACCCTGCTTCCTTCTGCTCTGCTTCTTCATTCTTTCCTTCAGGCTCTTGACAGTTTTGTCAGTACTGCTTGGGTACTTTGTGAATGTGTGTGCTCCGCCTATTTTTGTAAGGTTTTATTTTTTTAAAATTTGTATGTGTGTGCATGCATGCTCTTGTGCATGTGCATGTGTGTATGTGTGTGCCCATGTGCACATGTATGCTGGAACCCATGGAAGCCAGGAGGGGGAGTCAGATCCCCTGAAACTGAAGTCATGGTCAGTTGTGAGTTGGCCAGCATTCTGTTGGGACCTGGACTTGGGTCCTCTGGAGGAATGACCAGTGATTAGTCAATGAGCCCCTTCTCCAGCAGTGCATCATCTATTTGAGCACATTGAGTCCTAATCTCCATCAACTTTGAAATTTACTGACTTTCTTCCTCTACCCATTGGTTATGTGGGAATCGCTTGATGGTCTCAAAGTTCAAGATTCCCAGTTTCCTTTTTGGTGTAGATTCCCCGCTTATCTTCATTCTAATTGCCCCCCTTCCACCTTTGAAGCATAGCCGAGTTTGATGGACAGCTGAGCAAACTCTATTTTGAAGGCATTTTAGAGTCATTTAGGAAGAATGTGTCTTATGCATTGCTACATGAAACAGTCCGGAAACATTAACATTGTTAGTATGGCAAAGAGTGTTCAAATGCTCTGCTCTGTGCCTTCCTGAGTTTGTGTCTACTCATTCTAGAAATTTCTGGAGAACAAAGATGACAGTCTTCACTTATAGTTTTAAATACATTTATTCTTCCTTTCACTTCACGTGTTACAGCTCTACTAGAAAGTGCAAATGAGGTATATCGTTTTTTAAAAGTTTAGTTTAACGTATATGTGTGTGCCTTGAGTGTATGACAGCACACAGCACATGTGCAGGTGCCTATGTAGGCCAGAAGAGGGCACCAGATTCCCTGGAGCTGGAGTTACTGGAAGTGCTGAGCTGCCTTACGGATACCAAGAACTGAGCCTGGGTCCACTGCAGGAGCAGCGAGTGGTCTTTCCCAATGATTAGTCTCTAGCTGGTTACATCTTCCATCAGTTGATGATCTTGTTCTCTGGCAGCATACAGTGATTGACAGCCGTATTTCTGCTGACATTTGGATGGATGGTCCTGCTATCTGTTTTTTGTTTCTCCCCTTTGCTCTTTGCTGTGTTTTTCTTTTTGAGCCATAAAAACATCTAAGCCATACTTGGCAGGTGCCGCAGGTATTTCCTTCCCTGGTTTCTTCTTGAGGATGTTAACGCGCGTGGCTTTGTGGTTACTTTACCAGTTACAAATGTATCTTTGGTGTATCAGGTTTCCATTAAACTCTCACTTCTGTGAGTCTTACAAGAGTATCTTTCTGAGATGCTGAAGAGTACACACATGCCAGCCACCATGCACTCACAGACCACTGAGCATCCCAGTCCTACTCTGCTGGAGTGTATTACTGCTTTTGCTTAATGCTCTCTCATCATTTTTCCAAGCGTGTGTGTGTGTGTGTGTGTGTGTGTGTGTGTGTGTGTGTGTGTGTAGTGTATATGCATGTATATGTGTATATATATTTTACCTATGAAAAACTCCAACTTATGTTAACACATAAAAAACTTAATGAAAACCATCTTTATTGCTGTCTTTCCTTTCCGAGGTTTCTGTTACCACAGGTCAGCATGTTCACCCTCCCACACCGTCACCTAGGCCAGCCATCTTTAGTATTTCTTGGAATACTGGTCTACTAACAGCTCGTGCCCAGCTTCCTTTCAGGGAAGCGTTTTCACTCCATCACCATTTCATGTGACAATTTAGTTTTCTTTTAGCACTTTAAACGGGTTTCTCTATTTAAGTGTGTTTCTCCGTTTAAGTGTGTTTCTCTGTTAAGTGTGTTTAAAAGCAAACGAGGGGCACTTCTGGCCATGATTTCATCAGTGCTTTCAATGTCAACTCTCTCTTATTTTGGAAACTGTGGGTCCATGTACCTAAGACTGCTTGAGATCGGGGCTAGTAGGAACTGAATCCTGGGCCTTGACATGTACCCACGTGTTCCCCCACTGACCCATGGCCTAAGCCTATTTTTATTTTTTTTATTTTGAAACTGAGTCTAAGTTGCCCATGCTAGCTTTGAAGTTCTTATGTAGCTCAGACTGGTTTTGAACTTGTAACCCTTCTACTTCGGCCTTTCAAGTAGTCAGACCTGCACAAGTCTGACTAGGGTGTTTAGTAGTGTTCTGTTACTCATCGAGGCTCTGATCACCGCGCTCTCGCTCTCGCTCTCTCGCTCTCTCTCTCTCTCTCTCTCTCTCTGCCTCAGTTTGGACATTTCCTCTGACATACTCTCACTCTCACCTATTATTTGCCCTCCACAATATATCCAATATAAAATTAATCCTATTTAATGAATAGTTGATACCAGGTAGTTTACAATTGGTCTTTTTTAGAATTTCTATATTTATTCAAATTTTATCTCTTCTTCCGTTACAGCCATTTTTTCCCTGTAGATTTGGAAGCATATTACAATCAACATTTTAAAATTCTCCCCTGCTAACTCAGAAGAGGTCTGGGTTGTGGAATGCTATCTGCTCTGCAAAGCCCAAACCATTTTTTTTGTCTTGACTTTAAGTCAAAAGTTTAAAGTTTTAAATGGCTTTTGATTTTTTAGTTTATGCCAGACATCATGGATGAAACATTAGACATGCTATTGATTCTACATCACTCTGAAGAATGCTCAGTTCAACGGCTGGTGGCTTACAAGAATCCTGTTACTAAGCTTTGTCCCAGCAGGTCAGACTTACAGCTTTGACCTGGCTTCTGTAGAGAACACTTTCTAGTTCTCAAGGGCAGTTCCAAAGCACTTGTTGACTTGCAGCTCCAGCATCCTCCATCCTATGTCCCGACACAGCCAGGCTGCTGGAGCCACTGTCAGATTCCACAGCTGCCCAGTGAGGAGGCTGCCAGGTACTCAAGGCTTTGAGCCTCGGTGTAGGACTGAGTCAGTTTAAGAGCATTCCTATTTCCGTCAGTAGCTTGAGGTACATGGGGATGCTTCTTTAAGGGTCTGGGTGAGTCAGTAGTGACTGCACCTGGCTCTGGACTTGCTCTGCCCAGGCTTTCTTTGTTACAATGTTGATCTCCTTTATACAGATGTATTTGGCTTGGTGATTTCCTTTTGGCTCCATTTTGGAAAGTCATGTGCATCCAGAGACTTGTCTGTTTCTTTTAGATTTTCTAATTTATTGGAATTTATGTTTTCAAAATATTCTCTAACAAGCTCCAGGTCACAGTAGCACCTGCTGTAATGTCCTTCCTTTCACCCTTCTTTCTATTAATATGGGTCACTTTTCTCTACTTGTGGAGGGGGTGACTAGGACTTTGTCAATCTGGCTATCTTTTAAGAGCAAACTCCTGGTTTCGTTGAGTCTGTATATATCGCTCTTCAGTCTTCCTCCATTGCTTTCTGTCCAGATTTTTAATTTCTTCCCGCTGACCTAAGGTCTGACTTGCTCGTGATTTTCTCAGACCTCGAGACTCATCATTAGGTTATTTAGTGCGTTCTGTATGACGGCTTGCTAACACCTGTGACCTTGGACTTACCTCTTAGAGCCTCCTTTGCTCAATCTCAAAACCTCTTGGAAATTTTGTTTTTTATTTTCCTTTGATTCTATAACGTTTTCAAATGTTCCTATGTCCTCGGTGGTCCCCGCTATTTATTCAGTGTGTGCCAGCCAAGCCCTGTGCCTTTGTAACTTCTTGGTAGTTTTCTTTGCCATCTCTATCTTATGCCATCTCATCTGGAAAATATATCAAAGATAAGTTCGGTTGCTTGTATTTGTTAAGGCTTTCTTTGTGGGTTAAAATGTGATCTATTTTGGGGAAAATACACGGGCTGTTGAGAAGTGTTTTAGAATCTACTATAGATGTCTGTTGATTCTTGACGTATGGTGCAATTTAACTTTGAACTTTTCTTTGGATAATCTGTTTGTTAATAAGAGCTAGCTCCAGTTTATTTTATATGGGCTTATTAATATATTTACTTCTATAATATTTGTTTATAAAATTAGGTACATCAATGTTCAATTCATGTGTGTGAATGTACGCCTGTGTGTGTGTGTGTGTAAAGTTGTTATATATTCTGAATTCTCTTTATTAGCGTGTAATGTGTACAGACATTTGTCCCTTCTCGCAAGTTTTGACTTGATGAATGTTTCATGGTATGTAAGTAGGGCTCCTCCTACTTTTTTATTCTGTTTGATTAGAATATCATTGTCCACATTTCTGCTTTCAGTCTGTGTATGTCTTTGCCAGAGGAGTAAATTTCCTGTGGACAGAAAAAGAACCAGATTTTTCTTTTAATCTACTCAGCCTGTTTGTGTCTTGAAAAGTTCAGACAATCCTGTTTCTAGTTCTTAGTAAGAATCTGCACTAACTGCCCACTTTGTCCCTGTTAGAGACTCACTGGTCTGATGAGTTAATACTCTCTCTTTTCCACTTTTCATTTGTTTATCTGTCCCCCAGTGAAATTCATTGTTGTCTGAGCTGCCAAGCATGTGGATATCTTCCTTCCTCCTCCCTGGGTAGCTGTCCCTTGAGTGCCTTCTGTACCGCCGGCTTCGTGATCGAAAATCTCTTTGGTGTGTCCTTCTCAGAGAAGGTCTTCATTTACCCTTCTATTTTAGAAGATAACACTGCTGGATGCAGCAATCTTGCCTGGCAATCTTTTCGCTTTTGTTTCAGGGCTTGAAACACATCAGACCATGCTTTCCTATCCTGACGGGCTTCTGCTGAGAGGACCTGCTGTTTCTCTGATAGGTTTGCCTTTGAGAGCAACTTGGCACTTGTCTCTGAGAGTTTTCAAGCCTCTGTCTTTGTCCTGTGTTCTTGACCCCCTGACTATAATGCTGGTGTGCACAGGTTCATTTCTGGCTATGCCTATTCAAACATGCAAGTGCCTCCTACCCCCAGGTACCTGCATGTTTCCTGCGTTTTGCAGTTTTCTGTTCAGGCTTCACTGATGATGTTTCTATGCTTTTAGTCTGTGTCTTTCTTCAGCCTATCTTCTACAACATAGACCCAGGCTCACTTATTTCATTTTATATTATGTGTATGGGGGGGGTGGCTTGTACACTTGAGGAGGCTGGACATAATAGTCAAAGCCCCTGGAATTAGAGTTACAGGCAGTTATGGACCACCTGACATGAGAACTGAACACAGGTTCTCTGTAAGAGGAGCAGGTGGTCTTAACGACTGAGCAATCTCTCCAGCCTCAGTTCTGTCTCTTGACCATGATCCAAAGGCCTTGAATGTCACAGTTATGATTGTAGTTTGCCTTTATTATTCTCTCCAAGTAATAATGCCTCAGTCATGTCTTCAATCCCTGTTAGTCTTTCTTCTGCCCGGTTTAGTCTATTAGCAATCATTTTTAATGAGTTTTTAATTTTGATTTATTGAACTTTGGATTCTTGGGATTTCTGGAGGAAGCAGTTGCTTTGGTTTCAGTTGTCTTACTGTTATTGTTCTCAGAAGGGTAGTGAATGTCTTGTCCAAGTTGCTGGATTTCTTGTTCATATCCTCAATATTCTTTGCTCCATTCATCGAAGCAATTATTCTTCCTTGAGGTCACTGGTCACTGTGACAACTAGACCTCTATATTTTTCTTCAGCAGTTTCAACCAGCCCAGTGTCTTCGGATTCAGTCGTTCATACATGTGGGGTCTTGGGTGAGGCCTATGGTGTCTGCTGTTTAAATTTCTTAATTTTCTAAGCTAAGAACTCTGCAGCTATTGGGATGCTTGTTTTTTCCAGTTCCTTCTGGAGTCTTCTTAGTGAGCAGCTCTTTCCTAGGGACTCAATTTCCAGCAACGATACTAGAAGAATAAATTAATTTCAGCAGGATGAGGCCCAAGCAGGTTGAAGGTCAGCTATTAACTGTAGATATGAGTTCTATGTTGAAGCCCTCCCCTCTCTGCAGAATAGAAGCTGCTTCTGGCCAATATGCTTTGCAGCCTATAAGCTGGATGGGGTCTCCCTTGCTCTAGACAGTCCACAATGTTTGCAATCAGGAGTGCAGATTTCTAGGCCCAGGTGCTCTGGAGTATCTCAGAAGCAAAAAGAGCACTGAGCTCTGCACTGGACAAACCCAGGTGACCTATCACCCTGCCAGCAGGTATGGGTGCCTTCAGACACTACCACTTACTGGGATGGAGGGTGGGTGTACTGGCTGGTTTTGTGTCAACTTGACACAAGCTGGAGTTATCACAGAGAAAGGAGTTTCAGTTGAGAAAATGCCTCCATGAGATCCAGCGGTAAGGCGTTTTCTCAATTAGTGATCAAGGTGGGGGTGGGGAGGACCCATTGTGGGTGGTGCCATCTGTGGGCTGGCAGTCTTGGGCTCTATAAGAAAGCCAGTTGAGCAAACAAGGAGAAGGAGGCAAGCCAGTAAGAAACATCCCTCCATGGCCTGTGCATCAGCTCCTGCTTCCTGCCCTGCTTGAGTTCCAGTCCTGACTTCCTTTAGTGATGAACAGCAGCATGGAAGTGTAAGCTGAATAAACCCTTTCCTCCCCAGCTTGCTTCTTGGTCATGATATTTGTGCAGGAGTAGCAACCCTGACTGAGACGGGGGGAGGGGGGGAGGGGATTGTGGAAATAGAAGGATCTGGAATCTACTACACCTGGGCTCAGAGCGCTCAGTCCCAGTATGTATGCTACACAGTACCCAGAATGAGGCACCTCTGGAGGCTTAGCAGTCCACTGGCCACAGGCTCAGGGCTTGGGCTCTGAGGTAAACCTACAGTGTCAGGGCTCAGTCCTTTACAACAGTAGGCTAGACCTGGTGCTCCCCACACAGGGTGTGGCTGCCGCCCACCACACCCTCCCAGCATAAGCTTCTGACTGCTTAAGCGTTTCGCCGGTTGTTCTAGGACCCTCCCTGCCTTCACCATAGCCTCTCATGGCTCACCCAGCCACCCACCCCCACATCAGGCCAGGGTGTCCTCAGGATACCTGACTTTTATTTTTTAAGATATAACGTTTTAATGTATTATTTTCTCTTATGTGATGGGTGTTTTGCCTGTAGGTATGCCTTGTGTGCTATGTATGATCCTAGTGCCTGCAGATACCAGAAGAGGGCATCAGATCCTCTGGAACTAGAGTTACTGATGGATGTGAGCAGCCATGTTGGTAATGGGAATTAAACATGGGTCCTCTGAAGGAGTATCCAGTGTCCCTAACCACTAATTCTCTGGTCCCCCTGACTTATTCTCATGTCCTCAGAGTATCTTAGTGTCAAGTAACAGGCTTCTCCTTTCTTTTTAAAACAATTATTAAGTTTATGTATATCAACATTAGGTCTGCTTGCATGTCTGGGTATCACATGCCCAGCGCTCTCAGATACCAGAAGATGGTTTCTGATCCCCTAGAAATAAAGTTGTAGACTGTTGTGAGCTACCAAGTAGGTGCTGGGATTCAAACCTGGGTTCTCTGAAAGAGCAGCCAGTGCTCTTACCATTGAACCATCTGCCCCATCCCAACAGGCTACTTCTTAAAATAACATCTTGCTTTATCACTCCAAGATATGGGAAATGGCGACATGGAAATTTTCCCCCTCACCGTGGTCTACCACACTAGAGGAGTGTCTCTGCTATACTTAAAACTCATAAGAACTAGGACTGACAAGCTGTCACCAAGTCGGCCTGGCTTTCTCTGTGGATGTGGCTTCATCCTTCCCTCATCCCCGGAGATGATGCTGTGATGAAGCTGTGAGCTGTCACCTACTTACAGCCTTTCTATTTGTCCTCACCGTTGTCTCTGCCGACACCACTGCTGTGATGTCCACTGCCCTTCTCTGTCTGTGACGAGCCTCTCCTTGGTTAATATGACTCCTCTCTCCTTCATGTGTCCAACAGACAGCTCTCTACTCCTGACTCTTCCCCCAGGAATCTCTTGAAGGCAATTTGAAGTCAGAGTTTGGAGTGGCACTGTCAAAGGTTTCCTAATGCGTCAGGTTTTCCTCCCGTACTTTCGGGGCTCTTGAAACACCCCTGCCTCTGGTGATGAGCATGAGAGCCAGTGACCCCTGGGAGAAAGTAGAGAAACTGTCTTACTGGCATCTAGAATAAGAGAAGAAATGGAAAGAGAGACATCAAAACATTTGAAGAGGAGCAGGCAAGGTGGCTCAGCAGTGAAGAGCATATACTGCTCTTCCAGAGGACTCAAGTTCAGTTCCCATGCCCCACCCATGTCAGACAGTCTACAGCTACGTGTCACTCTAACCCCAAGCAATATGGTGCCTGCTTCTGGCCTCCATAGGTACCTAAGCTTCTGTCACACCCCACCCCCACTCCTGCCACAACATACATGCACACACATACATATATGCACACATGTATGCATACACATGCACACACATGCAGGCACACATGCACATGTGTGCACACACACATATGCTATCATTTTCATAAAATCATAGAAGCTTTCAGGGACTTCTTCAAATACATATTTTTTGAATTATGTGTGTCTGCATGTATATGCTTATGCATGTATATGCATGTACATGCACATATATGTGTGTATGTGAGTGTGTATATCTTACCAATTTTCACACAGTATGTCTGCTAGAAACTCATTCACTTTTTTAAAAATTAGGAATCTTTTATTTCTAATTGAATTTTAAAGAACAGCTTTACTAGCTGAAGCAATGGTTCTGGACCTGTGGATTGTGACCTCTTTGGGGGTCACATATCAGATATCCGGCAAATTAGATATTTAAATTACTATTTATACCATGTCACTTCTTTGCTTCTTGTTGTTATTTCTGGTGAGAAGTCTCTCACTAACCATTTTCCCCTGCATTTGACAAGAAGCGAAGAAGTGGCATGCTTCATGTGCAAAAATTAAACCGCCAACCAAGATTCTGTAGCTCAGTGGTTCTCAGCCTTCCTAAGCTGCGACTTTTAATACTGTTCTTCATGTTGTGGCAACCCCCAACCAGAAAGTTATTTTCATTGCTATTTTATAACTGTAATTTTTCTACTGTTGTGAATTGTAATGCAAATATCTAATGTGTGATCCCAAGGGGGTCATGACAGAATTGGTCAGACATATAGAAATGGTAAAAACTAGTCAATGTCAGTGACTTAGTTTACATGCAAATTAAATTAAACAGTGCAGCTGGTGATGTTGACCACTGAGCAATCTCTCTAGCTCCAATGCATGCATGCATGCATGCTTCAATGCCTTCAAACTTCAATGTTATTTAAAACAATAGTTAGAGTCCTGCATTATTTGCTTTGTTAAAGATATAGAAGATTTCCATAGTCAGAAAGATAAAATTAATCAGTGTTTCTCTAGGTCCTTTGATAAACCCCACTAGACACTCTGGATGTTACACCTGAAAGATAAAACTTACAAAAATCGGGGAAAGAAAGGAAGACAGCCAGGGTTTCCAAGAATGGCATAGAGTTAAGTTCTCTGGGTTTCCCTTTTGCTGTGTATAACTCATATTTAGCTCCTAAGAAAGTGATACACTGGCAATACTAACGTGTTTAAATAAATATGCCCCAATGAGAACTCACTTTCCCTAACCAAAGGGGATAGGACGGGACAGCCCGGTGACACAGAGACCTTTCAGACAAGAAGCTCTCTGCTGTTGCCAAACACAGAAAAAACACTGTAGCCCAGCTCCACCATGGCCTACAGACATTAGGGAGAGAACAGCTGTCTATCCGTGGGAGGTGGAGTCCTAACTCTTGTTACTTTGTAATCAAGTACTTAATTGAGCAACTCAAAGGTTTCCTCACAGTGTCAGAAGGATTTCAGTCCCTCCGTGTTGGGTACAGCTCACAGGTGGTGGTGGCAGCATGTGGCTCTCCCCAGGACAGTAGATGGGAACAGAGAGCGAAGCCAGAAGCCAGAACTAGGCATAAGTATAACCCCCAAAGGCTAGCTGCCAATGTTTCTATTCTGCCAACCACACTCCACTTCCAAAAGGCTCTTCAGTCTTCAAAAGAGCAACCCAACCACGAGGCTAAGCATCCTAAATAGGTGCCTGAGGAAGACATTTCAGATGCAAGCCACATCTGACCACAAAGGTTCATGACCATTTCATAATTCGAAATGAACTTCGTGCAACTTCAAAAGCCCCCATAGTCTTAAGAGTTCCTGATTCTGTTCAAGGGGCTATTAGGGTTGGGGCCAGTCTCTTTTGGGTCCTGAGGATGAAGATATGAGCCCCTCTAAAGTCAAAATTTAGGTTGCATGCTTCCAATAGACAAAGGCATGGAGTAGGCATTTACATTTTACATTATTACAGGGAAGAACAAGACATTAAGGAAAGATTGGACCAAAGCAAGACCAAAATATAGCAGGGATATTACCTGTGGGGCATATGGTGGCCTCGTGTGAGCTAAAGTGAGGCAGAAGAGCTTCATCCCAACAGTCCTATCACTTACGTTATGTGGGACCTTTCTCTGGGGATGGTTGTACTGGATGCTTGCAGCTCTCTTAGGCAGACATTACACTTTCTGTTAGTACACACACACACACACACACACACACAGAGATAGATAGTATTTAAGAATAATCTTTTAAAAGATGTATTTTTTTAAATTTTATCTGTATGAATATTTGACCTGCTTGCATATCTGTACACCATGTGCATGCCCGGTGCCTGCAGAGGTCATAAGAGGATATTTGATCCCCTGAAGCTTCAGTTAAAAAGGATTGTGAACAGCTGTGTGGGTGCTGGGAACTGAACTTGGGTCCTCTGGAAGAGCATCCTGTGCTTTTTTTTTTTTTTTTTTTTTTGGTTTTTGGTTTTTGGTTTTTCGAGACAGGGTTTCTCTGTGTAGCCCTGGCTGTCCTGGAACTCACTCTGTAGACCAGGCTGGCCTCGAACTCAGAAATCCGCCCACCTCTGCCTCCCAAGTGCTGGGATTAAAGGCGTGCGCCACCACCGTCCGGCCCAATAGGAACATTTTAATAGTAAGTTAGTAATGACCTCAGCTCCCCTGTCAAAAGTACCAGCTAACAGGTTGGCTCACAAAGCATGGGCATCTCTTTGCTGCCTCCAAGAAATTCACCTCTACACATAAGACAGACACTGTCTCAGGGGGCAAGGATGGAGAGAGGCATCCAAAGCAAGCAGACCTAGGAAACCAACAGGAGTCAGGGACTAATACCCGACACAACAGACTTCACACCAAGAATAGCACTTAAGAAGTAGGACTGAAGAAACCCGCTTTGTGCTAAGGGGAAGAAACATCATGAGGAAGACATGTGCTTGCCAACATAACTATCTCAAATACAGACATGCCCAGTTTCATTAGACGAGTACTACTGTGTAGTTACAGATTAACCCTGGCACAATGGTGGGTGATTTCAATACCCCATTCTCAGAAATTGGCAGACCTTTTCAACAACAACAACAAAAATCAAAGAAGTATGTGAGTCAAATGACTCCGTAGATTAAACGTGTTTAGCAGACATTTACAGAGCATTCCATTCGAGGTCTGCAGAACATACATTTGTCTCAAGAGTCCATGTAACTCTCTGTAGAATAGATCACTTATTAAGGCTCCAAACAAGACTCAACAGATACGAGAAAGCTGCAAAAATCCCTTGCATCCCATCGGATCATGATGGAACGGGTCAACAGCAAGAGAAGCCCCAGAGCACACGCAGACTCTAGGAAAGCAGGCGACCCTCACTGAATGAAGAATGGGCCCTTGAAGAAATCAAAAAGGAAATTAAAAAAAAATTAAATCAAATGAAAATAAAAATGCAGCACACCAAAATACAAGGAAAGCTGTCCTAAGAGGGAAGCTTGTAGCTTAAATGTCTACATTTTAAAAAATCAGAGAGCTCCGGAGGAGAGGGGGAGCATCGGGAATGGGGGAAGGATTGTGGGAGGGGAGGAGGGGGAGAGGAGGGGACAGCACGGGGGATGTAAAATAAATAAGTAAAAAAAAAGTAAATTAAAAAAATTAAAAAGATTTTAGTCCCAGATTTTAATTAAAACATTTATCAACTAAAAAGAAAATAAACCAGAGAGTTCTCAAATAAATAACGACATACCTTAAAACTCTGGGGGGAAAAGAATAAGCCAAATCCCAAATCAGTAATGGTCAAGGCAAAGATTAATGAAGGGGAGACAAACAAACAAACAAAAAACCAACAACAACAAAAACAAAAACAACAAAAGGATCTATGGAATAAGAAGTTGATTCTTTGAAACGATAAACCAGATTGATATAACAAAGAAACTAAGCAGAGAACGAGAGAAAAGACCAAAAAGAACAAAATTAGACACAAAAGGGAGAAATTACAACAGACACCAGTGACCATATTCAGGAAGCCATTGAGTTTTACTTGAGAACACAGACTCACTCTACTTATTGGGAGAGCTTAGAGACCCGGGTTCATGTTCTTGATCTAGATACGCATGACCTACGAAACTTAATTCAAGATGAAATAAGCAATGTAAGCAGGCATTTAACAAGCAGTGAGGTCAATCTCCCAACTACATAGTGGGCCTCGTGCCTTGACTGGGCAGCACAGTGGAGCTGCCTCTGGAAGTGTGGGTATGGTGAGCTGGCCCCTAGGGTGAGAGAGTGGAAGAGCGGACCCTGCCTCCTGCGGATGGCCGAATTGGGTGGCCTAGCCCAACCAGTGCTGGAGAGCTCACTCTGGTAGAACAGATAAAGAAAAACTCAGCTGATGCCCAGATCTAGGGCTTTGAGTTGGCCCATCTCAAAATCTACATCTTCTGTGAACTGTTGGGGCAGGTGTGGGAAAGAGCCAGTCTTGCCGACCCAAATCTGCAGGATCTCCATAACACAGGACAACAGAATAACCGGGAGGAGTCCTGGTGAGGATCCTATATTGATGGTGTCACAGAAGGCAGATAGCTCCAACCAGGCCAATGACTCATTGCAATGAATATTTGCAGGTGTGGACAGAAGGGTACACTGTGGGGCACACTATGACACACTACAGCTTCCACGATGAGATGTTTTTAATGCTTTGTTTTGTTTGTTTGTCTGTTTGTGTGTTTTTTATTTTTTTGGAAAGGGGCGGAGGTTGCAAGGGTCGAGGGTGGATACAAGGGAACGGGAAGATGAGTGGGACCGGGGTGCATGATGTGAAACTCACAGAGAATCAATAAAAAATAAAATAAAATCTCCCAGCTCAAACATCCAGACCCAGAGGTGTTCCCTGGTGGATTTGCCAGAGCTTATAAGAACTAACACCAACGCTTCACAAACTATTCCATAAAATAGAAGAGGGAAGGAAACACCACTGAACTCGGTACGGAGTTAGAGCTGCCTTGATCAACAGCAAAGACAGCCAACCTCGGGAGTGGAGATTATAAGCCAGTTTCCCTGATGAGCTTTGAGGCAAAACTTCTTAACAAAGTACTTGCAAACCTCATTCAAGAACATATCATTTACTACAAAGACCACAGCAAACCACCACAAGCATCTAGATATTGTCTTAATCACAGATATGCACGTCAAAGAAGAATTAGGCACAGATTTGCCTATATGCTAATGGTGAATTGGCTTAATAAATGTCTGAAGGTGGTATCATAGAAGAACTATGCTGTTATGAAGATAGGAAATCTTTCTTTCTTTAATCTGTTACCCGAACCACAATGTACAAAATCAAATGCGATAAATTCAACTTACTCTACGTAAATGCTCACTGTCCAATTAGAAGTGATAAAGAATCTTCTGATCCACTGATGGATGCATTAATTGAGAAGAAAAATACAGAGAAGTTGAAGGTTAAGTCCCTGCTGCTGAAGATGCCATGCCCTTCAGCCCAGGACTCAGATGAATTGAGCTAGAGCTGACCTGAACGTCCCCTCCCTGTGCTTTCATAGTACCAGGAGCTTGCTTTACATGCAAGCTGCCAAAGAAGGAATGCAATCAATCGTCCTACAAGCTGTGACCCACAACAGTGACCAGCATGACAAGATATCCCTAAAGTGCAGTAGCAGCACTTAGATCTTGGTGGTAACCAATAGCTGTCTAATTGGACTTAAGACCAGCTCAAGAGGAAGACCATGCTTGGCACTATAAACCTAGATGACTACCTGGTGCTAGTAAGGGTCTGGATCCTGGAGGAGAAATGCATGCAGTCCCTTTCCTAAACCAGTGCAATCTCAACCTACATTGGAAATACTTGTCTTGGTACCCACAGATAAACTTCTCTTGCCCTTCCTAAAGAAGCTTTCCCTTTTCAGCCGGTGGAGACTATTGCAGAAAGCTACCATGGTCAAATTGCAGGGGACAACTGACCAGTGGATGCCTAGCTCTAGTTGATGTATCTACAATACAATCCAAACCTAAGGCTGGGGGAACATCATGGAACAGGGGGCAGACAGACTGCAAGAGCCAGAGGGCCAGCAAATCTATCGTGAGACTGTGTCTCCTAGAAATGACAGGAAGCTGCATCCATGAAATCTCAACAATCTGATGCCTAAACAAGACCTGAACAATGAAAACACCAGCTGACAGCCCAGCATCAATGGGGGAAGTCCCATAGAACCCCACCCCTACATGAAGAGCTACACACAATTAATGACTGCCCAGAGAGGCAGAATTAGTCTCCCCAGAGATGAGCTCCCTAATTGCTATCCAATACCAGTGGTCCTAAAAATATACACGAGAAGAATGCGAAATGGATGCAGCAGGTTGTTCACACACACACAGACACACATGTACACACATGCACACATACATATGCATACACACATACACATGTGCACATACACAAACACACGCACACACATGCATGAATACATGAATGAACACATGCACACATACACACATACACATGTACACACATACACACGCACACATACACACACATACACATGTGCACACATACACACAGACACAATGCACATGTGCACATGCACACACACATACACACGCACACATACACACACATGCACAGACAATATGTATTCTACATACATATATATGCATAAAATAATACATTTAAAAGAAAAAGGCCATGAATTACTTATGCAAATAATATAACTGTTACAGAATTTTTATCCATATCTTATAAATAAGGCAAGTAAAGCTTATAAAATGAATTTTTAAGAAGTAACTACGTAACTTGAAGGTGCTTAAGAGGCATGTGGGCAGTTAATTACACGGGCAATGTTCCTCATCACTCATCATTAAGTTTAAATCCAGTTAAAGTAACTGTTCTGCTTTTTTTTCTGTTGCTGTGACAAACACCATGAATAAAGGCAAGGTAGGGAGGAAAGGGCTGGTTTGGCTTCCACTCCCAGATCCCAGTCCCTCACTGAGGGAATCCAAAGCAGTTTCCTAGAGGCAGGAACGGAGAAACAGAGACCATGGAGAAGTGCTGCTGACTGGCTTCTTCTCCAGAGCTTGTTCAGCTTGCTTTAAAAATTATGTTTTTGGTTTTTTTTTAACTTTTAAACTTTTATATGCTGGGCATTTGGCTTGTGTCTGTGTTTGTACACCATGTGTGTGCCTGGTTCCCACACAGGCCAGCAGAGGGCGCCAGCTCCCTGGAACTAGAACTACACATAGCAGCCAAATGGGTGCTGGGGATTGAGCCTTTGCAAGAACATTCAGTTAGTTCTCTTAACCATTGAGCCATTTCTACAGCCCCATCAGCTCCTTTTTTATACAGCCCAGGACCACACACCCAGGGGTGGCACCACACACAGAGACAGGCCCTCCTATATCAATCATGAATCAAAGAAAATGCCCCATGGAAATGCCCACACACTTTGATGGGGGCAATTTCTCAGTTGAGGTTCCCTCTCCTCACATGACTCCAGCTTGTGTCAAGCTAATGAAGAACCAAGCCAGCATAGTCACTATGAGATATCACTACTACAGAGCAGCTAGAATCACACTTCTTCATGACCTGAGCCCAGAACTAAGTCAAGAATTCTCTCTCTTTCCTGAGGTATTCAACGAGCCTACTCCCTGAAGGCCCATGCCAAGAAACAAAAAATTAAGAAAATAAAGAGAATGACAACCAAACTGTCTTTTTTTTTTTTTTTTTTTTTGGTTTTTTGAGACAGGGTTTCTCTGTAGCCCTGGCTGTCCTGGAACTCACTCTGTAGACCAGGCTGGCCTCGAACTCAGAAATCCGCCTGCCTCTGCCTCCCAAGTGCTGGGATTAAAGGCGTGCATGCACCACCACTGCCCAGCCCAAACTGTCTTTATTTGAGCCCTACATGACAATTAAGAAATCTACAGAAGCTACTTTATAAACTATAGTAGCCCTAGTGTAAGAAACCCAGCAAGGGTATATAAGTTACAACATTAGTTGTATCTGTACATACCAGCAACAAAAATGGAAAATGTAAGTTTTCAAATGCCATTTAAAATCATGGATGTGCTGGTGTGGGTCTTTACTTTCAGCACTAGGGATATGGAGACAGGAGAATTAAGAATTCAAAGCCATCATCAGCTACATAGCAAGTTTGAGGACAGCATGAGTTTTTTAAAAAGGTCTCTTTCATTTAAAAAATACTATCTAAAATAGAATATGAAGGAGCTGAAGAGATGGCTCAAAAAGTTAAGAGCACAGCTGCTCTTGCAGTGGACCCAGGTTTTGTTCCCAGCTCCCACATGGTGGCTCACAACCATCTATACCTCCAAGGATTCAACGCTCTTCTGGCCTCTGTGGGCACCGCATACAACTGGTGACAGACATACACACAGTCAAAATACCCACATACATAAAGTAAAAATGAGTAAATTGTTTAAATAGTGCAAAAGGCATGAAGAAATAGAAATAAATTTCTGAGATCTACATACTAACACTTACAAAATATCTCATCAGAATGATGTGTTGTGTTGACAGATTAGAAGGCTCCTTGCTACTGAGATGTTTTTCCCCTGTTGACATGAAGATTCAGGGCAGTGAGAATGCAAATATAAAATGCTTTGTTTGTAGAAGTTGACAAAATTATAAGAAAATAGCCTAAACAATATTTAAAGGAAAACTCTTTGGCCTGTGCCATTTCCTTCTAATAGTAGTTTTAGGAACTGGAGAGATGCTTCAGTGGTTAAGAGCACTTCCTGCTTTTGCGAAGGACTTAGGTCTGGTTCCCAGAATCCAAACTGAAGGCTCACTACTGCCTGTAACTACAGCTTCAGGGTATCTGACACCCTACTCTGGCCTCTGTAAGCACCCACATCACACACACACACACACACACACACACACACACACACACACACACACCAACGTACTAGTCTGTAATTGCAGAGATACATAAACAAGACCATATCCTATTGGCATTAAGATGGACAGATGGAACTGTATGACAGAAGTAAGAATTAAACACATCTGCACTTACATGGCTAATTGGCATTCTATTGACTTATTAATTTCATTTTGTCTGTGCTCCTAAGTATGTGTATATGTACTGCATGGTTGTACATGCCCATGGAAACCAGAAGAGGGCATCAGATCCCCTATAGAGTTGTAGACAGCCGTGGGTTGCCCAGTTTGGGTACTGGGAATTGAACCTGGGTCCTCTACAAATGCAGCAAGTATTTTTTGACCACTGACCCATCTGTCCAGCTCCAGCCAACTGACTTTAAGTGAAGTTTCCAAGGCAGTTCCATGGGGCATAGGTAATATCTTTAACAAATGCCTAAATAATTAGACATTCATATGCAGCAAGAAAGATATGCAGCTTAACTTTTACCTATGCCTTGTCACTTTAAACTGTGTCACACTGAGTATATATATAATGTATATATATGTATAATATATTATATATATATTAAAAGTTCTATGAAGAAGAAAGTAGATTGCTACAGCCTTAGGTTAAAAACAGATTTGTTCGACAGGACACGAAAAGCGTGTGTGTTGAGACTGAAGAAGAATGCATTAAAATAAAAAAAGAAGAAGAGAAAACATTCCCTTCAAATAAATTTCTTCATGGTTATCAAAAATGTATAAAGAACAAGGTAAATTTATAAACAATTGCTATAGTTCAAGCATAAGACTATCTCATTGTTTGACCCAAACTAAAGAAACTAACGACAATAACAACCAAAAACCCTAGACTCAACATTTGAAAACAAAAATCTCAGGAAATGAACAGGTGGCCAGGAAACACCTGCTAAGTTGCCAACCATCATTATTGATTGGAAAGGTCAGATCAAGTCCCCAGAGAACCGTAGCCTCATTCTTGATAATGCAAAACAGCAGCAACACTAAGTGTCAATGAGGACCTTTGGGAGCAGATGCTGCCCCATCCAGTGCAGGAGAAAAGCAAGACCACAGAGGCAGTTCAGAAAGAGGGTCTGTTCTTTGTCTGGCAGTTAAATGTACACTTACTGAACACCCATCAATCTCACTCCTGGGTTCTTACCTATGCCCCCACAAAGACTGTCACATGACTCTTCACAGCAGCCTTCTTTAAAACTAGCAAAAACTAGAAAGGACTGAAAACGTTTGCCACACACATTGCAGATAGGATCATCATGGTGTGTCCCAGAGAGAGCAGCCAGACAGAAAACACCATCATCCTTACAATTTCAACTATGTGAGGTTTTATAAAAGCTGTGTGAGCAAACACAGCCTCCCAGTGGCCAGGGTCCAGGCGGTTCAAGAGCAGACCTACATATAAGAATGAGCAGTGGGTCTGAAGGGTGATCTTCTCTCGGAGCTGTGATGGGCTTTGCATGTTTCTTAAGTCATCCGATGATAGTTCTGTAAACAGAGCTTCTTCACAAGTGAGGAAGGCAACTCGGGCTGGAGAGGTAGCTCCTTGGTGATAGCATATGTCCTGAAAGCTTGGGAGCTTGGGTTTAGATACCCAGAGCCCAGGAAACACATGTGGTCATGCAGCCCACTTGCAATTCCAACCTCAAAGGTGAAGAAGACAGGAGACAAGCCGGCTAGTAAGACTGCAGATCATCAGATCGTTGGTGTGGAGAGATGGCTGGCTGAGGAAGAGCACTTGTTGCTCTTCTGTAGACCCCAGAGAGCCTGAGCACGCACATCAGGCAGCTCATACCCCCGTAACTCCAGCTCCAGGGCACCCGTCACCTCTGACCTCCATGGACATCTGCTTTCATGTACGTACCCACATGAAGACACAAATGCATGCACATAATAAATAATAATAATAATTAATAATAATAAACTACCCATATCCACCCAAGACCTCTGTGATCACATACACACACACACACACACACACACACACACACACACCCATACACCCAAAATAGCAACAAAAATAATTTCTACCTTCTTGTAACCTTAAATTTCAACTAAAAATTTCATCCCACTAGTGTTCAGCTCTCTTTTTGGTGGTACATCTCCCTGTGCCATGGGAATAGGGCACACACTCCTTGGAAAAGAGTAAGATTTGGGGTTTGGTGTGGTGGGCTCCTCTGCAGATTTTCTCCTTGGTTCTACAGGCACCACACAGGTCATCATCCGGGCTGGCTCAGAAGGCCATTCATCGGCCTTGGGTACATGGCTAGGGTTAACTCTCCAGTACGATTTTAAGTTGACTCTTCCCTTTCTCGACCAGAAAGTATCTCCTTTATAACTCATTTCAACTTTAAAGTTTATTTTGGGAGATCTTTAAAAACATTTAAAAAATAGATGTATTTATTTTATATATCTGAGTACGTTGTCGATGGGCGTGAGCCACCATGCGGTTGCTGGGAATTGAACTCAGGACCTCTGGAAAAGCAGTCTGTGCTCTTAACCACTGAGCCATCTCTCCAGCCCCTAAAGGCTGTTATTTTAAAACAACTTCGACAGACAAACGAACAATGAAAATGTGCATATACACAAAAGGAATCCTATTCAGTTGCAAAACAACCCACAAAATTTGCAGACAAATGATTGAGCAAGGGAGTTCAGGTCTGGAAAGAAAAATGCGCATGCTCTCTCTCATCTGAGATTCCTAGCTCCAAATCTTCAAAGGTGAGTGTCTAACCTGGGGCAACTGCAGAAACCAGGTGAGTCAAAAAGGACTGTGGAGAAAGGAGAGGGTCTGGAGAAAGGGATAGCAGGATTCAAGTCATAAAAGGACAGAGGTCAATGGAGACGGAGAGACGAGGAACAAGTAGCATGAAGGATATCTGAAAAATCACAAGGAATATCGTGTTGTTTTTAGCTACCTAAAATTACATATAATATGTACACACACGTGTACACATATGCGCGCACACACACACACATATTAACAAAGGTATGATATTTGGGTTGACAATGCTTCCCCTAAGAGTCATTGACTAGCTAATAAAACCCAAATACTAAGCATGAGGAATCCCCTCATGAGTTGCTGTTCAGGGAACTCTAAGAGACTAAGAACAATATACGCTATTGCTGTTTCTCCTGGTTGCCTCCCAGAAGTTGGAGATATGTCATTGTTGCTACAAACACCATGCACTTTGAACACAGGACTTAGACAGCTTGAGTTGGCTCTAACCTGAAAGTCTCCTCCCGGAAGACTTGCTTTCACAGTACCAGAAAGTACTACGCAAGCGGCCAAGACAGTGAACCAACCAACGATCGTACCTAGCTGTGATAAGCCTATGGACTACAATGACCAGCAAGACATACCAAAGGGGCATATCTTGGCAGTAACCAACAGATGTCTAACTGGACATAGGCCCACTCAACAGGAGGTAAGTCGAGCCTGCTACTGGAAACCTACCCAACTACGAAGGGGTAAGGAGACCAAGGATCTTAGAGGAGAATCTACTACCTGCACTTCACTAAACCAGCAAAATTCCTGTGTTCCAAATACTTGCTTCATATCTGCTCTCATTAGCTCTCACTCTCATTAAAGAAGCTCCTCTTTGCAGCGGACACAGACTGATTAAAATGGGGAGAGCAACTGATCCCAGGGAGCCTCGCCTCAGTGGATATAAGTCCTGTGCCTAAGGCTCAGGGAACGAACGGCTCAGAAGTGGAAAGCTTGTAAGAGACAGAGGAAGTCAGCTGTGAGCCTGTGTGTCCTAGAAATAATGGAAGAATTCCACCCAGGGTACCTCAACACTAAAGCTGCCTAAACCAGACCTGAACAAGGACATTGCAGATAGACATTCGAAATGACTACAGGCAACGAAGGGGTACTGAGAGCAGGATTCCTTAGGGAGGGGCTCCCTGACGAGTTATCCAACACTGACGGGACTCGGCAGGGGTGTGTGTGTGTGTCTTTGTGTCTGTCTGCCTCTCTGTGTGTGTTTGTGTGTCTGTGTGTCTGCCTGTCTCTCTCTCTCTCTCTCTCTCTCTCTCTCTCTCTCTCTCTCTCTCTGTATGTATGTGTCTTTGTGTCTGTCTGTCTGTCTGTGTGTGTGTCTTTGTGTCTGTCTGTCTCTTTCTCTGTATGTGTATATATGTGTATATGTGTGTCTGTTTGTATCTGTATCTGTCTGTGTGTTTGTGTGTCTGTGTGTCTGCCTGTCTCTCTCTCTGTGTGTGTATGTATGTGCCTTTGTGTCTGCCTGTCTGTCTTTGTGTGTGTGTATGTGTGTGTGTGTGTCTTTGTGTCTGTCTGTCTCTTTCTCTGTATGTGTATATATGTGTATATGTGTGTGTGTGTCTATGTGTGTCTGTTTGTATCTGTATCTGTCTGTGTGTCTTTGTGTCTGTGTGTCTGTCTGTCTCTCTTTCTCTGTATGTGTATGTATGTGTGTATGTGTGTGTGTGTCTATGTGTGTCTCTTTGTATCTGTGTCTGTGTGTCTGTCTCTCTGTGTGCATGTATGTGTGTGTGTGTTTGTGTCTGTCTGTCTGTCTCTTTCTCTGTGTGTGTGTGTGTGTGTGTGTGTGTGCGTAAAACAATAACAACTAAAAATAGGTCATGAATTTGAAAGGGCTGGGGTTGTGGGGTACGGAGGAGGTTCCAGGGAAGAAAGAGGAATGTGGAAAATTGTAATTATACTTTAAAAAAAAATGATCGCTACCTTAAACTTATTTTGACTGCACATGTCTGCCTTTTTTCATCCCTTTATTTTAAGCCCATCTCCTGAAACAATTTATTACCGATGTCCTTTTTAAAAAAAAAAAAAAAAAAAAAACAAAACTCTAAAGGGAAAGGCTTTCTTTTAATTGATTCAACCAATTTACATGCCTTGTAATTGCTGTTCCAATCAGATTTACTTCAGCTGTTCCGAGCCATTATTTTCTCTTTAACTTTTGTTTTTATTCTTTCTTAAGCCTTCATTAGAAAATGGAGCTGTTTTCAGCTGGTTGAATGTTACAGATCTTATGCGGCTGGAGAGGAGACTCGGGAACTAGGAGCACTGACTGCTCTTGCAGAGGACCTGGGTCTTTTCCCCAACATCACATGGCAGCTCACAGCCTCTGTAGCTCCAGTTTAGGGGATCCAACCACCTCCTTTGGCCTCGTGGGGCACCACCTGTACATGGTGTACAGATGGGCAAAACACCATGCACATAAAATGTAAAACTGTACACATCTTTTAAAAAAGTTAAACAATTCATTTTTGTTTTAATGACAGTCCTGTCGTGCTTAATGAACTCAAAATGAAACATGTCCAAAAGCCTCCGAAATCCCTCCTCCTGGAATCACACAGGCATCTTTTGGAGTTTTACCTGTGGGTTCTCCTAGGTTTGCTTTCAGTTTGATAAGGCATGACCAAACCAAGATGGTGGCTTGGACAACGGTAAATCTCCCTAGCCCTGTTCACTCACTCTCGCATCTCTGTTTAGCATCTCACTTGGGGCGTCCAGTAGGAGCACAAAGCCAGAGTGGGCTGGTTTTTTTTTTGTATTTTTTTTTTAAAGAAGAGCTCTTCCACCTAGAGGTCAAGTGCAGCAGAGTGGCAGGGGGGAGGCAGGACTCGGAGTCATCATCCACAAGGGCTGCCCATGCTCCTGCCTGGAATTCACACTGGAGCAGAAGTACCAGAAATGTGGTGGCGGTGGTTCAACTCACCAAGGGGAGTGAAAATGGAGAAGGCAGCAAGGCACCGGCAAGCACAGGCTATCAAAATACCATCTCCCTGCCCGGCTGACTAAATGGGACTTTGGGAATGGGAAACCTCCCACAAGTAAACAAATACAAGGGTTCCTGCCTGTGTAACAGGATAAGATGGAAAACACATTAAATGATGAAACCCTGTTTAAAAGGCGCAAGTCAAAACAAATAAATTAGCTTAGCATGTTATGAAACAACAATACCCACTACCCTCACCCCACCCCGCCTCCACCTCCAACTTGAGGTCTTCTTTCTGGCACAAACCCTGGGGTTTTGGCAAAATTAAAATGGCTTGAGAGTACAGTGCGTGCCTTTGGGCCGGCCTGCCGGCTTTATTATGTGCGAGGTCTACATCAGTTCCACGTTTGGCAGGCTTCCCCCATCACCCTCTCTGGCTCCCAAAGACAGCCCTGAGTTCTCTCTGCCCCTGCAGCCTGCTCCCCAAAGTCTTCCTGGGGTCTTGCCTCCGGCTGGTGCTGCCCTGACTCCAGAGCATGGCGGGAGATGATTAGTCACTGTTTTCCTCCACTCTGACCCTTCAGATTGAGCCCTGCCAGGTCTCCTCTTCTTTGCAAAAGGAAGCCTCCTTTCCGACCACACCCACAGCAGTCTCCCTGCCCATTCAAGGGGATGCTGAAGGCTGTTTCTGATAAGCCTGAACACCCTAATGGGTCCCTAGTCCAGAGAGCTTCTGACCACTCTTCAAGATAGGATGGGTCCTAGGGAAGCCACTGTGGGGAGATTAATGACCTGCTCTAAAAATGTCTGTTACAAAATCTCTGGGATTTATCAACTCGTTGCTTATGTACCCCAAAGTTAACATAATCATCAACTGGCCTTGTATCCTGGATCAGCCCAGGTGGGGGAGGTACAGGAGGCATGTCTCCTTGGTATCTGGAGACGCTTCAATGGGAAAGACAGAGGTAAGAGCAAAAAAGAGACTGAGCCCACCATCACTGGGCTGAAGGGGCCACCAGCAGCGCTCAGGGCTGGTGGTTGATCACTGTGCTCCCAGACCCAAACCAAGCACATTGGTTGGGCACAGTTGGGACATTGTACTTAGTGATGGGGGATGAATCTATGGGACCAGTAAACAATAAGAACAATGGAGTGGGGGAGGGCAAGTAGGAAAATAGCTCTGTTAATAGTGTGCTTCTTGGCACATATGAACCCCTGGGCGCAATCCCTCACACCACATTAAATCCCAGCACTCGAAGGGAAGCATAAGTGGTTGGAGGTCAGCCAGGGGTATGAGGCACAGCCTCAAAAACAAACAAACAAAAAACCCAAGCATATAAACAACAATAAAACAACCGTGCTGGACAGTTTGGTGTCAAGTTGACACAGAAAAGAAGACGGAACCTCAGTTAAGAAAATGCTCCCGTAAGATGGGGCTGTAGGCAAGCCTGTAGGACTTTTTCTTAATTAGTGATTGACGGGGGAGGGCCCAGCTCATTGTGGTTCTTCTAGGTTCTAGAAGAAAGCTTGCTGAGCAAGCCATGGGGAGCAAGTCAGTAAGCAGCGCTCCTCCATGGCCTCTGAATGGCTCTTGCCTCCTGGTTCTGCCCCGAATTCCTGTCCCAACTTTGTTCAATGATGAACAGTGATGTGGAAGTGTAAGCCAAATAAACCCTTTTCTTTCCTCCAGGTTGCTTTTGGCCATGGTGTTCCATCACAGCAATCTAAGACACCACTCAAAGCAACAATTTAAAAACCCCAAACCACAGAGGAATGGATACAGAAAATGTGGTGCATTTACACAATGGAATACTACTCAGCTATTGAAAACAATGACTTTATGAAATTCGAAGGCAAATGGATGGAACTTGAAATTATCATCCTGAGTGAAGTAACTCAGTCACAAAAGAACAAACAAGGAATGTACTCACTGATAAGCGGATATTAGCCCAAAAGTTCGGAATACCCAAGATTCAATTCACAACAACTGTTGGGCTGAGCGTGAGGTCCCAGATGGAGGACTTGGAGAAGGCACTGAAGGAGCTGAGGGAGTTTGCAGCCCCATGGAGGGAGCAACAGTGTCAACAGGCCAGACCCCCTGGAGCTCCCGGAGACTGGACCGCCAACCAAAGAATATACATGGAGGGACTCATGGTGCTGGCCACATATGTGGCAGAGGAGGGCCTTGTTGGCCATCAGTGGAAGGAGAGGCCCTTGGGCCTGAGGGTGTTTGATGCCCCAGTGTAGGGGAATGCCAGGGAGGGAAGACGGGAGTGGGTGGGTGAGGGAGGGAGCACCCTCATAAAGGCAGGGGAGGGGGATGGGATAGGGGGTTTTGAAGGGGAGACCTGGAAAGGGGAAAACATTTGAAATGTAAATAAAGAAAATATCCAATTTAAAAAAAAAAAAAACCCAAACCCAAAACAACCACCACCACCTCTAAACAAAAATAATGTCTTTGCTTGATCAGTTTCCTGATGGAGAACTTAGTCTCCTGGCCTCTCTTTCCCTAACACACTGCCCCATTGTGATTGGCTTCTTTCGCTTCCCAGTTCTGCTAAGCCTTCCCTAAGCCTTGCCTGTTCCCAGGGTGTCCTGAGCATGCTTGAGGTAGACTTGATTTCCCCCAGGACTGTCATCTCAAGTCTCAACCTCAGGTCTCTTCATGTAGCTCAAGAGGAGGTCCCAGAAGGTCTGCAGAGCCCCATTGCCTGTGGCAGGAGCATGCCCTGTAAAGAGCCAACACCCTGCAGTGCATTGTGGGAATAGGGGCTTGCAACGCTATTAGCCTCAGCCATGAGTTAATGAAGAGCATGCATACTCTATGCTCGCTTCACTAATGGAATGTACTGCAGAATAATGAGATTCTACACACAAGCCTCTCTCAAAGCTGTGGAAGACATGGCACCCCGCCTCAGAAGTGCTGGTGGGAAGTAGATTTCAGGGGTCTCCCATGCCCACTGAGCCCCTTGACTTGGAAGAATACCCCAACTGCAGCCTCCAGATCACTCCTGCAGAAGGTAGGCTCAGGACTTTCAACTTTCCCTGGGACATTTGTGTTCTCTATCCTTAGCTTCAAGCAGCCACCACCTGAATCGGACTGTGATGCCCCCCCCCCCTTCTTCTTATATACTCTCCAAGAAGGAGAAGGCAGGCGTTCTTCCCAGGGAGCAAAGGAAACTTCTGGCACTGGTGATTCTTGGTGACAGAGCAACTCCAGACCACCCATAGACCACTGTGGGCCACTTGACATGCCGCTAAAGGAAAGAGTCTGGACAACTGTTGTCATGGGAATCAGGGATATGCACAGGATGCCTTCCTTAAGGAGGGAGGAGCATAGATGCTTGATAAAGACCCCAGGGATGATTGGCAGCTGATTCCAGAACTTTCTACCAGAGAACACGCACATACACACCCAGCAAGTCAGACACCAATGGCACCACAGTCAACTACAGGCAGAATAAAACCCAAATCACCACCAGACTTTGCTTTTTATTTGCCTGTGTGATCCCCAGGCTTCTGGTTACACAACCGATCCCCATCAATGTACAGTTGAAACACATCCCCTGACAGACATGTCCCTGGTAAACACATTTGCACTTTGCTCTGCCATCAGTTACCCCTCAGCTCACCACAGAGGAAAGATAACCTCGACCACAGCAGTTAATTTTTGCCAAGCCACTGTGGTAAACGAGGGAGTCAGCATAGTCCCAACATGTCTGTAGAACAACAAATAAAACATTTTCTTGGCGCCTCCGAGAATGAGTGGCTCAGTTTCTCCTGGCTGACTGGTAGGAGGGGACACAAAATTACCTTGTGTTGACAAAGGGTCCTTCCCTGCCTCTAAGCAGAGAAAACGATAAACTATGAGGCCAGTCGCAAAAGGAGATGGCAGCATGCGGAACGGAACAAACATGGCCTTCTCTCGCTGTCCCAGTCTATCTCTCTGTCTCTGTCTCTCTGTCTCTGTCTATGTCCCTGTCTCAGTCTTTGTCTCTCTACTTCCATCTCTCTGTCTCTGTCTCTCTCTGTCCCTGTCTCTCTGCCTTTATCTCTCTGTCTCTCTGTCTCTTTACCTCCGTCTCTCTGTCTGTCTCTGTCCCTGTCTCTTTGTCTCTGTCTCTGTCTCTCTCTCTTTCTCTCCCCGTGTGTGTACACGAATGCATAATGCATAATACATATGTGTGGTAGCCCTCTTGCCTTGGGCGTCTTCCTTAGTTACTCTCCAGATTGTTGTATGAAACAGGGTTTCTCTCTCTCTCTCTCTCTCTCTCTCTCTCTCACACACACACACACACACACACACACACACAGGAACTCACTTACAGGTTACTAAGTGAGCTCCAGAGATTGGCCCTGTCTCCCCACCTCTAGCTTTGGATGACAAGCATGTACCACCAGTGGCCATCCTCTTTACACGGGGATGGAACTCTGGGTCTCCTACTTGCTCAGCCAGCACTTTACTGATGGAGCCATCTTCCTAGCCCCAGCTTTTCTACTGCAGGACCAGATGCTACACAATGCAGGACCAATTCCAGATGCCGCATGGTGCAATACGGAGGAGCCAGGACCACATTTCATCTTGGGATGCCCTTGATGATGACATCTTACCTAGAAGTGGATGGTTTCTCCAGTTTCCCATTGGAACGAAAGCCCCACAAGGTGGTAGCATGCACCTCCACGAACGGGCCTATAGGGGTCCACACAGGTTTGCTCCTGGGCTGTGGAGTAGAGTGAACTTGTGCACCCAGGCTGCTGCTGGGTGAACGTTGTCAGGCGGTCTGGGACAGTACAACACAAACATGAGGATCTGTACTCAGACCCATTTAAAAAGTTAGGTGTGATGGTGCACGCTGTAACCCAAGTGCTGAGCATAGACTTGGTAAAGGCAAGGTCTTCGTAGTCAGCCAGTCTAGTGAAGGAGGGAGCCCCAAGTTTAGGAAGACACTCTGTCTCAAAAATTAAGGTGGGGTGTCATAGGCGAGAGTGCCTAGAACTGATCTCAGGCCTCTACGTGCACACACACAGACAAACACTTTATGTTTGCATGTGTATGCAACACACACACACACACACACACACACACACTGTCCCATGATGCTTTGTTTGAGAAGAACATCGCTCTGAAAATGGCCCTGATGCCCTCATTACCTGCTTGCATGTATTTTTCTCTGCACCAAAGTGTCCTGGCTGTCTGTTTTCCTTACCTTGTCAGTAGATGAGCCCAATACATTTTGTTACATTGCCATTGATAAACACACATTCACAACACCACACACAACTGGACACACGGGGTACCCTACACCAACTCCATAGCACAGAGAGGAAGCTGGAGCACGTTAACAAAAAGAAGGCCAGGCATGAGGACCCAGTGGCTGACTTCTGAGTCCCTGTCCTCCCTCTCAGCAGATTCACCATGTAGACAAAATCACTCAGTGCCTGGTGCACATTAGAGGCGGGCCCAGGGTCATCTCGAAGGTTCCTCCTCGTTTTACATGCTATGATTCTATTAATATTGAGAATGGCTTTTACATGCTAAATGGAGTCCATGAAGGCTGACTATTTCCCGAGATTTAAAATGTCCCTTTGCTAATTGAAACTAATTCTCCAAACTGCACATTAAAAGCCCCGGGCTGATTTTTCTCTCTGATGGACCCTGACAAAGCGGCAATTGAGATCGAGGAGCCTGCCGGGAGCCTTCCTGCCCCCACCGCTTCTGCCCCAGAGAGTCTTCTAATTTATATTAATGCATCTTTGCTTTCTGGGGCAAGAGGGTGCCAACCATCCCCCCACCCCGCCTATGCCACTGAAATCAGATAATATTCTTCTTTTCCTCTCTTTCTCTACCGAGAGCTTGGTAGCCTAATGGCATTGCTTAACACTGGTGCTGCTGCCCAGAACAGAACCTGGCTCCTCAGGTCCTACTGTTTTCCTGAGAAGGATGCATAGCCTGGCAGGTCCAGGTCCCAGTGACTGGAGGGCAGGCTAGAACTGTTTGAGATATAAAGTGTTTGCCGTCCAAGCTTGGAGACCTGAGTTTGTATCCCCAGTAAACATCCAGATATGCTTGTAATACCAGCACTGAGGCGGAAGAGTGTGGAGCATCCCCAGGACTCAGCAGCCAGCCAACTCAGCCAGAAAGGCAAGCTCTCAGTTCAGTGAGAGACCTTGTCTCAAAAAAAAAAAAAAGTGGACAGAGATTAAAGAGGACACCTAATGTCAGCCTCTGACCTCTGCACACATGTACACATATGTGTACACGTATGTGTACCCAGGCGTGATTGCGTGTGCACGCGTGTGCACACACACACACACACACACACACACACACAACATCAGGTTATCAGGACAAAAGTCGTGAGAGCCTGTCTTCTACTCTCCACAGCCCTGCCACCAAGCATCCCATAATTCCCTGTCTCATCCAGCACCTTAAACACAAAGCAACTAGGGTTCCTGGAGTGGGAGGTGTCTTCCTCAACAAGATGCACTTCCAAATTAAGCTAAAAAAAAAAAAAAAAAGTAGGTAACAGCATTTACCATCACCACTGATTTCCAGCAGGCTGTCAATTCACTCTGCCCACTCACTCTCTGCAACATCTGCACTGCCCCTTTCTAAAATCCTGTCACCCCAAGTAGAAGTCAAGCACCTGCGGAACGTTGCCTGCCATCCCTCTGTACCCGGCCCCTGCATGGTGACCCCACTCTTGTGTGTTCCGATCTACTCCAGTGGAATGCACTGAATAAAGGCCAGGGACGCTCCACAGGAACCTGCGTTTTGAAACTTTGTGGCTTTTACTCCACAGCTGTCTAAGCCAAATCCCAGAGAAGGAACATCCTGATGCTAATCAGACAGCCAGGGGCCAACGGGGTAACAAGGCTGCTTTCCTGACATGCCCCCCCTAAAAGGAAAAAAAATAATTACTTAAGCCACACTTTACATATGCAGACAGCACTGTATTCCCTGGCCATTCTTTCGTAAGACTCTGAGAGACAAGAGAAGGATGCGACATGAGCCACCACCATGTGTGACAGGTATTAATATCCTAAGAGAAAAAGAATATGACAGATTAGGTTTCCATCTTGTCCCCATTCCCAGGACACTCTTGTCACTGCAAAAAATGTTAATTCCCCCTCCCCTCTAAAATTGGGGCTACTTCCCCGGAGTCTTCTTGCATGTTTACACCTACAGAAAGAGGTAGGCATGAATAATTCAAAGTGTTGTTAGCAGTATGTTGTGAAACATTTTCATAAATGCTCCTGCATTAGGGCTTGCTTCTGCACTCAACAGTATGTTTTCCCAGGGTGTAACCATGCCCGTAGAGTGCGGGTAGACGGAAGTTGTTTTCAATTTACTGTCCCATTACAAACAATACCGCAATTACGAGCAATTCTCTCTGGATAATAGACGTGGAAGCGGCATCTCAGAGTCTCTGTGAGCACGCATTTCCAATTCCAATTCTGCTTTGGATATGGACAAATTGCTTTCCAAAGTGGCTGAATTAATTCACACCCCCCAACCAGCAGCGGGTGTGAACGGCAGCTCCCCCCCCCCTTACCTTTTCTCTCAGTGTCCTGGGCCTTTTCAATTTTTACCCATCAGATTGGTGTGAAATGTGCTTCTAGGAGCTATAAATGGTGTTTATTTGATTATGAGGGTGGCTGTGCACTCTTCTTATGTGCACGAATAATTTTAACTTTCCTTCGTGAATTGCTAGTCTGCTGCTAGCAAAGGGCGGCCTGCGGGCCAGATGTGGCCTGAAAGTCAGGCTGTGTGAGACAGGAGTTTACAAAGGGTCCTGCTTTAAAAAAAAAAAAAAAATCACAGGATGTGAGAGTCTTGTCAAGGGGGAGAGCAGAGAAAACCGAGGGCTCAGGGAATCAGGGTCTCTTACCTAGAGATCTCATTTACATGTCTTGTTGGCTGAGAGTCAAGAACCCTGATACTGACAAGCTCAGACCTTCCACAGAGAACAGCTCAGATACTAGCCCTAAAACAAAACCCTCAGTGACCTTTGGGTTTCAAATTCCCAGTCCACCTCTCTCGTCCCTAAACCTGAAAGGGCACTTGTAATCTACCTCAGAGTCTCGTTTACAAAGGAAATTCTTTAAGATAAGACAAATACACAAACCAGCTCATGCTTAATTTTTAAACTTCTTGTGATCTTTGAGCCCGGCTGTACGTGATGCCCTGTAAGCATTCCAAGATCATGTGTGCAGCTCTTGCTGAGGGACTTTGTCAGGACCCTCCACTTGAGAAGCCTGCTGCTTGTCCTTGTCTTAAGATCACATGTTCATCAAAAGCATGTACTAAGGCTTCCTGACATCTTTACTAAGCAAACCCAAGCCCACTCTGCTCTAGGACGACTTGTGTTGAATTCTTATCTACAGGTGTCAAGATCTTCCAACCCCATTGCAGGTCCACAAGAGAGAGCCCTGGAGCATCAGCTAGTCCTATAACAATGTGTCTCCCATTGCCACAGACACTACAGAGCCTACCACAGAGACCTCGTGGTTTTAGGCAGACAGGGGTCTGCTGGTTCTTTCTCTGTGTGCCTACATAAGCTCTGGATACTGACAATTTCTCCGAGCTGGTTCCCTCCCTCATTAGCTACCTCATTCCTGTTGTCCAGACACGCCAAGCTTTTACTGTCCCAATGCTGTGGCCTAATGCATAGTTCCTGTGTTGGGGAAGAAGACTCATTGACTTGTGAAGCTCAGCTACCTTCAGAGCGTGTGTGCACACAAGCAGGTGAGTGCGCGGTCATGTGTGTACAACATATGTGTGAGGAGGTCATAGGAGCCACCCACCTTGCTTGTTGAGACAGGATCTTTTGTTGACACCTGGGGCTAGCTGATTAGGCTAGGGGATGGGGGTTGCAAAGGGAGCCCTGTAAATCCCCCTGTCTCAAACTCCCCAGGATTGCAAGTGTGAACACTGTGCCTGGCTTTTTCATGTGGCTTCAGGGACTGAACTTAGATCTTCATGCTTGCACGTCAAACATTTCACCAACTAATCCATTTTCCCAACCTCTCATTTATTATGAAATTCTCTAAATAAAACTAGTGTTGGGGCCGGAAAGATGGCTCAGTAGCTAAGAGCATTTGCTGCTTTTACATCGGGCCCAGAGTTGGTTCCTTTGAACCTACATCTGTGGTTTACAACTGCCTGCACTCCAGTCCCAGGCATTCTAACCCCCCACAGTCAACTGCATGCATATGGTTGTACATATGTACAAGCAGGCACACACAGAGACATATAAACTTTTAAAATTTAAAGTAAATAGAAAAAAGCCTAATGGTTCTGTTTGCCCTGTGCACTAAATGCTGGAGCAGTTTGCTTCTGGGCCTGAAGGAGCCACTGGTTCTTTCAGGGAACAGCTGGGCAATCACAGAGCACAGGAGGCAGCTGCCACAGAGAGAATGAGCAGCAAGGGGTCTAGCTGCCTGGCAGAGGCACTGTGGGGAGTGAACACAGAGAGGACCAGAGGCTGTCACTGGGGAAGCAGCTGAAGCTGGGAGAAGCTGAAGTAGCTGGTACTTACAGGTCTGGGTACCAGGGAGGAAGGAGGGAGCTGAGGACAGGTTCTAGGAGCTGCACAGGTCTCCCTTAGACACCCAAAGGATACTCAGGCTGCATATGCATGGGGCAGACTAGACAAAGCTGGGCAGAAACCACAGGAGTGCTGCAAACTAAACAATTCCCAGAGCTCATTCAGGGCTAGGATAAATCTGCGTTCAGTTCAGTCAGAGTAGAGGGACCTCAAGAAACCCTGGGACTTTTAGGAGGGCCTCAGAGCATGATGGGTACAAGGTCAGGCTCAGCTACCTCTAGGCAACAATGTCTCTCCTTCCCTCTTCTTCTCTCCTCATCTTCCTCCTTTCCTTCCTCCCACTTCTTCTTGAGATGGGGGTCTCCTTGTGTAGCCTGGACTGTCCTCAAACTCACCATCCTCCTGCCTCAGCTTCATAAGCGCTAGAATTACAGATATATGCCACTATGCCCAGCAGAAAAAATTTTTAAACCTGCTTTTATGAAGGAAAAACAAAGGTTAACATTGAAAAGATCTGATTTGCCAGAAACTTAGCTACATGCTAAAATAAACTTCAGCACTTGGTAAAAACAACTAAAAAAGATGATAATCTAATCTGAGTAAGATCCAGCATCCAGTGAAAAGGTGCCACACATTTGAATGACCAGGAAAAGATAACCTACAACTTCTGGAGAAAAATCAATCAGATGAACTAGAATAGCTGCTCAGAACGTCACCCAGGACCAAGGATGGGAGGCCGTTACTCTTCTCTTGGGAAGTTACCCAAACTGTGCTGTGGCTGTAGCTCAGTGACAGTGCACTTGCCTGGCATGTTGGAGGCCCTGGGTTCAATCCTCAAACCTGGAAAAAATTAAATAGAAAATTTTTAAAAGATCAGAGAAACCATAAAAGCAACAAGACAGCAAACTGGAATCTCCAAACTGTTAAGAGAAAAATAATGATCCACCAGTGCAGACTTTTTTATCCATTAAAGTTATCGTCCAAAAGCCAGGAGGAAATCTTTTCTCAAATAAAAAAGTACTTAAGAAAGAAAACATTTGCCATCAATAGATTTGTCTGGAAAGTTCTTCAGAGAAAGGAAAACAAACTGATACACAAGAGGAGTGTTAGGGAAGAGATATGGAATAATAACACGCAGTATTTTCATGTTTCTTTTATACCTGAAACTTTGTATTTCTTTTTATTTTATGTATATGAGTGTCTGCCCCCATCTATGTAGGTCAACCACGTTCATGCAGTACCTGAAGGGGCCAGAAGAGGGCAGCAGAACCCCTAAAGCTGGAGTTACAAACACGTGGGAGCAGCTTGGTGGGTGCTTGGAATTGAATCCAAGTCCTCCGGAAGGGCAGCCAGTGTTCTTAACCACACGGCCATCTCCCCAGTTCCAAATACTTTCATTTCTTCAGTGATTTAATAAGTAACAGTTGATTCAAAACAGCAGGAGCCATATCTCTAGTTGATTAAATTGAGCAGTAAGTGGGGTGGACGAGGTCTGTGTGGACATGACAGCAGAGGGGACCCGAGTGTGCTTTTATAAAGGACCAGCACACTCCGTGTAACAGTTGGAGTGTCACTTGAAAATGGAGCTAGTGGGTTAGTAACTATACTGTAAGTTTGAACACAGCTACAGTTAAAGGGTTTCTCCTGCTGCAGAGACAGAAAATATTTTTTATTATTATTATTATTATTATTATTATTATTATTATTATTAGAGAGAGAGAGAGACTAGCCAAAGAACAGCCTAAGGTGCCATTAGAATGCCATCCATCTCCTTGAAACTCATCAGTTAGGCTAGACTGGCTGGCCACAAGCCCCAGGGAACCTCCAGTCTCTACCTCCCCAGTGCTAAGATCTGAGCCACACCCCCACCCACTGCCCAACAGTTTTATGTGGGTTCTGGAGACAAAGCTCAGATCTTCATGTTTGCAGGGCAAGCATTTCACTGACTGAGCCATTTCTCTAGTATCTGATTTTAAAAAAAAATTTTTATTAGTCTGTGTTTATTTTAAAAGTCATAGGTTTCACTGTGATGTTGTCATATAAGATAAAGATGCACTACTCTCTCCCGTTCCGACCTCTTACTCCCAGCAGTCCTTTCTTCCCGACTAGTCCCCCTTGGTTTCTATTTCCTACTTGTCTAGATTCCTATAGAGACAGAGGGTTAACACCAGAAAAGAAAAACACCACCACTGCTGTGTCATTTGGACACAAATGAGAGATGAAGGAATATGCTTTAAACAATGTTATGCTTTGCTGTGCTGCACGGCATGGAAATCAGGAGTAACAGAACTCACACTGGAAGTCATCCATCTCAGCAGCATGCTCCCATTAAAGAAGTCTAAAAGCAAAACAGAGCAACGAAATAAAGGACCTGGTCCAGAGAGTTCACTACCCCTCCAAGCAAGGACGATGGGACACTGACATGCTCCAATTTCTCTGATACCCAAGCAGTAGGGGTGCATGCTGCCAGGCCAGCATTCTACTAGAAACCAAACAAATACAAGAAATGAAAACAGTCAAGCCAATGTCTCTCTCAGGAGCGCCAGATCAAAAGCCTCTGAGGACATACTGGCAAATAACATCCAACCATGTACAGAGTTATCTACCATGAGCAACTTAGATTCATCCCAAGAATATAAGGATGGCTCAATATCCAAAGATCAACACATGTAATCCAACACATCAAAGACCAAAGAAGACAAATAGCGTGACCATATCAAATGGAACACATATCTAAAGCTTGTAAGCTAATACCCACTTATAAGAGAAAACATGATCTCTGTCTCTCTGAGCCTGGGTTACCTCACCAGGGATGGCTCTTTCTAGCTCCAGTCATTTATCTTTAGAGTTTATAATTTCATTTTCTTAACAGCTAAATAATATCTTGTTGTTTCCATGAATCATATTTTCATTATCCATTTGTCAGTTGATGAACATGTAGGCTGTTTTAAACTTCTGGCTCTTATGAATAGAGCATCACTGAACAGCCATGAACAGGTATCTCTGGAGTAATAGGAAGCTCCATGGGTCCATGCCAAAGAGTGGTAGAGCTGGGTCCTGGGGTAGATTTCCTCAGCCTTTTGAAGCATGTCCACCCAGATTTCCATAGTGGCTCTACCAGTCTGAGCTCTTACCAGAAATGAATGGGTGCTCCCCTCCCCCACACCCATGCCAAACTCAGCTGTCATTTGTTTTTATTGATATTGGCCATCCCGGCTGGGACCAGAGGGAATCGCACAGTAGTTTTGATTGGCATTTCCTGATAGTTAAGGAGGTTGAACATTTCTTTAAGTGTTTCATCTTTTGAGAACTCATTGTTTAGTCCTGTATCCTAGTTTTAACTGGGTTATTTGTTTTCCTGATGTCCAATTGTTGTTTGTATATTATAGATTCTCTCTCTCTCTCTTTCTCTCTCTCTTTCTCTCTCTCTCTGAGTGTGTGTGTGTGTGTGTGTGTGTGTGTGTGTGTGTGTGTGTGATTGCTAAAGATTTTCCCCATTCTGTAGGCTGGCACTTAGCTCAACTGATGGTGCCATCAATTGCTGTACAGAAACTCTGGCTTCCCGAAGCCCCACTTCTTCACTATTGGTCTTAATGCCTGCGCTATTCGAAATCTTTTCCTGTGCCAATGGGTTCTTCCTAAACACACAGCTTGTACACTTTGCATTGTGCACGATCACACCCCACAGCGCTGACTAAATGCCACGTACACACTTCAGTTCCGATTCCAGTGTTACACGTGATGAGTCGCACTGCTTTCCCTTTCTGTGCGGTTTTCTGCTCTTGTAGAAACAGGAGGGTTAATTACGAAAACTAATCACCCAGAATCAATTCAAAATCCAGTGCCTAAAACACAAATCAGAGGTTGCCCTGGCAGTGCCCACCTGTGTTGTATGCTGTGATTTCACAGCAGGCTTGGTATGAACACATTCCAGATGCGTTTTACACGGGACACACCATCACACACACACACACACACACACACACACACACAAACACTCCAGTCAAAGTCATGTCAAAGAACTCCACTCAGACTCTGAACCAGTGTTTTTCAACCTATGAGTCGTGATACCACTGGGGGAGGTATGTCAAATGACCTTTTCACGGGGGTCACTTAAGACTGTCAGAAAACAGATATTCACATCATGATTCCTAACAGAAGCCAAATCACAGTCATGAGGTAGCAATGAAAATGATTTTATGGCTGGGCATAACCACGGCGTGAGCGACTGTATTAAAGGGTCGCAGCACTGGGAAGTTGAAAACCGCTGCTTGAGGGTATTGTCTGTATTGGTTGTGGGGTCTTTGCTGCACACACAGAGGTTTTTGCTATGTGAGGAACACAATGTTTCAGTGACGGAAAACACAGACCTCCAGTATTTCCCTACCCTTGTTTTTCGGGGTGAATCAAATTAGACTGTCTTTGGATCGGATGGGGTTAGAATGTCATTCAGTGGCAGCAAAAAGTAGTCTTGCTGGCAGGTGTAGAGTATGGGGCCTCTTTGTCCTTCACACACCTACCTGGACTGTGAAAAACAGGGGACATTCTCACAGCAGCAAAGGGTGTGTAACTGGAAGTCCTTCCCCACATGGCTGCATGGCCACGAAGGTTGTCTGAACTTGTAACCTACATTCTGTGTGTCAACATATGTATATACACCTTCCTGTGAGGGCCTTGCACCCTGTGTGTGGCTCCTTCTCTGCATCCCACATTCCTGGGTATACCTGTGTCTTAGGTCTGCTGGGGTAACCATGCTGGGCCTTGTCTCTACTTCTTCCATTAGCTTTAAAAAAAAAAAAAGACAGTAGCCTCATTTTAAAACTAGCTAAAAATAGATAACCATATGGCAAAGAAGCCCATGTAAAGCATGTGTTCTACCCCAGTGAGAGTCCACAGCCTCACAGCCGTGCCAGTGCAGGGTTGCTGGTTGAGGTGTGACAGGGTTTAGCCAGTGATGAAATTGATAACTGCCTAACAGTTAAACATATGCTTGTCCTATGTGCCGTGGATTCTACTTATAGAAGCACATGTCCATAGCACTTACACAAATGTTCAGATAGCCCTACGGGGCCCAGCCAGTACCTGCTGCCAGGCGAGCGGATGCAGAATGAGAGACTAGCTGTGTGGCAAAGTCCTATCACAACAACGTGGGTGAGCAGCAGGAACCGGTCCTGCCAATCTGCTGGGCAAAACACAAGCAGGCACAAAAGAACACATGTGACTTCCCTTCTCTCACAAGACCCCCACACACACACCTGTGGCGGCTGTGGCTGTGGGTGGAGGGATTGACCTAGGGCACAGGAAAGAGTGTACAGAGACAAACGCGCCACCGTAATTACAGTGGTAGGCTTCACAGGTCACATTTGTTAAGCTTCCTCAAACTATGTCAATTAAGTTCATTAATAAAAAATTAATGTATTTATCACAGGTGGTAGGCTCAGAAAAGACAGAGTCCCTAAAGTGTGAAAATAACCTCACTCCTAAGATATACAGATGATTATGCTTGCATGTGAACCTTTCACATGGAATGTTCTAGAAGAGAGTCACGTTGTGCAAGCAGCCAAAAGTACAGTTACCTATTACAATAGTTTGGAATGATCAAACAGATGAGAAAAGGATCTGTCGGAGAAGAAATGGAGTAGGCTGGGCTGGCATTTGCACCATCTGTAGGGGAGCGTCCCTGATGAGTTAATTCTGAACATCCAAGTTCCCACCTGACCCTGTGACCTGCTGGATGTGTAGCCTCCAGCCGGTGTATCCAGGCTGCCTCGTACTTCTGAGCCTCAGAAGTGTCAGGCTGTATTCTGACAGCACAGGCGGAGTCAGAAGCTGCCTTGACTCAGCAGGAACAGATTCGTCTGACAGAGGTTAAAGAGAGAGTGGGAGCTGGTTTGTGCATGAGGGCTACCGTAGGTTTTCTTCTGTTTGCGAATGTTTTGTAAGTTTCTCTCTGAGATGGATACATTCTATGCTTTAGGGAAATTCCTTAAACAGGAAAGTAACGAATCTAAAATACCCACAGGAAGTCCTTGAAATTGACCAGATTCTCAAGGCCCCTCTCTGCCAGAGTAAGAAATAAAGCTGGAGAACCGCCCCCCCTCCCCCCAATAAGGGAAGAAAGCTAAGCTGCAAAGAAGACTTTCAGATATGACAAGCCACAAAGAAGATTCTGAGACCAGGCCAGCAGCCTAGAAGAAACCAACCAAGCAGCCTGGGAGAGGTTTAGACCAACTGAGGCACCTAGAAAGGACACTCTCTCCAACCAGCTGAGCTACCTGCAGGCTGTGCAGTATGCTCCATGTTCCCAACCTTGTGATTTGTCTGTCACCCATACTTGGATGGGCTTTGGTGATACAACTGTCTTCGGGTCATGTCTATTTCTATAAGTGACCCCAATAAAACTCATTGGTTCACCAAGTTGGACTTTGGTGGTATCTGTCACGGGCTTCCTATCTGGGGTGAGTAGATTGAGTATTGTGTCTCTCCAGGAAACGTTTGTCACACCACAAAGAATGACATGTTTTGCATACCTGAGGTATCTCAGTGGCTGTACCACTCTGTACTGACAGTTCTCTTCTGCCAGGGACTAAAGATTATTCTGCTGCTGCTACCTCCAGTGGTTTCTATGAGACAAGCCTACAGCCAGAATCACGGTTCTCAAAGGCAAGAAGGAGGAGCTAGCATGACACAAATGTGGCCCCCAAACAGAGAACTTCATCCTCAAAGCCACAAGTTAATGACATTTGGGGTGAGACCTATAGGAGATAACATAGATCCTTGGTTAGGTCACTGAGCTGGGATCCTCATGACAAATTTAGTGGCTTTATAAGATGGGGAAGAAGGCTATCAAGATGGCTCAGAGGCTAAAAGCACTTGCCACCAAGCCTGACGACCCAAGTTCAAACCCCCAGAACCCATGTGAGCTTAGAATGAGAGAACCAACTCCATAAAGTTGTCCTATGACCTTTACCTGTGAACCATGGCACATGTGTGACCCTCACATACATGCATACCTGCATGCATATATATACAAAATGATAAATTTTTAATTGAAAAAAAAAAAAAAACCTAGAAAAATCCAACGGCAGCTTGCTATGTCTTGTCAGTTGACACTGTTGACCCTCACATTACAGTGCAGTCCAGAGCCATTCACCATGAGCTGAATGAAGCCCAGTTCTTTGTTCACCTAGTGTTTATCACAATAACAGAAAACAGACTAAGAAAAGGGATAGGGGACAGAGCTGAGGTGACACTCAGCTCTCAGTGGCTGTGGAATTCCAAACTTGGAGACTCTGGATGGTAAGAAGCTGGTTCTCTGGGAGGGCAGAGCTGGGGTCTGGGTTCTTGGCCACTTGTGCACCTAACTGAACTCAGCATTTTTGCATGTCAGTTCCTCCTTGAGATTTTTTTAAAAATAAATCAATAAACAGTAAAGACTAAATTAGATGGTGTCTAATTTAGCTTGAACATGCTCATCAGAAACATGCTTGGTATTGGTGAACAATGGTGCCTGCTATTCCCTGTAGAATGTTGGAGTCTCTCTCTCTCTCTCTCTCTCTCCCTACTTCAGTGAGCTAACCCAGGAGCAATGAAGAAAGAGATAAGAGCTCCAACCAAGCACTAACGTAGTTAGGCAAATGAAATTGTTCTCCAAAAGTGTCACCTGTGAGCCTCAATAGATCATATCAACTGTTGTACAAAACAAGGATTTTTTGTACAACAAAACACACAAACACACACAGACACACACGTACACACACAGACACATACACACACGTACACACATACACACACAGACACATACACACACGTACACACACACACACACACACACACACACACACACACCAGTGTCTGAACTAGAATTCTTTGAAAAGGATGTCCTAGACTGGAAAGATGCTTCAGCGGCAAAATGTTGGTGTGCAAGAAGTAAGTTCAAATCCCCAGAGGCCACATAAAAGCTGGATATAGCATAATCTCTAATCCCAGCACCCCTGTGGGAAGGTAGAGGGTGGGGACAGGAGAATCCCTGGGCATTCACAGGCCACATTGGCTGTCTCAAGCAGAGGCAAACAAGAGACACTATCTCAAACAAGGTAGAATGACACCTACCCACTGAGGTAGCCTTTGTCTATATTCATGCCATGGCACATACGTACCACACCACATACACACACACACACACACACACACACACACACACACACACACACACTATGTTTTAAAACTTTGAAAAGAAAGAAAAGCTTCTCTCCACATCTTCCTTTGGCCCCTAGGAGGGAGAGTTCAGGGGTCTTTCCTTTGAACAAATGATGACCACTTGCCTCTACACTGATGTCACAGAGACTTCCAGGTGGGACATCTGTGTCACACAATTCCAAGGGGGAACACCCACATTATGGTCTCAAAGAAGTTGGACACTAGGGGCCAGGCAGTTAACTACGCACTGGGCAGGACTTGCTGCTCTATCCAGCCTTCTATGCCTTTCACCAAACTAGTGAATTCCTCTCATGGGTGGACAGAAAGCTAGAACCTCTTACGGGGTGTCTGGGAGAGACCCGGGGAGGGCAGAGGGCTGAGCATGGACAGCGCATCTGGTGTGTCTGATAGGAGCTTTCTCAGTTATCGGGTAGCGTGGAGAATTATCTTAACAGATTCCCCAAACTTGAACCGTTACTTTACTTCCAGGAAACACGATTTTCTCATAGACAACTATATTTTACTTGTAATCATTTTTGTTGGGACCTTCTGCCCTATTTTCACAAGCAAGGCGACCTATCTGTCTTTAACCTCCTGGGGTTCAGTCTCTGTTGGAGAACCTGACACTGTCTTTTCTATTCACAGAAGTACACCATGGCTCTGGCTCATTTGGTACAAATGTGGAGGCCACGGAAGAGCCTGGGGGGGGGGGGTCCTCTCTGACCTCCTTTCTTGAGGTTTCTAAGCTTATTTCCCTCTTATGGAGATATGTTTTTAGTTTATGAAGTCTCGGTTAGCTCTGTATTGTTGCTAATTTTCTTTGAATCCAGGTAATATAGAAAACAGCTTCTTACTACGCAACGAGATGGATTACTTTCTAACGAGACAACCATGTAGTTTCACAGCTCTGTGATATCCTTCTCTGCTTCCCCACTTTTAGAATGCAGATTCAGCTGACTTTAGGACCTGGGTCATGGTTTGTCCAAAGTGATTCTAGAATCCCTCTACCTCACTTTCCCAACCTCCCCATGACCAGGATAGCCACGTAACAGTATCCAGACTCTTTCCCTAGCTGGGAATGAGATCTGAAGGGACCTTATATCTTAAAAGGTCAGTGCCAAGATGTGCCAGGATTAATCCCCAGCATACCAACTAGTAGCTGTAGAACATTGGATATGTTACTGGTTGCTATATGCCTCAGTTTCCCTATATGCAAATAAGGGATAATAATAGCATGTCACAGTGTATGTAGTGATTGAAATGTGTAAAGGGCTTAGAACAATGGTTGATACAATGTATCTTTAGAATAATAATACCAATAAATAAATAAATCCGTAAATAAATAGTTTAGACCTTTAGTTTAGGTCTTGATGGTCCTCCAAAGGCTCATGTGCTGAGTGCTTTTTTCCAGCTTATGGTTTTACTGGAAAATGGCAGAGCCTGTGAGATGTGGGGCTTCTCAATTAGGATGCCTGTGAAGGAGATATTGGGACTTTGGCCCCATTCTGTCTTTCTGCTTCCTAGATACAGAACACAGATACCTCCTCCATACCACCACCATGTGACCCCTCCATGGGACCACAGTAATCTCAGAGCACCCCATGCAGCCACAGGCCCAGAACACAATGCAGCACCAAAAGGACCATGGACCGACACCCTGAGGTTATGATTGTTGTCAACCCTCCTTCCACTGAGGTTGGCTTATCTCTGACGTTAGTTGCAATGGTAGAAATCCAAGCAGCACTGACCTCTACCACTGTAGTGACCATCGCTTTGGAGGTGAGTACAGTGACAGATGCTGAGACCACAGATGCTGAGGAGGGAGAAAGATGAGGCCCCATGAGGGTGTCGAGCAGACCTCGGCAACTCACTCTGGACACTAAAGGATCATTCAAGATCCTCACTGAGCTTGTCAAGTAAGTAAGTTATCAAGGGATACCTTCTGGGGGCCTCACCACAGTCTGCATTCAGTCAAGAACTGGTGCGGGCCACTATTCTAGAGTCTGGGGATTCCATCAAGACCGAAGGAAAAAAAAAAACCCAAAAAACAAAAAACCCAACTCTGTTTCCCAGAGCTAATGCTCTTTTTGACTGGTCTCTGAGATAAGCTTACTCATTTAAAGTCAGAGAAATTGCCTTAAGAGCATTCTCATTTGGTGACTCTATTGAGATTTTGTTCCTAATATACTTTTTATGGGCATTCCATGAATATTTGAGAGAAACCCATACATACATTCAACTTATAGGAACTGTGCAACCACAGGCCTAGAACTTAAAGATCAGTGTTTGCATATCCATGTCCAGTGATGCTATTTATGAGGTAACTCTCTCTCTACCAATCTACTGTTGTACAAATCAAAACCCAAATGAGGGTCAATGCTGGATGGTTCAGCAGGTAAAGACACTTCTTGCACACTCCTGAGTACCTGAGTTTGATCCCTGGAACCCACATTAAAAACCCAGATGTTGTGATATGCACCTGTGATTCTAGCACTCCTGTGGTAAGACAGGAGGAAGAGGTAGAATCATCTGGAAGCTCTCAGGCCAGCTAGCCTGGAATATTCAGCATGGTAGTAGAAACCAGAAAGCCCTTGCCTCAATAAGATGGAAGGCAAGAACCAATCCCCAAAAGTTGTCTTCTGACAGCCACATTCACACTGTGACACAGGTGCAATAGTGCACACACACACACATACACACATACAACACACACATACATACACACAAACAAGCACATACATACACATACACACACATACACACACCACATACACACACAGGGACAGAGAGAGACTAATAATAACTACAATAATAGTAGTAAATTTTACAAAATCAAATGACCTTGTTTCTTGATAAGAAGAAAATTTAAACACAATAGAAAGGAATAGGGGAAAATCTCAGATGTTGGCCGAGATGCTACCCAGTGAGCAGCTCACAGCCTAGAGGTGAGGTGAGAAAACATGGTGCCTCCCACTGGATCATCTGAAGCTGAATAGCCTCTGGCCTTTGTGTCTCCCTGCCAGGTGCTCTCTGGCACAGTTGCTCACAGAGGACATCCCACAGGACTCACAGGCTAGAACATTCACAGGATCACAAGAAGGGCCCAAGTTTGAAACCATTAACTGCTCATGTTCAGTAGACCAGATCAGCCTCACTCCCAGCACACAGCCGACTGCAGTGTAGCAGTGAGAACAATTGTAAATCAGCATGCAGGAATGTGGGAAGACCTCCCACACGTGGGTGTTGGAACAGGAGAGGCAAGACAGGAGCGTGGGCCTGTGGTGAAATTCCACGGATGGGAAGCGCGTGTACACCAAGATTGCATTGAAGAGGGGCTTGTGACTTATCTTGGCGGGAAGTGGTGGTGGTGGGGGAGCACATGAAGCTGCAGAATGTCAGTCTTGATGGATGCAAGTCTCAATGAATGCTGGGTAAGGGGTCTATGGACATTCAGAAAGCCACACACACCCATGAACGTTTTGCATGGACCTTATATTTCAAAACAGAGATGAGAGGAAGGCAGCACTCTTCTGGAAGAAAATAGCTTGTGTCTACAGGCAGAGTGACATCACTCTGTACTCTGTCTGTCTGTCCTATAGACAGAGCCTATCCATAAGCCTCTCATTTCAAGCATAGAGTCTGTTAAGGAGCTGATGAAACAGGAGGTCAAGGCACAAGATACTCTTGCTAGGAGGGAGAGAGAGAGAGAGAGAGAGAGAGAGAGAGAGAGAGAGAGAAGGAAAGAAAGAAAAGAAAAGAAAAGAAAGAAGGCAGGGAAGGAGGGAGGGAGGGAGGGAGGGACGGACGGACGGACGGACGGACGGCAGGCGAGCTGGTCCATCCCACCATTCCCACCAGTATCAAACAGCCCTTGGTACACAGTGACTCAGGGCACTCGTGGTGTGGCGCTAAATCCTACATGCGGTATCCTGTCTGAAGTTTCCTTGCCATGACACAAAGGCTACCGTTCTGGTCGTCTTATACTTGGTGGCTAAGGCAGAGTGTCACTAAGGCTGACTAAGGACTGGCAGTGGTTGTTAGAGAAGTAGCCTGTCTGCAGTGCCATTCCCAGGGTGGCAGTGCCATTCCCAGGGTGGCAGTGCCATTCCCAGGGTGGCACAGGGCCACTGCAAACCCCTACCGCAAGCCAGGGAATCTCCTCCCTTGTGAGACTGGAGAATTGCTCCATCCTCTCTGCGGACAGGATGGAACTTACTCACAGGCACTGAAACAGGCTGTGGCCACAGCTCTCTGTCTTTGCTCTGGGTCTGTCTCTTTCTGTACTGTTGAGCTTTCTGGACTCAAGAGGATGTTGGAAAGCCAGGGCTGTGATCTTCCGTTCTATTAGGAGGGATAAGGGGAAGAGAAAATGCCACTGCATGGCCCTACACTCAGAGTTGTCTGAGGAGAGTCCCCTATTTCAGGAGCAAGTGGCATGCTCCAGGAATGTGTCATCTTTGAGTATGGCAGTGCATTGCTTTATGAGATAAGATTGGGGGGGGGGGGGTTTGGTTGCCAGGAACCTTCATTGTCAGCTTGACTGGAAAGTAGAATGACCTGGGAGATAGAGTCATGTGTCTGGCTATGTCTGTGACGGCTTTTCCTGGGGATTAATTGAGGAGAGACACCCACCCTGATTGTGGGGGCCCAGAGAAATAAAAGAGGAAAAAGCCAGTAAAGGCTGGTCTTCCTTCATGGCCCAAAATGATATAAAGAGTTCTGACATGCTGTCCCCTCCATGATGGGCTGATCCCTCTGAGGCTGCCATGCAAATCAATATGTCCTTATTCAAGTTGTTCTGACAGACATCCTGTCACAGTGGCAAAAAGCTAATGATTACAGCAATCAAGCCATGGGAGGAGGGGGCTTCAGAGGTCAAATCACCCGACAGAGTCCACATCAGAGGTCACATCAGCAGCTGTTACTGTGTCGTTGGAATGATGATCATGTACTTAGAGCATATCTGACATCACCCCTAGAAGCTGATCCCAGGTTTAGCGCACTGGAGATGAAGTTCACCAGTGTAGCCACCCTTGGCATTTTCTAGCACCTTGCCCCACCTGACATGCTCTGTCAAAGTGAAAAAAATCTTACACACTGAGTTCTTCAAACTTCATACCATAAACCATTGGAGATGGAGACCAATATTTTTCCATGTGGTGCCGAAGTATGAACACATATGCATACATTTACACAGACAGACAGACATGTATACATGTATGTACACATCTATTTACAGAATACATGTACCTAGTTACATACCTACACACAGGTGTACAGACGAATCAAGGATCTACATGCACACACACATATACACGCACATACATGTACACACACACACATACATGTATACACACATACAGACACATACATGTACAGGCAATACATGTACACACACATACATGTGTACACACATACACACATACATGTACACATACATATACACACATACAGACACATACATGTACACACACACATACATGTATACACACATACAGATACATACATGTACACGCACATACAGGTACACACACATACATATACACACATACACACACATACATGTACACACACATACATATACACACATACAGACACATACATGTACACACACATACATGTACACACATACACACATGCATGTACACACACATGTATACACACATACATGTACACACACATACATACACACACATACAGACACATACATGTATACACACATACATGTACACGCATGCACACACATACAGACACACATACAGATACATACATGTACACACATGTACACATACGCACACACATACAGATACATGCACACACATCCTTGCCAGGGAGATGCTGCTTAGACTATTATGATGACAAGTGAGTGGGGGAGATCTGGGCCAATGTCAACAATACCCCTTCCTCTTTGGAAGGTACTTCTGTGACTTCCTGGAGCTGAAGGAGATCTCTGGGGTCATTTTATGAGGGGCTTCTGAGGAAATGGGAGAGAGGAAAAGCATGAAGTTATTTTAGACTGCCGGCCAGGAAGCTTCCCACTTGGCTTCCCAAAACCCCGAGGCATTCACACGGCAGGTAGGTTGTCGTGAGGCAGACAACTAGCCAGAGTAACTAGACAGAGTCCTCAAGGTCACCTCAGTTTTACACAGCCACCGATGTCATCATCCTCCCTGGACAGCCAGCTCCCTGGCTGATCGCAAGTTGATTTCCTGAATACTCCCTACCGTGGTCTGCAGGCTCTGCCACACCCAGTGGGAGCAATGGGAAGGGACAGCCATGACAGAGCCTGCATACTGCCCAACCCACAGGTCTCAGGCGCCACAGGGAGGCAGCTCCCAGAACACCTGCTACCTTCGCCCACTGGGGGTCTCCAGAGATCCCAGGAGGCCTGAAGCCAAGGGTAACTCCCTTTGGTTTGGTTCCAAAGGAGATACATTTCTTTTAAAAAGTCCAATATCCCTATGTTAGTCACCTTTCTCAATGCCTTGGTAAAATACCGGAGTGGAGCCATTTAAGGAAGGAAGGGCTTGTCCTGGCTCACAGTTCGTCGTGGCCAGCTGGTGGCAGGGGCTTGAAGGAGCTGCTTCCCTGCAGAGAGAAGAGTGCTTGTGCTCAGCTCATCTTCTCCTTTTAATTCAGTCAGGGACTTGCACACTGATTTGTTAGAGTGAGTCTTGCCACTCAATAATCTAGAAATTCCTGCATAGACAAGCCCAAAAGTTAGTCTTCTACGTGATTCTAGATCATCAGTTCTCAACCCCTGTGGCAAACCTCTATCTCCAAAACTATTTACATTATGATTCACAACAGTAGCAGAATTACTCTTATGGGGGAGCACCACAACACAAGGAACTATATAAAGAGTCAGAGCGTAAGGAAGGTGAGAACTGCTGCTCTAGATCCTGTCAAGTTTCTGGTCAAAATGGACCACCCTGATCTCCAAACAAACATTTTCAAGGGTCCTTGGGGCTGGATGGCCTTCACCCACCATCCACAGGGACACTGCTCTTCCAGATTCCTCTGGCTCAGGAGGTGGCACCAAGGGAGGTCACGAGAGGAGGGCCAGGCAACTGAAAGGGAGCAGGACACCACATTAGCCTGCGCTCTTCTGAGGGCAATTGGCTTCGGGAGGCACCAACAGAGAAGCCACTTGCCCTGGCCACGCAAGGGACCCAAGAATACCTGGAAAGGAGCATCTGTGACTTCACTATTGTCCAGCTGGAACTCAGAGTGTGTTGAGAAAAGTCATGGTCTGCTGTTTTGTGCCTGCTTTTCAGGGTCAACTAACGAAAGCACCACAGACAGGCGGGGCCCACAAGCCACTGACATGTGTTCTGAGAGTCAGAGCTGAGATCAAAGAATGGGCCCAGCAGATTCCTGAGGCCAGAGGGATAGCCAGGCCCTTCTCCTGGCTTCCGTTGCCTGCCTACTATCTCTGGACATCATTGCCTGGTGACAGAAGGCCCATCGCCCATCTGCAGCCTGGCACAGAACTCTCCTGTCACATGTCTGCCTCCAAGTCTCTCCTTAGATACAGACACAGTCACTCCAGAGCAGAGCTACTCAATACTGCTTTGACTTACTCTTAACTAGCCACATATGCAACAGTGCTACTGTCCCCATCAAACAGTCTCATTCTGAGCCCTGGGGGGGGGGGGGGGGAATTTCATCAGCGCACTGAACCAAAGTCAAGCATTTTGCTCTACTGTCCACTTTCCTGCCCTAGAGACAAACTGGGGACGAATCGTCCCACACCAGCTCCCTTCATCACTGTGTGTGTGAGAAGGCGGTGTTAGCCTCTCAGAGACTTACTAACAACCAGCATGTACCACAGGCCTGTGGCCACGTGTGCACTCAGAACGCTTGGATGGCTGGGTTCACATCACCTAGCTTTTCTCAGACCAGGAGTGGCACATCTTCCCACACAGACACAAGCATCTTCTTCTCAGCTTCTCACCCCAATGCTCAGGAGTCTGTTAAAGGACAGGAAAGCAAAGGATTCCTGAACCTGCTGGGCTGGAATTCTGGGAAGGGAATCTTTGACAAGGATGGCTACACTGTATGAACACACACACACACACACACACACACACACACACATACACACACCAAATACATACACACATGCACAAACCACATACCACACACATACACACACCACACACCACATACACACACACCACATACACACACATGCATGCACACATACACACACACACATACTACATACATAAACACACCACATACCACATACACACACACCACATACACACACATGCACATACACACACATGCACATAACACATACCACACACACGTGCACATACCACATACCACACACACACACACACACATGCATGTATACACACATACTACATACATACACACACCACATACCACACATACACACACACCACATACACACATGCATGCATACACACATGCACACACACATACTACATATATACATACATACACACATAAATGCACACATACACACTACATACACATACATGCACGCACACACACATACCCCATGCAAACATACACACATACCACATACACACACATACTACACACACACACACACACACACACATACACACAAACACAGCAAGTGTGACTGGGCTATCCCAGGGGCAAGAGTGGGTGCTTGTAGGAAGGTCTAGCTCATCTAACATCTAATCATCTTGGCCCACAGCCACAAGAAGATTCTGTAGTGGGATTGCAAAAACACTCCACCAACACACTGAAAAATTAGACCTTTCTTTGTTTCATCCGTACAGCGGCCATTCCTACCGAGCCCCCTACCCTCACTGCGTCCAACATTGCAGGGAACCATCATCCCACACAGCCATGGACACTGTCCCTGCATTTCTCTCACAGTGAGCCTGCTCTCCATTGGCAACGCTGATGCATGTCTCTGCCAACAGCTCCAAGTCAGCACTGTGCCCTGCCTGTCCCTCACCAAACTACAAAAGGGAAGAGGATCTGCTCTTGACTCCTTTCAGGGGAGGGCCTCCTTGGCGCCTATGCAAATGTGCCACCTCTGTCCAGAGCTCCCTCTCTGCAAGCTGGTGGGGAGGGGTAGCTGTGAAATGCCAGAAAGGCCCTGGGTCCTCTCCCCCGGAACAAGAGCCTTACTCATCGTTGATCAGGCATTGATGGGAGAGATCAGTGAAGACCAAGAGCATTCGATGCAAAGTGTCCTAGTCAACCTTGTCCAAAGGCACCTCTGAAGCACTCAGCAGCAGTTCTTGGAAGCAATTTCAAGTTGTGCTTGCAGGGTTAGGCCTAGCACCCAACTATCTGCTCTCCAGCTGGGGAAACTGAGTCACATGGCATCCAAGGGATTTGGTATGTTGGACTTGGAGAAGGAGAGATGAAGCAAGTTCAGAACACTGTTGGGACCTTGCCCTTCCACCTGTTCAGCAAAGAATTTGCCAGAGAGAAAACACTTCTGGAAAAGTCCCAGGCTCAGGAGCAGCTCCTAAGCACGCCTTCTCCTCAGTGTTCCTTTGTCATAAAGCCTCCAGAGCACTGTCACTCTGAGGTGGAAACGGAACAGCAAGCACAGGAGGGAGCACTGGACAGGGGCTACAAGCCTAAAGGAGCAGAGGCCATTTAATCCCTTCACCATGAAGACTTCTTGTAATTAAGATCCTTGAGAACAAAGTGATTCCAGGGCATTTCATGGAAGCTCTGTCTTCACACAGTTCAGGTCAGCTGTAGGCACTGGCATGGTCCTAATTGATGGCTCCCGTTGGGTCTGAAAGAAAAGATATAATTGGGTCACACAAAACATGTCTTGCCCAATTACAAGAATCGGCACAGATGGGCTGACCTGTGACCTATAAAACAAAATTAAGATTTTTTTTCCAACCTCACCAGGAGGTATGTGTGTGTGGCAGGCCAGCTGCCCTCATCTCTCAGCTCCTCGATGGTGAGGAGACAGGACACATTTGGGACCTTGGGAACAAGTGCCACAGGCTTTGAGTGGCTGTTGGATGGCCTTTCAGATGGGGGCCAAGGGTGGGGGCTGACACTCAAATTTTTTGCCCCAGATGCCCAGATATATGTGGCAAATGAGCAAGCTCCTTTCTGTTGGGCCCTGGCTGCCAGCAAGCCTATTCTTTATAAACAAACCAAAATCCACAACAACTCTGAGATGTGTTAATTAAGCTTAGCCAGAAAAAATAAAGAGGGGACTCGGAAGGGGCAGTCTGTGGAAAGGTCCTTGGTGTCTTGTGAAAATGTTCTATCCCAATTCCTTACAAGCCTATTTCTGTCCTGTGAACCCCAAGCAGATGTCCAGACTCTAGGGCAGGGGCTGAGCCCACACCTCCGCCTTCCATTCTTCAGCTGCCTCCCCTGAGGAGCCATTTCCCACCTCATAGGGAGAAGCGTGTGTGGTGTGTGGATGAATCTTTCCTCAACTCACCCAACCATCAGGAACCTCTGACAGCAGGGAGGTGGAGGCAGACCCTCAGCTCCCCAGGAAGACACCCTAAGAAGTGGACCTTTGCCTTCCTGCAGCAAGTGTGGAGCCAGGAGTACAGTGAACAGCCAACTCCCTTCTCTCTGCAAATCAACACGGTCCCCCAGACTTGCTCTTGGCACGCATTGCTTAACTGCTGCTGTTTTCTCTGAAGTTTCTGCAGAGAGTCAGATAGTGAGCTGGCATGCTCTTTTGAAATGTTTACCGTGTTCCTTAAAGCAAGGGACATGCTGGTTCCTAAACCAATTTAGGGTTGATAGATCTCCTTTTTCTCCTTTTTGAAAATCTCTGCAGTAAACATGTGGACTTAAGAGTGATTCAGATGCATCCGAGAGTCAAATAAAGAGTCCCAGCGCTTTTGGGAGGACAAACTCTTGCAGATCTGCCTAGAGAAACGCATTGCATTCTCAGTTCCCCCACAGAAAGGCAAAGCGGTATGCGATCATTAAGCTGTAACAAGGGAGCACAGCCTGAAAACTGGGCGATAAATACCATCTGCTCTTGCCTTCCATGCAAGGAACCCCCAAAATGAACACCCTAAGCTCAGCAGCCATGCTGACTGGGCTCCACTAACATGGTAAGGAAACACTTTGACGTGCAAACTGCTTTTGAAAAAGAGATTTGATTTGATTTTTAAAGTGTGTGTGTGTGTGTGTGTGTGTGTGTGTGTGTGAGAGAGAGAGAGAGAGAGAGAGAGAGAGAGAGAGAGAGAGAGAGAGAGGGAGTGGAGGGAGGGAAGGAGAGAGAGAATCTGTCTGTCTGTTGGTCTGTCTGTCTATAACTAGAGGTACTTGTGAAGGTCAAAAGCATTGGACCTCCTGGAGCTGGAGTTACAGGCAGTTGTGAGTCACCTGGTATAGGTGCTGGGAACAGAACTCAGATCCTCTACAAGAGCAATAAGTGCTCTTAACTACTGAGCCATCTCATCTCTCCAGCCCTAAATTAGTCTTTACAATGGAGGGGTGAAAAAAGCCATTCAAGAAGACCACTTGAAAAACAGCCTCAGCATCTCAACCTGGCAGCTAGTACAGTCTTTTAAAAAAGGGGAAAGAAGAGAAAAAGGAAAGGAAAAAGAAAAAGAAAGAATTAGAACTCGGAGCTTCAGGATATGCATGTAACTTTCATGATAATAAAATGAACACATCCCCATACGCCTGAAATCCCCGCACTCAAATTGAAGCTCAGGAGTTAGGATGACATTTATATAAATTTCACGTGGTATTTTGATCGCACATTCCTCCTCCCCCCAAGGAGTTCAAAGGCATTTATAGATACTCTGAGGATTGCTGTGGTACCCTGGTGAGATGGCAAATGCTATTAGCTTGGTTGTTCAGTTGGGAATCAAAGCCTACAAGCAGTCGAATGGCGAAAACCATATGGCGCTACAAAACCTTGGGAAGAAAACAGGTTTCCTAGCATCACTCCAAGCTCCTTGACTCCGTCCACGTTGCTTATTGCATTCTTTAAAAGTTAGGCTATGTCAAGGTGATTATAAGGGCATCTCCAGCCCACTGAACCGGTTTCCTTCCACCTGCAGAATTGAAGGACCTGAGCCCCATTCCTACCGCTTCAGCCCCACCCGAACAGCCACCACCTCTGGAGAGCTGAGTCCTGAATCAAGAAGGGCAAGACCAGGGTGTGTGGGACCCCAGAGTCCTGAGGTGGGTTTCCCTCTCTGCAGTAGCCTAGAAGACTTGTGGCTCTTTGCTCTCCAGAGGTAAAGACTTCCTTTATTCTCAGTCTAAACAAGAAGTGGAGAAAGAAGGAGGAGAAAGACGTGGGCTTGCTGTCTAGGACAGATGGCGTATAGGGAACTGATGCCAGGCATGAGGAAGGCACTCCTCAGTCATCTCTTCAAGGCTACAGAGGATGGGATGAGCAAGGATCAGCCAGAGGAGAGGGGCCAGCTGGGCTGCTTCTGACCAGAGGAAGATCTTTGGCTCCTAGGTAGTGATTGCATTCCAAGGCCTTCCCAGACCTTAGAGCTGAAAATGCTCCCCACGGCCTCTTGTAACATTTGAGTTTCAAGGCCATAGTGCCTGGAAGAAGGTGGGAAAACTCTGCTACTGCCAGATGTTAGTTGGGATGTTTAGCCTTGCAGGCAGGCTTCATGCCTTGCCCACCTTTCCTCTGGTTTGGCCTTTCTCTTACCACATCCTATTTCTTCCTGCATTGAGGTCCTTCGCATATTATACAAGCTGCCAAGACCATTTATCCCTACCTTTTCCATCAGATATTTAAACATGGCTTCCTCAGGGAAATCTCACTCCTGATCTCCAGCTCAGCTCAAGTCCACTCTTCCCAGTCTTCTGCTGCAGGCTACTGTTGGTCAAGATGAAATTAATAATAATAATAATAAGCTTGAATTATACATTCCTGTTTTATGGGACGTATGTCCCAATGGCCATAAGCCATGGGACTGCAGGCTCCCCTCCTCAGTGCTAATTGGTATCAACAAACATCAAAGAAACTAGAACAATGAATAGGGTAGAGTTATGGGGTTAGTGGTCCCAGTCAGGAAACATGTCCCATGGCAGGTCACATAGGCTTGCCTTTCTTGCTATGGCTGGACTCTTCCATGTCTGCAGTCTTGAACAACCGAGGACCACCTCTCCTGCACAGCATCCATTTGATAACTGTTGGCTTTGCGCAAAAGAAGGAAAGAGTCATGGGGGCTCAGCAAAGTTGGGGTGGCTTGCTCCCCTTAACCTTCTTCCCCATGACTCCTTCTCTGTAGTCTAGTCCTTTCTCTGAATGGCCAGACCACTTGTACTTTTTTAATGTTTCATATTTGTTCATGGGAAGGTTTTTTTCCCCTCATTACTTCACGGATTTCGCTTGTTTGGAAGGAATCAATTTGGTTCATTATACTTCAGCCAGGCTTTGAAATACACAAGAGACTTCCGATCTAAGCCTTTTGTGATTGCACTTTATTGAATTAAGACCGCTTATTCAGTTACAAAAAAAAGCCCCATCACCATCAGCATCTTTGTTTATAAGCTTTTGACTTTTTTCCTCTCTCTCAATAGGATTCTCCATAACCCAGGGGGATCATCATAAAATATCACAAGAGACAAAGGTACTGGCTGTTCCCTGAACCCACCCTCACCCCTGATGAATTTATCAAACATCTGAAAGCCCTTTCCTGAAGCAGGAGTTCTTGAAGGAAGAAGTCGCTCGATCGGCAGCTGTGGCATCTCCACCATGGCTGCTCATCTTCACATACAAGGCGATCTCTCCAGGGTTAAGTGCCAGTAGTAGCACTCTTAAAAACAACATGAGGGGCTGAAGAGATGGCCCTGTCAATAAAATGCTTGTCATACAAGCATGTGGATCTGAATTCAAGCTCCAGAACCCATACAAAAAGTTGGGTGTGGTGGCACCTATAATCTGACCTGGGAAGGCAGAGAGGAGAGGAACCTCAGGACTTGGAGCAGCTAGTTTGGGCTACCCGGTGACCTCAGGCTAATGCTCTACACATGCTCACTTACCTGTATGCACAAAGAGGAACACGCAGACACATATGCATATACACACATGCACAAACACACACACACACACACACACACACACATACACATGCATGCACACATGCACTCACACACACCATAATGAGAAGAATAGACCAGAGAGAGAGAGAAAGGCTGCACTGTGTTCATAGAGTCATGCACACATAGTTGGATGTAAAACCATGCTCAGAGAAGCTGGCAGGACACTGTAGGGGATTGTGGATGATCCAATGCACCACAGAGGTCCTTTTTTTTAAAAAAAAAAATTACAATCCTCCTATGTTCTTGACTTGGTACTTTCTGCAATGCTGAGCCAGCCAGGGCACTCAGTTTCATACAGGGAGCCAACATGGAAAAAGATATGAGAAGTGGAGATACCAAGCATACCATCAGTAGCAGTAGGTCAGCCTCACCAAGATTCTGGCCAAACACCTCACACTTCCTCAGACCCCCTTCATGGACTCTAGAGACAGAAGTCTTCCCAGACTGAGACCCACTCCTTGCTTCTTTCCCAAGCAAACCATCTCCACAAAATCTGTGCCTTTCCTGACACAGAGTGGATTTCTTACACTTGTTGCTTGGGAGAGGCCTGCTGAGATTCACGTGAAAGCCGTATTTCCTGAGCTCAAGCTTGACAATTATCACAGGAATGAGATGAGAGTGCCCTGTGCTCTCCATGACAGTTAATGACCTGGCACCATGTGATGGGCCGCTTCGACCCAGTTTAGATATTGGCCCTGTGTGTGTATCTGAAGTTGAGTCAAGATGAGGTTAGCCTCTGGGTCCATGACTTCCCAGTGTGAGCATCTCATCTAATTCCCTGAGAGTCCTAACAGGGCAAAAGCTAGAGGGAGAGCAAATCCACACCCTGCTGCCTTCTGCCTGCCTGCATGAGCTAGACACCCTCTCTCCTCCAGCCCTCACATGTTTGGATGCCTCCATAGGCTTCCTGGTTCCCAGGGCTCTGTTCTGCTAGATCCCCAGCTTGCAGATGACAGACCATGGGGCTTCTCACCTCCTGTCAGTGCATGAACCAATTCTTCACCTAATTCTCCCATGCTTACATACTGACATCTCCCCTGCCATTGGGTTTCTCTGGGAGCCCCAACTAATGCTCCTGCCTCCCCATTTTGTCCACCTAATCTGCCATCCCTCGTGTCTTCCTTAGCCTCCTAGGTGTCTTCTCTACAAATGCCCACATGCCCACGATAGTCAGCATGGTCGTAATGTCTATTCTTGGTTGTCAGTTTGACTACATCTGGAATGAACTACAAATTTTTTCTCTGTTTGAAGTGGGTGACTCCTCTTCTAGTCCAGACCTCTGAGGTAGGAAGACACATACCTTTGATCCAGATTTTGAGTTGGGAAAATAAACTTTTAATATAGACCATCCCTTCTACTGCACGCCTGTATAAGGACGTGAAGAAGGAAGCTTTTGCTTGTGGCTTCCTGCACTGGCATTGGAGACTACTTCTTTGGGATTCTTGTGTATACAGAAGACCTTGTGGACATAACAGCTACTGGACTAATGAACTTCCTTTTTATAGCCAACCTGTAAGTCATTCCAATAGATCCATAGATATATAGATAGACAGACAGACAGATGTTCATATATTCATTCATTCTGTAAGTTCTGTTACTCCAGAGAACCCTGATTGATACCATGGTCTTTAGAGCACAAAGTTCTTGTCATCTCTCCCATATCTTATGAGATCAAACTCAAATTCCTGAGCTTCATGCTCAGAGTGCTAGGGAGTCTAGATGATGTAGATGTTCCAGATTTATTTCTAGCCCTCCCTTCGCAGCTCTGTTCTTGTGGCCACCACAAACCGTACAGGCTTTGAAGCTGTCTGAATTCACGCACCTTGCTGTATACTTCCCAAGTAAGCACCTTGTGTGGAACACTTGGGTCCACTCCGGCACTTCAATGGGTCTAGGTGTGGAGATGAGCAGGGATGGGGTGTCATGGTCAGTGAGCTGGAAGTTATGTTGTACATGTTGGAGGCAGATCTTGTCATCTGACCTTGGGAACGTTTTTCTGACTGCTCCCTGCCTGCCCTGCTAGACTGGGAAGTCACACTTCAGACTTCGCAGAGGAAGTTTGACTATTGAGCAGGAAAGCAAGTTTCACTATTGACATGAGGATGGCTGTTATCAAAAAACCAATCGATAGATCATGCCCAAGGGACAGAGAAACTAGAATACCGTACACTGCTAGATGGAAGCATGAAAGGGGGCAGCCACCGTAGGAAAGGGTATGATAATTCCTGAAGCTAGAAATAGTCAACTCACACGGAACAGAGCTGGTTAGTAGGGGCTGGAGGGTAGGGAGAAAGTGAAGCTTCCATCCAATGCAGACTTGGTTCTGATTAAGAGATATAAAAAGAATTACCAGGAGGATGGTGGCAATGGTTGCACAAGAACATAAGCATGCAAAATGACACTGAGCTGTACCCTTGAAACTCTTGAGATGGCAGGAGAGATGGCTTAGCAGTTAAGAGCACTTCTTTCACAAGCGTGAGGACCAGAGTCTAGATCCCAGAACCTTTGTAAAGGCCAAGTGTGGTCCTGCCAATTCCTGTAACCCCAGCACTGAGTGGGGTGGAGATGGAAAGATGGGGCCCTCTGACTGCCAGCATAGCCAAGAAAACTCACACCCCCTGTTCAAAAGAGTGACCCTTCCTCAAAGGAGGGGGTAGGGAGTACTAGAGAGGGGCTGTCAGCATCCTCCTCTGGCTGCTTTGCATGCCATGTGCACCTGCACACACATACATCTGACATACATATGATCACACACCGGAAAGACTAAAATGTTAAAGGGTTATGGTGGTAGCATTCAAGTCTCTTATGACAAAAATGCGTGCACAGAACTTCTTTTATGCATGTGTCTATGTGTGCATTTCATGTGTAAGAGTGCACGTGTGTAAGGATACACATGTGTGTGCACAGAGAAGCTAGCAGTCTGTTTCAGATGTCATCGCCAGGTGATGTCCACCTTGCTTTTTGAGACTAAGCCTCTCACTTTTAGCTGGACTCAGTTATTGGGCTGATGTCCAGTAAGCCCCAAGGATCAGCCTGTCTCCATCTTCCCAGCTCTGGGATTACAAGCACATGCCACTAGGCCTGACGTTATCTTAAAACATTGGTCTTGGGGATCAAACCTAAGTCTTCCTGCTTGTGTAAGGAGCACTTAAACAACAGAGCCATCTCATCAGCCATCATTTCTATCTCTGACCATGATGACAGGGACAGAATAGACAGACAGAGAGACAGACAGACAGAAAGGCAGGCAGGCAGGCAGGAACACTGGACATCATGGGATCCTGGATTAATAGGAAGAAAAGAAGCAAGTCCTGTGGCTGTCTAGATCATCACCTAGAGAGGCCCTGCAAGCTCTGTGATAAGTGAGAGCCACAAAGTGGTCCTCCTCAAAACAAACAAACAAACAAACAAAACAGGCACAGTTGAGGACCCAAAGACACCCGGAACACTGCCGTTGTATTGTACAGCTGTTCCCCCCAAGACCTTTGCCCAGCACTGATTGGCACTCACATGATCCCAGACAGGCACAGATATGGCTTCAGTATGAAGGTCCCCCACAGATTCACATATTAGGCACTTGGTCTTCAGCTGGCGGCACTGTTTGTCAAAAAATTGGACCCTTCAGAGGTAAAACCATGCTAGAGGGGGCAGGTCACTAGAGGCAGAAGTGCCCTTGAGGGCTATACCTGGTCCCTGGCCCCTTTCTGTCTTTCTCTGGTTCTTGTTTGCCATAGATGAGGAAGCTCTACCATGTGCTGCCAGCCCCATCCCCATGACATTTCATACAATAGCACAGGACAGGCGCCACAGACAGAGCCCTTCGACCACAAGCCAAAATCAACCCTTCCTTCCTTTCATTCAGCAACAAGAAGAGCAACAAAACCAAGAAAGCTGGATCTCCTTCGGAACCCAGACAGCACCTGAAACAGCTGTGTAAAGTCCTCTGTACCAGGCAGAGCACGCAGGACGCTTTAGAGCAGTGGTGCTCAACCTGCAGGGTGCTACCTCTTTGAGGTCACTTTCACAGATGTCACGTGAGTTCATTGGGAAACACAGATATTTATGATCCATAACAGTAGCAAAAATTACAGTTATGAAGTAGGAATAAAACTAGTTTTACGGTGACGGTTGGGGTCACCACAACCCGAGGAGCTCTGTTAAAGGGTCACGGCATTAGGAAGGTTGAGAACCGCTGCTCCAGAGAGTTAAACAAGTCACCCACAGAGCAGCTGTTCCTACCTGGTGCCGGTTAAAAACAAGCCTGGGAAGGATCAAGCTCTTCACAGCTAACATGGAGCTTCTGGGATCAGAGTACAGAAATATGCGTAAAAAGATGAAATATCAAAAATAAAAGGTATAAGCCTGACATCCATTTTAAAAAAAAGCCTTAAGAAAACATGCAAAGCAGAGGAAAACACGGCCCATAATCCAGGGCAAAGATGCTCTAGCAGACAGAGGAGGCGTTGAAATGACTACATTGTGTATGTCAAGAAGGCAGAGGCTTCAGGGACATAGAAGAGAGGTGAGGACATTAAGGAGACATAAATTGAATTGGTAGAGACTTTTTAAAGAGATTATTTTATTTTATTTCATTGTTGAAGTGTGTGTGTGTGTGTGTGTGTGTGTGTGTGTGTAGGAGGGATATGTGCGTGTAGATTTTAGAGCCCCTAGAGTTACATACAAGAAGGGAGCTTGGGGAGGTGGCACTAGGAACTGAACCTGAGTCTACTACAAGAGCACTGTGTGCACTCTTAACCAGTAAGATGTCTCTCCAGACAATCGATAGAGTTGCTTTAAGGTATACGGTTAGTATCATACTGAGTACGACAGAATTGTAAGAAAGGCACCCATAGGCAAAGCAACCAAATAGCAGAACAAAGGAAACACAGGAGGAGACTGAACAAGGCACTGGTGAGCAGAGACACATGGATATGCTCTCTTGACATGCCTTTAGAGTCCCTGAATGAGAGATAGGGGAGGACAGAAATATTCGAAGCATTCACAGTTGAAATGTCTCCAAATTTGGTGAAAACTATAAACACACAGGTACAAGAAATTCCCAAACACCAGAAACATGAAGAAAGAGAATCAAGGTATGTCATAACAAAATTGCCCCCAAACCAATGATAAAGAGATATTTTAAGTAAAGGCAGCCAGCAAAGGGGAAAGGAGAGACACATTATAGGCAGCAGAATAAATGTAAGGTGGTCACTGAATTCTCACCAGAAATAACACACACCAGAGGACAGTACCACAGTGTCTGAACGCTCAACACTCCAGAACCACTGTTCCAGAGGAAATCAACTACCAAAGGAAACGCAAAAATGACTTTCCAGGCACGCAAAAGCTGAACAGATCTATCAGCAGCAGAACATTCAGGAAAAGGGTGAGAGATAAAGTTAGTCATTTGAGGTGAGTAACAGACAAAAGTTGGTTGTGCATGATATAAACACAAAATGTAGGAGAAATAACAAATATAAAAGATATTTATACCTTACATTAAAAAGTCCTTCAGGGTTGATGGAAGGGCTCAGTGGTAAAGGTGCTCCTGCCAAGGCTGGCAATCTTCGTCCAATCCCTGGGACCAACACGGTACAAAGATAGAACCCACTCCCACGGGGCTTCCTCTGACCTCCACACATCTTTATTTTATTTATTTATTTATTTATTTATTTATTTATTTTTATTGGTTTTTCGAGACAGGGTTTCTCTGTGTAGCCCTGGCTGTCCTGGAACTCACTCTGTAGACCAGGCTGGCCTCGAATTCAGAAATCTGCCTGCCTCTGCCTCCCGAGCCCTGGGATTAAAGGCGTGCGCCACCACTGCCTAGCTCATACATCTTTAAAAGATGATTATTTCAAGCAAGTGTAGTAACAGTGTAAAGTGTGTTTGGTGCATGAGCAGATTGTTGACAAAGCCAGTCTCATTCAGGCCCAGGACAAGGACACACAACTGCTGTGAGTTCATGTTTGGCTTAGCTGTGTTTACCCAGAAGGACACAAGTAAGCCTGCTTAAATGCACTGAGTCACATAACAAAAGACACGTGTGAGGAGGAGCAGCGTAAGGGGAAGACAGATAGGCAGAGGAAGAAGATTCTTGTAAAGGACAGCATAAGTGCAATCAGTATGCATCATATGTATACAATAAAATTATCAAAGGATTAAATAATTAAAATATCACAGGTCGACAGGCAAAATGCTCGGCCCTGAAGCGAAGACATATGCCACACCCAAAGCTCGGGGGTCCGGGCTGAAGAGAAGGCAGAAAGAGTACAAGAGCTAGAGGCAGCGGATGAGTACATGGGAACTTCCTCTTCTAGACACAGCAGGGAGCTGCCATCCCAACTCACAGAGGTTACAAAAGCATGCTCCCAGCCCAAGTCCCGGTGTGGAGAGGAAGTGGGGCATCCAGTCCCACTCTTAACGATGGAGCAACTGTCAGCTTCTTGGGAGAGAGAGAGAGAGAGAGAGAGAGAGAGATGTTTTCTGCTAGTGTAGGCCCTGGTAAGTCAACCACACTCTGGTGGAAGACCACACATCCCAGAATATTAGGGCAAGACAAACTAAATCAAGAGGATGCAAGGTAGGGTGGATAGGGAAGGGAATGGATCCAGGAAGAGTAGGGGGGGAGGAGGGTGAATATGGCCAGGTTACATCTGTGAGAATCTCCACGAACTAAAACAATAATAAAACTGGGTAGAGACAAAAAAAACTAGGAAGACAGAGATGGACCCAGACTGGTTAGCCTGCCGTGCTATAGGAAATGATGACTGCTATCACTTGGTAAATCCAGGACATACATTCAAAGCTCTAAAGAAACCTTATGACAACCAGTGACATAAACTAAGACAACAGAAATTGTCCAAGTCATCCCCCAAAAAACCCACCAGGAGGAACTAAATAATAGAGGAACTAAAATTAAAGGAGGTACATAGAAGTGGTAAATTAAATGTAATTATATCAGTATTCCCACTAAATATAAATGTTTCAAATATTTTAAATGAAGGACAGCACTCAACACATTAAAAAAATATGACAGGAGCAAGCTATATGCTACCTAAAACAAGACATAGACAAGGGCTCAAGAGATGGCCCGGTGGTTAAGTACACCGGCTGCTCTTGGAAAGGACACAGGTTTGGGTCCCAGTACCCACATAGTGGCTTATAAGGCCCTGTGACTCCAGTGTCATGGGATCTGGCACTCTTTTCTGCTATCCTTGGGCACCAGGCTCTCACATGGTATACAGACACACATGTAGGAAAAATACTCATGCACATAAAGTAAAAGTAAATAAATCTGTTTTTAGAAATGAAGACATGGACTTTGTGGCAGTGACAGGTATGGGAATGTGACTGTGGTAGACATAGGAACTTGTTATTGCTGAGTAGAGCTGGTCCTTGGCCACTGGGAGGCTCAGGCCACTACTGGGCCCACTTTGCTCCTCTATTGCTTGGAACTGCCACTGTTGCTGCTCACTCTGCTAGGAGAAGGAGAACATGGAGCAGAGGAGCCAGCCATGGGTTGTAATCATGATGGTTGTGCCCAGGGCAGGGCAGCTGGTGGCAACGGCAGGGTGGTGCACAGCACCTGGAACTTGCATAGATCCTGCCCCTAACATGCTGCCCAATTGCACAATCACCTGACTCTGAACAACAGCAAGCTATCTGAGATAAAGATCGGTTCATTTTCTAGATTATCTTCCTCAAACGACCTCCATGGTCTGTGCTGTCAACAGAAGTCATGTTGATATCTGTGGTGGTCTTGATGCCCATGGTCCATGCAGTCTCAGGAGACCGTGTTGATATACATGATCAGAGCTGCAGCTGGAAGCACATTGATGCCCATGGTCCATTTTGCTGTCAACCCATGTTGAGGTCTGTGTTCCATGCTGCCACTGGAAGCTGGGTGGATCTCCCTGGTCTGTGGTACTTCTGCACACCCATGTGGAAGTTCACGATCAGTGCTGCCACCAGCTGCTGGGGCAACGAAGCTTCTTTTGCACTGGTGTTGATGACTGCAGACTCATAACAGAGAACAAGAAACATTGAAGGCTTCCATGACAATCTCTCCCTGCCTGCCCTCCCCCAGAAAACAAAAGTCCAGACAGGAAGCTATTGAAGAGAGCATGTAGGTCTTCACAGTGGATGGGGGTTGGGAGTGGGGGTGGGGAAAACTCAGATTTCTTTAAGGGGCTGCCCACTGGGAGTTTGACCTTGCTCCAAAAAGTACATGGGCAACACAAACTGGACTTGGGGTGTGTTTTCTTTTGGTGGGGAGGATGCAAAGCCAAGAGGGTGGACATGGGAGGACTAGAAGCTAGTGTGATTTGTATGATTTGAGATGTCATTGTATGAAATTCTCAAATAATTAGTAAAAAATATTATATTGGCGGAAAAATAAAGACATAGACACATCTGGGCATGGTTGCCTTTGTGAAATTCTAGTACCAGGAGGCTGAAGTAATAGGACAGATAATTCAGGGCTAGCCTAGGCTACAAAAGGAGACCTTATCTGAAAAACAGAACAAAATAATGAAACTTAGAAAGAGTAAGAATGAAGGGACTGAAACTGCACCATGCTGACTGTAGCTGGAGGAAAACTGAAGCAGCTACATCAGCAGACAGTGTAGATTGAGAGCAAGGAAGAACAGTAATATAGATCAAGAAAATCATTTTGCAATGAGAAGCCAGTCAGCTGTCAAGAAGAGAGAGCAACCAGAATTGTTCACACCGCTAGTAAAAGACATGTCTGGCACAGACGGGAAACAGGTGGGCTAGCCCATGGTTGGAGCTGAGACTTCAGCTCTCCTCATAACTGTGGAAGATGTGGAAGGGAAATTGGTGAGGATACCAAAGCTTTGAATTATACTGTCAGCTTGACCTGACCTGAGATTCCTAAACATGTCAACTACAGCAGAAGATGTTCCTTCCAGTTTCATTTTGTTGCAGTGATAAAATATCCTGGCAAAAGTCAGCGTCAGGAGGCAAGGTTTCCTTGGCTCACGGTTCCTAGTTAGAGTCCATCATTTGGGGGAAGTCAAGGCAGGAAGTCCCACGTACGGTCAAGAACAGAATTAACACAGCCTTGATTCTACTCTCCCCCAGCCTTCTCTGGTCCTCACATCTTTCAGAAACCCCTATAGCTTAGTCAGGGTTTCATTGCTGTGAAGAGACACCGTAACCAAAGTAACTCTTACGAAGGAAAATATTTAATTGGGGCTGGCTTACAGTTTCAGAGGTTCAGTCCATTATCATTGTGGCAGGAAGCATGGCAGTGTGCCAAGCATTTTACATCTTGATCCACAGATAACAGGAGACTTTGTGCCACTTTGGGCATAGCTTGAGCATAGGAGACCTCAAAGCCCAGCCCCACAGTGCCACACTTCCTCCAACAAGGCCACACCTCCTAATAGTGGCATTATCTATGGGCCAAGCATACAAGCACCTGAGTTTAGGGGGGGGGATTCCTATTCAACTCACCACTCCCTGCCTGGGGAATGGTACCTCCCACAGTGGGCTGAATCATCCCACATCAATCAACAATCAAAATAATCCTCCACAGATATGCCCTCAGGTCCACCTGATCTACATGATTTCATATTGAAACCCTCCTTTCCATGATTCTGGATTGTGCCAAGTTGATAGTTAAAACTAACCAAGTCATACATGTCATACATGTCATACAAATACTGTAAATTAAAGGTTTATGGAAAATAAGTCAGATTCAATTTACCAGGATTCAAATCACACAAAGGATTTGTTTCAAGCACTGTGATACTAAATTAAAAAATGAATATGATACCAGCATGGTGGCATATGCTTTTGATCCCAAAACACAGGAGGCAGGGTTAAATAGATTTCTTTGAGTTTGAGGTTTATACTGGTTTATATAGTGAGTTCCAGAGTTCCAAGCCAGACAAGGCTACACAGTGAGATCCCATCTCAAAACAAAATGAAACTTCCTAATCGTGTGGTCTTTGTGACTTCCACCATAGTGTATGTGGCCAGGGCCAAAAGGTGCAGAAGGTGATGGTGCTACCCATCAACCTCATCTTCAGATACTTGCAAAATAGATCTCAAATTCAGGTGTGACTGAATGAGGCTGGAGGGTAGTATTGGCTTTGATGACTACTTGAACCTCATGGTAGATGATTCAGAAAAGAGTCATTCTACAACAAAGTCAAGAAAACAACTGGGTTAGATCATTCTAAAAGGAGATAATATTACTCTGCTCTCTAGTGTTTCCAACTAGAAATGGTCAAGCCTGGGAGAAGCTGAGAAGGCAGTTCAGTGTTTTTCAAGGTGTCTTCTACTGGGAGCACAGTCTGCTACATTTGTACATATTGTTTAGTGCCTATTATTAGGTGACAATAGATGCTGTGGGATGGTTTTTGTTTAAGAAAAAGAAATAAAGAAAAAAAAAGAATACCTGAAAGATATCTGAAATTTTCTAATATTTGGAAACTAAGTAACAACCTTCTAAGTGTAACTTACGGTTCAAAGGAAAAAATAATCCAGTATTATAATGGACTTTTCAATAAATGGAAATAAAGTAGCATATCAATGCTGTGTAAGATTGCTGGAATGGTACTGAATAAAATATCGAGCACAATTACTCAATAAAAAAATTAGAAAGTTCCTCAGACCCTTGCTTCCTGTTTAGAAAAAGAGAAGGATGGGGAAAAAATCAATATTAACCTCGTCAAAAAAGCAGAACTGGGAGAGATACTAATAAATCAGTGACAGGGAGGGATGGTAGAAAAGGTCAATGAAAACAGAGAAGTGCTAAAAAGATGAATCAAAGTAGAAAGCCCTTGGCAGAATGCTCCTGGAAAGGGGAGAAAGAACACATCACCAAACTCAGGAGCAACTTTATAACCCAGATGAAATGGGAACAATAACAGATACAAACCACCTCATGAATGCAAGAACAAACACTGAAGTCTGGTGGGGTGACTCAGCAGTCAAGAGCACTGGCTATTCTTGTGGAGAACCCAGGTTCAATTCCTCCATGGTAGCTCAAAGCTGTAACTCCAGTTCCAGGGCTTCTGATGCCCTCGTCTGGCCTTTGCATGTAGTGCACACAGGTGGAGAAACATACACACAAAATAAAAATAAACCTTTTAACAGAATAAGGGACAGACTGTAAGAGCAGTGCAACTTAATGCCTATTGAAATTGAATTTGTACTGAAAAACCCACCTCACTGAAACAATTACAAGCCCACACATACTTCCATCAATCCTTTGAGAAAGAAATAAGACCAGTTTTTCCCAAGTTTTACCAGAAACCTGAAGACAGAGTTTAGTTCCAGTCTTTAGCTCGGAGGCTGGAGCCAGGCCTAGTTTTGTTTGTGTTGATGTGATAAATATCCCAACAAAAAGATCTTCGGGGGAGAAATGGTTTATCTTAGCCTGCAATCCCAGGTGCCAGTCTATAAAAGCAGAGAATCAGGCAGGAACTAGTCACACCACAAGAGCAAAGAGAGCTGAATGGATTCATGCTACTGGTCAGTTCACTCTCTCCACCTTTAAATACAGTTTAGAACCCAAGCCTAGGGAATGGTATGCCCACAGTGGGCTGAGTCTTTCCACATCAATAAACATAATCAAGACAGAGGCCCCTCTCCTCCCAAGACATGGCCAACATGATCTAGACACCCTCTGATTGGCACTGTCTTATCAGGTGATTGTGCATTGTGTCAACTTGATCATTAAAACCAACTATCATGCTGGCATTAGAGAAACAATGAGGTAGATTCCTCATGAATGTAGCTACAAGTATGCTCTGGGAAATGTGAGCATATTGAGCCCAATAAAATATAGAAATAATCTTCTGCCATGGCCACGTGGGGTTTTTAACAAATGGAAGGTTGGATTTACATTTGAGAACCAATAATGCAATTAGCCATATTGAGGGAATAAAGCGGAAAGCAGAGGGTCATGCCCACACATGTAGAAGATGCCTCAGGTAAGACCCAACAGCTCAGTTCTTAAAACCCACTCTCACAAATTAAAGTTAGAGGAAATCTCCTCAAGGTGATACAGGACCTCTACAACCAAGATCAGAGACAACTGAATGCTCAGCCCTAAAAAGTAATTTATACTACCTCTTCTAAGGTGCAAGGAAAGTCCCAGAAGAAGGGAGGGATGTACTGGCTGGTTTTGTGTGTCAACTTGACACAAGCTGAAGTTATCACAGAGAAAGGAGCTTCAGTTGAGAAAATGCCTCCATGAGATCCAGCAGTAAGGCATTTGCTCAATTAGTGATCAAGAGGGGAGAGAGGGCCCCTTGTGGGTGGTACCATCTGTGGGCTGGTAGTTTTGGGCTCTATAAGAAAGCCAGCTGAGCAAGCCAGGAGAAGCAAGCAAGCCAGCAAGTAACATCCCTCCATGGCCTCTGCATCAGCTCCTGCTTCCTGACCTGCTTGAGTTCCAGTCCTGACTTCCTTTAGTGATGAACAGCAACATGGAAGAGTAAGCTCAATAAACCCTTTCCTCCCCAACTTGCATCTTGGTCATGATGTTTGTGCAGAAATAGAAGCCCTGACCAAGACAAGGGAAGAAAGCTGCCAAATAGGGAGAAGGGCTGTGGAATGCTGTTTCCTGGACATGACACAGACATTGCAATCATGATGCCATGGAAGCTTTGGTTGCCTTCACTGGGCCTGAACAAGAACAGATTTGTTAATCATCAAGCATGTAGCTTGGAAGTGTGTAGCCCCTTCCCCATTGATGCTTCAAGAGAGACAGTCATTGTCTTCAGCTGTGTGCCTGCTGTCCAACCAGACTCCAGTGCACAGCTATGGACCCATAGGCACACAGGTGGCCATGAGCTGGAGGTCATAAAGACCAGACTTCCACTGAGTCTGTAGCTGCCAAAAAGTGTTTAATTAATTCTAATGCCCTATTCCACTGTGGCCACTGTGTACAGAGCTAACTGCTATTGGTACAAGAAAACATATCTCAAAATAACATTCTCCTGTGTGGGAAAATCTGTTAATTAAGGTCGAAGTCCATCATGACTGAATAGCCTCCAAGCTTAGTGCAATATGGGAAACTCCTTTGTTAGCAAGTTTTCTCCTTCTTTTACCTTTACTGGGATGTTCTAAGCCCACACACTGGCCTCTACTTGAGGAATGTCACATGGCCTCAGTTGGTTTACATGATTAATTTCCTTTCTCCTGACAAAACCTGTTCAGCCAGCACCTGAGATTCCTGAAATGCTTCCTCATGCTAATGAAGCATTCCAGGTACCTAAGTCCCCAACCAACCCACCTTTGCTCATCCCGGATGTTTCTGCCCTCAGTCTCCCAAAACTCTATAAGCCTTCAAACACCCTAAGTAAAGTTGATCTGCCAATTGATGAGCGTTCCTGGTGTGGTCATTCACTGTATGTACTCCCAGGGCTTCTGTACCCCCTTTCAACATCTCTGTTCCCACTGTCCTAAGAATTGTATCAGCCAACCACCCATGAGAACAGGGAAACCCACTCCTGAGCATCTTCCTGGGATGCTGGGATCAGATTCCTTTATTGCCCATCAGGCTGGTCTAAAGGAGATGACTCTTCAACTTTCAGTCACCCTAAAACACTGCAGCTTCTTAGAGGGAAAGGCCCAATCCACAAGACAATGCCTGACCCCAGAGATGAGCTTGGTGTGACCAGCACAGGATGACATAGGTCTCAGACAGAAGAAAAGGGAAAGATACCATACCAGTGGACTTCCAGAAGCCATGAAGCACAGTCCATGTCACCACAGGTGTCACCCTCCAGCTGAAGAGAAAAGGGGATAGCAGTAAAGCATAAAGGGAGGAGCATTGTCTTAGTTAGCATTTCTATTGAATTGATAAGACCTCAACGACAAAAAGCAAGTTGAGGAGGAAAGGGTTTATTGAGCTTACACTTCCATACCACTCTTCATCACCAAAGGAAATCAGGACAGGAACTCAGACAGGAACCTAGAGGAAGGTGATGATGCAGAGGCCATGAAGGGGTGCTGCTTGCTGGCTTGCTCCCCATGGCTTGCTCAGTCTGCTTTCTTATAGAACCACTAGCCCAGGGATGTCACCACTCAAAATAGGTGGAGCCCTCTCCATTAATCACTAATTAAGAAAGGGCCCTACAGCCTGATCTTATAAAGACTTTTTCTCAATTAAGTTTCCTTCCTTTCAGATAACTCTAGCTTATGTCAACTTGACATAAAACTGGCCAGCACTGGCACCTTTGACTGTCTAGTCTTCTTGGGACACTCCCAAGCCCAGCCTTCATCAGGCAGCAGAAATGTGCAGATGTGCAGTGGCAGGCAAGGGATGGGGCGTGGTGGAATAATACTGTTTGTCCCCAAGATGCCAAAAAGGAGATTGAATTCTATACTGTTGGGTTCCAGACCATATAAAGATGATACATATAGTCTCTTCCCTTTGGAAAGGTCCCTTGGTGGCTCCAGAAAAGCAGAGGTTGACCTTGCCCCAAGAAACCACAGTTCATTCCTGAAAGAGCATTCCTTTCTCTCCCCCACGTTCCCAGTTCTCTCTGAAGCAGCATCCCAAAAAGAACCCTCTTAGGAATGCAGCCTCCACCACTGGCCAACACCCTTCCCACATCACCAGGCCTCCTCCATTCTGGCCTGATTGTCTTCCCAAGGCACTGCAGTCATCTGTGGCTCCTGCTGAGAATGCCAAAAGGCAGCCAAAAGGCTGAGACCTCTCTTAGTCACTCTGAACTCTGTTGTCCTGAAGACAACCAAACCTTCATCAGCCTTCAGTGGGTCCTGGGCTAAGTGGAGATCATCGCAAGAGATATGCCAGCGAAGCAAGGAATGGGCTGCCAGGCTGCCAGCAATTGGCCCAAGGAGCAGGGGCTTGAGCAGGCTAGAGAACAGACAGGGCTGTTGCAAGGAGAGAAGCCTTGGTGTGTAAGGCAGGGACACAGAAAGGTGGCAGGTGCTGGGTGAGGGACTGAGAGGAGGATCCTAGCCCTGGTGGACAGTGGCACTAGACAGAAGCTTGCTTTGTTTTCAAGAGGGAAAACAGGAGGGAGCTTCGGTCCAGGGTGCTAAGGTGCTGAAAGCGACACAGAGAAAACCAAGTTGCATCTTTCCCCACTATAAGAATCAGAATCTACAAAGCCACAAAATTCTGAATCTGGGAGAAGAGTGAAGGAACTGGAGAGATGGCTTGGTGGCTACCAACTCTTGTTACTCTGTCGTGAGGATCAGAGTTGCACCTCAGCACCACATCAGGTGGCTTATAAATGCCTGTGCATTAACTCCAAGTGTTCTGACGCCATCTTCTTGTCACCTTACACACATACATACACACACACACACACACACACAAAATCAATCAATCAATCAATAAATCTGAAATATGTCTAGGTTTGGCCTGTTACTATATATTGTAATGCTAAACACTGGCCCCTTACCAGGAGGTCTTCAGGGATAAGGAACTCTTCAGGCACACCAAGTGATGATGTGTAGACCACAAGGAGAAGAACAGAGAGGTGGAGAGAGGAGAAGATGCCATGGGGTAGGTGAATCATGAGAACATGGCCATGAGGACTGGCTAGTCAGAGTAAGAGCAGCCCAGATGGAACATGGCAAGTTACACAACAGGGTTAGTGATGGAAGTAAACAAACTAGCACAGAGGGTTGACATCTGCTCAGCTCTAACACTTTAAGGCTTATTGTAAATGTAAAGGTTTTGTGCCTTTTATTTGGTGGCCAAATGATTAAAAAGTGGATTGAACCCCCCCCCCATTAATATTTACCACAACAAAAGTACTTTGAACTGGGTTCCCAGAATTGAGTACCCCCTGAATAGTTTCTTTATGTATCACAGAAAAGGAATAATAATGAGCTATAAACAGAATCAGACAGATGGACAGACAGACAGATAGACAGACAGACAGACAGAGAAACAGAGGAGCTGCCCTGAAGCCCAGCCTCTGACACTGAGCCACCAGCTTCAGGAAAGCTGCACCTAGGGCTCCTGCAGTCAGGGCCCTTGAAGACAACAAACCCCTTCCTAGCATGAGCTGCAGAAACTCCACAATTCTAAGAGCCGAAAAGATGGGTTTATACAGATTGGTCCCCATGCAGGGGGTCTAGGTGAGGACATCCGTAGGAAAACAAAATGGAGTTTAGACCTAAACTCTCAAGCCAGTAGAATTAGCCAAGCCAGAATACAAGATAGCTACAAATGACCCATGTAAAGAAGACAAGGGTGGGGTTCTAAAAAGTAAGCAAATGAGCGTATACACATGACTAGTACAGGAATCTAAAAATGTGCCAAGGGAACTTGAAGAAAGCAAAGTGGTAATTTTGGGAATAATTAACTTGGTGGGAAAAGAGACAATAAATTTGATACTGCTAGCTGAAGGGAGGACTGCTTTGCCCACTCCTATTCTGCCCAACAGTCCAGCACCTCCTTCTCAACCAGGGCTTCCCTGAGAAATGATATTGCCCAGAAAAGAGGTTACATGAACTTACACCCTTACATCCCCCTGTGTGACACAGAGCTTCTGCACACACCTCGTTCCTGTGCTGGCCACAGGATTTCATGACCCAAGCTGGCCATTATTCTACTGGTGCCACAGAACTACCCGTCCTCCCTAAAGGATGCTCTCTATGCCATTCTCCTCCATTCTGCACAGTCCACTTTTTCCCTTCCCTGGAAAGTTTCCTTCACAACATGCCTTAACCTTGGAATTCTATGGATTCAGTGTTTGAAGATGATTCTTGTCTCTCAGCCCTGAGTTGGATAAAATTCTTATACTAACCAATTTCTTGAGTTCTTGTGTAACTGTATATTCATAATGTCAGTTTAGCTAGGTATAAAATAATGCTTCTGTGCATTTTCCAAATATGCAACTGTCTTCTCCTTCTGGAAAGAATATGCAAGCTACTTTTCAAATATGAGAAGGAAATTGAGGGGAGGGATCTATTTTAGTAACTTTAACAAGAAATGAATTAGTGTTGACTACCATAAGCATTCCCTCTGCATGTTGGTTAGCCTTAATTCTCAACTTGACAATTAATCCAGAATCAAATGAGGAGATGAGTCTCTGAGGAATTATTTTGATTGAGTTAATTAATGTAGGAAGTCTTGTCTTGACTGTGAGTGAACTCATCGCATTGGCAGAAGATCCTGAGCTGTATGAGGTAGAGAAATGGAGCTGAGCATGCATCTCTCTCTGCTTCTAGGCTGTGGTTGCAATGGGACTAGCTGCTTAATGCTCCTGTTGCCTTGACTTACCTGCCACAAGGCATTGTATCTTGAACCATGTGTTGGTTAGGTTTTGATGTTGCTATTGTTTATCAACCTGACATAAGCTAGGGTCATCTGGAAAGAGTGAATTTCAACTGAGAAAAATACATTCATTAGATTGTCCTGTAGGCAAATTTGTGAGTCATTTTCTTGGTTAATGATTGATTGACATGAAGCACCCAGCCTATCTGGACATGAGATCCTGAGTTGTATAAGAAAGCAAGCTGAGCAAGCCATGTAGAACAAGGCAGTAAGCAGCGTCACTCCATGGTTCCTGACTCCATTTTTGTTTGAGCTCCTGCCCTGACTTCTCTCAATGATGAACTGTACTCGGAAGGTGTGAATCAAACCAACCCTTTTCTCCCAAGGGTTTTTTTTTTTTTTTTTGGTCATGGTTGTTGTTATAGCAACCGAAACAAACCAGGGAAAACTGTGATGAGCTACAATAAATCTCTTCTTAAGTTACTCTTGTGTAGCCTGACTTGGCGACTTTGTGGGTTCCCTTTTCTACTGCCCACTCTTATTCCACCCTTCCAACTCCCCAACACTAGGTAGGAGAGAAGTAAGGAAGGCTAGAGGGGAAAGGAGGCACCGATATCATTAAACTACTTCCTGTAGATTAGGGGTATCAAGTTCCTTGGGGCAAGTTTGATCTTCGCTGATAGGATATCCAATTTCTTGTTCTCATCACTTTGCACAGGGGAGCACTGCCAGCAGCAGCATCAGGAAGAGAAGGAAAAGAAGGAGGAGGAGGAGGAGGAGGAGGAGGAGAAGGAGCTGACATGCCCTTCTCCGAGCTCTAGCATTTGTATATGCTTTCAAGAGTCCCCAGAATTTCAAACATCACATACTTGCAGAAACTATCTGTAGATGTTAAAATCACACCCCTACTAAAGCACAAGACAAATCATAGTCAGCTGCTGTGGACAATCTAAAGCAACCCCACAACCCACACCTGGGATTAAAATGAAACCATATTCCCATAATATCTCTGTTTTAAAAAACCCACAAAATTCTCTCTACACTTTTATCAGAGTGCTTTTATCACAGCAACAAGAAATGAATCTAAGACCTCTGGGAGACTGTGAGCAGTTATCTTTGGGTGATGGGGACAGATAAGTATACTTGCTTCACACAGTGAGGAAGCTACAGAGCTGTGGGTAACTCAACACAAGGCAGAAGAGTCAAGATGCTGGGTGTGGGTTGTGGCCTCTGTGTTAGTGGGGTGAGCATCTTGCCATGGAATCTCAACTATGCACCAAAGCTGGAAACATCTGCCTCAGAGGGTGATGGGAGAATTTCATGGCATGAAACTTAGACATGCATTGAGCAAGGTCCCTGGAATCCAGAAGCTGAAAAATCCTCAGTGGGTGTCACGTTTCTCTTTTCTGAACTCTGTAGTTGGGAGAAGCTCTCTCATGAGCACCTTCCTTCCTGGGAAATAAGACTTCTGAAGATGGACCGGCCAACACAGAAACTCTGACAAGGCTGCTTGGATAGCAGGCAATTTTGACACATCTACATTAAAATGGTTTTGTTGGGTCCCTAAAACTGCTGTTGTTCAGGGCTGGAGAGACAGTGTGACTCGGAAGTTAAGTATGCTTTCTGTTTTTCCAGAGGACCCAAGTTTAGTTTCCAACAGCCACATCCAGCAGCCTACAAGCATCTGTAACTCTAGCTCCAGGGGTCCTAACACCCTCTTCCAACCTCCCTGGGCATGGCATACGCATGGTGTGTACTCACACAGACCTAGAAATAAACAACAATACGTCTTTTAGAAGTTCCAGTTTTGCCATGCGATGTTCATGCGCTGTTCTGCCATTGCTCACACTGTTCCCCAAAATTATATCACGATTGCTTTTCTCTCACATTTTCCACATTGTACCCTTTCCTACGCCTCCTCTTTTTCTGACTTTACAATACACTTTATTTTTATTTTTATTTTGATTCATTTGTATTCTTTTTTTTTGGATATTTACTTAATATACATTTCAGATGTTTTCCCCTTTGGAAACCCTCCCATTCCATCTCCCTTCCCTTGCCTCTATGAGGGTGCTCCCCACATACCCACCCACCCCCATCTTCCATCCCTAGCATTCCGCTACACAGGGGCATCTAACACTCTCAGGCCCAAGGGTCTCTCCTCCCACTGATGGCCCATTGATTCTTATGGTCAAATTTGTCCCACAAATGTCATGGGTAGGAACCCAATCCTCAAACGCATCTGATGAAGATACTGGACCAGAGCCTTCGGGGATAATTAGAGTTAGATCAGGCCATCAGAATGGGGCTCCCATGATTCTCTTGGTGGCTTTATAAAAAGAACGACAGGCCTGTGCTGACAAAGCTCTCTCTGTCTTCACTATGTGAAGGTCTCTGCTGATCATAAGGGAGAGTGGGATTCCTGCCAGATGCCAGGGCCATGTCCTTTTCTATTCCTTAGCCTCCAGATCTATGAGCCAAATAAACTTCTATTACTTATAAATTATGCAGCTTCAGACATTTTGTGACAAGAACTGAAAACTGACTAAAATAAGCGATGTAGTTTTTCCAGTGAAATATAACCATTGTGATGGTTAACCCTTGAATGATAACTTGATGACATTTAGAATTACCTAGATGACAAACTTCTGGGTGTATCCAGGGGTACTTTTCCAGAAAGAAATAATTGAAGTGTATAAATTTACCATGAAAACTAGCAGACCACCGACATGGCTCTCTGCTTCCCGGCTATGAGCACAACTGTGAGCCAAAGTCAACTCACCTTTAAGTTTTGGTTGTCTGATGTTTGTCATAGCCACAAGAGACATAGCTGATAAAGAAAACTGGTACCAAGGAGAGGTACTGTTGCTGTGATAAACCTGACCATGTGATTCTAAGCCCTCAGAACTGGCTTGTGGGAGGACCATGGAAGAATTTGGAATGTAAACAGAACTCAAAGGGGGCATGCTTCTGGGAGTGGACAATGGAGGCCTGTCCCCTAAGGTGACAAGGACTCTGTCAGAACCTGGGCCAGAGGCTACCTGTGTTACATTCTAGCAAAGAGTATGGCTGTATTGCCTGTGTCCTGAAAACTCTAGTAAGTCTGAACTCAAATACTTTGTTTCTCAGTAGTGACAATTTCAAGGAGATACAGTGTTGGACTATGGCATGGTTACTGTTGACTGCTCTTGTCAAGATTCATCCAGAGACACAGAAACAAGTGGAACAGGAAGAAATGAAAATGTACAGTTTGCCAAGGAAAAGAGTGCGAACTAGCTTAAAGTTATAGTCAGGAAAGATGCAGGAAAAAATCTGTCACCATTGAAGAGCTCCCACTGGCTCCTGCTTTGTCAGACGGTGAAATTCTTTGCAGACAGAAGCTTCTTAGTTTTGTGAGATCCCACTTATAAATTGTTGTGCTTAGGGCCAGTACTATCAGTGTCCTGAACAGAAAGTCCTTTTCCTGTGCCAAGGAGCCCAAGACTTTCCTTACTTTCTCTTCTGTCGGGGTGTCTGGTCTTACAGTGATTCATCTGGAGTTAGATGTGCAGTATGAAGAGTGATAGATACGGATCTCTTTACATTCTTCTATGTGTAACCACCCAGTTTGACCAGCACCACTTGTTGAAATGTTACTTTTTCTCCAGTGTGCACATTTGGCTTTTTGCCAACAGAGGCCTGCAGGTATATGGAGTTATATCTGGGTCTTCAATTTCATCAACCTGCCTTCCATTGATCAATGTGTCTGTTGTTATGCCAACACCACACCAACATCATTACTATAGCTCTGTTTTGTAATATAACTAATTTCATTTCTGCTTTTTTTTTTTTTTTTTTTTGTCTTCTTGGTCTTTTATTTGTTTTGATTTTTGGTTTTGTGGTTTTATTTTGTTTAAAAGAGAGGACATGAAGTTAGGTGTGTACAGAGGTGGGGAGGAACTGGGAGGAGCTGGGAGGAGCTGGAGGAGGAGAAAATGTAATCAAAGTATCTCGTATGTAAAGTTTAATAAAAAAATAAAAATGAATAACGATGAAGAAAATCCTTTAAAATTGAGTTAAGTTATAAAGCCATGGGGGGGGGGGAGAATAGAAAAGAAATAGCACTGGGAGAAACAGAAAATTGCTCTGAGGAGAAGACCCTGCTCCAACTTGTCTGAACTGAGAGTCCCACCATTGTCCCACCGCTACTCCAGAATAGCCTACTTAAGAAGTGTTTCCAGGGTCGGCCTCCAAGGCACACCAGTGCTGCTGCAACAGAGGTCCAAGGAGGCCCAAGGAGGACTACTCACACTGGCAACAGAACTTGGCAGCCTTGCTCATGCTGCAACTGGTTTTGCAGGCATTAGAGATGGAGGCTTGCATCCAGGTTCCTGAAAGCTACTGAAGCCAAGCAGCATATAGCATCTGATTCCCTACATGGAGGCCCCAAACAGCACTGCATGATGTTGGGAAGGACGCCTGAGGTACAGTGGAGACCCCAGGATGGACATGCCAGGGCTCTGAGGTGTCTCTCAAGGAAAGATGCAGACACAGAGTGCGGCCATCCCAAACAAAGTGTTATGTGTGTTATGAGCATTAGAACTGGGAGGGTGGGGTTGCCTGAGCTCACTGGGATCTGGGCAGTACTCCCACAAGCTCCATATGCTGGGCAGGGAGCTGAAGGGTTTGGTGGTGGCCATGCTTGGCTTCAGTCTGGCTTTAACCTAATCTTTCCTTGCTCTATTCGGACATCCTCTTTTCTGAATGGAAATGTTTGCTGTGTATCATTCTACATTGGAAATGTGTAATTTGTTTGTTTTATTTTACAGGGGTTCATGATTGAAAATTTGCTGGAATCTCAGGAGAAACTCTGCACTTAATACTTTCAAATAATTTTGGAGATCTTCCAAGTTCAAGAATGAACTAAATAAACTTTGCATTTTGGGATGAACGTGGGATTTTTGGGCACCAGAGCGTAGAATGTTATAATTTCAAACTGCTATGTTTTGGAGTCAAGTTGACAAGGAATGGACTTGTGATCTTTAATCCTGAATTTCAATTGGGGAGGTTTTAGAGTCAGAAGACACACTCTTGGGTATGTCTGGAAGGGTGTTTCCAGAGATCCGTGTATGAGAAAGGAACCCCCTCCCATTGAGGTCTACTACCCCATGGGCTAGGGTGCCAAACTGAATAGAAATAAAAACAGGAGAAATTGAGCTGAGTACCAGCACTCCGCACTCTGCTTCCTGCCTGAGGATGCAATGTGACCATCCACTTCACACCACCCCTGCCCCACAGCCAGAGTAGCTCTTGTCATGACCAGCCACTTCACACCACTCCTGCCTGCCTTACAGAGCTGCTCTTGTCATGGCCAGTCACTTCACACCACTTCTGCCTGCCCCACAGCCATAGCTGCTCTTGTGACCAGCCACTTCACACCACTCCTGCCTGCCCCACAGCCATAGCTGCTCTTGTGACCAGCCACTACACACCACTCCTGCC
>JADRCH010000284.1:413718-462650 GCA_019843965.1 Rhynchomys soricoides
ACAGCCATAGCTGCTCTTGTGACCAGCCACTACACACCACTCCTGCCCCACACACTCCTGACCTCACATACCCCTACCCCACAGACAGAGCTGCTCTTGTCTCTGTCTTATCTGACATGCTGGACCGGACCTTCACACCGTGAGCCAGAACAAACCCTTCCTTCCTCAAGCTGCTTTTGTCAGCAACTGATACAAGGAGAACACTAAAAGACACACCTTAAAATGAGTAACGTAAGCACATTGCCATGTGTGCCTGACCAAGTGCAGCAGGTTCAACGGGAGCCTGAGCTCTGTGGGGCTGACAGTTTCAGAGATGTAGTACATTATCATCATGGCAAGGAACATGGGGACACATATGACATTGGAACAATAGCTGAGAACTATATCCTGATACACCAGAAAAGAGAGAGAGATGCTGGGCCTAGCAGAGGTTTTTGAAACCACAAGGCCCACCCCCAGTGACACCCTTCCTCCAACAAGGCCACACCTCCTAATCCTTTTCAAATAGTGCCACTCTCTGATGACTAGGCATTCAAATATGAGTCTATAGGGCCCATTCTTACTCAAACCATCACACTATTAAATCAGATAAGAACAACGAAAATCTCATCAGGCATTGCAAGGACTACACAAGGCAAACCAGATAAAACCCATTCATAAAAGCACTGAATACATCATGGCCATCATCAGAGACATAGCCCAGAGGGGTTCCCAGAGCCAAGGAGCCTGCAGTAGAAGCACTGTCCTTCCCACTGCAGAATGAGCCTTGGGAACAAACTGCTTAGAGAGAGAAGCCAGGAGAAGAAAGACAATTGCTACAGAATTCCACAGTGGGCAAAGCTGCCGGGAAAGGAAGTAGGTAACTAGGTGCCATGAGCTGGCAGGGAGTGACTAGGAGATGGCTAGCACCTTTTGGAATGATGGAAAAAAAAAAAGAGTCTGAAATGAAATGGTGATGAAGACCATGAGCATCATGAACACACTTAAGGTTATCATACGGCACAATTTTTAAATAGTTAAAATGGTAGATGCTGTGTTATTTGCATTCCGAAGGCCCCTCCCCCTCAAAGCTATAGTTTCTGGGGGTTTCCGTGGATATTGCAATGAGTCTCATGATGAAGCAGCTAATTCGGACTCTTCTTCATAAATCAATGAGCAGAAAGCCTCCTAGGATGCAGAAGAAGAGATGGGACCATTTTCTGTGTGCAGTACCTGGTGCGGGCAGCAGCAGCAGCAGCAGCAGCAAGTCAATGTATGGCTGGAGGGCACAGCAGGGCTTTATTTCCTGGTTGACACTGCAGGCAAGCCAGGGCCACACGGAGGCCCACAGGGAGTGAGTGACTGTGGCCTGCTTCATCTGGAGACCTTGGTCACACCTAGCTCTGAGGTCTGATATGTCACAGGGGCTAATATACAACTTTTAAGACTGATCAATAAGCACATCTCTCTGGACATGGAAACCTATTCAAGAAACAGACCCAAGCTCCATCTCTCTCATTCCGACACATGGAATCCTCTATTTGGCCAGGGCTGGATATCTCACAACAGTTCACAAGGCTGTCCCTTTGCCAGGGCCCTTGCTTCAGATAGCTAGAAGGAGCCGGTGCCCTGTGTGCTGTGCAGACTTCTACCACACTTCATACTTCTACCTACAGCTGTGTCTGCTCTAACCAGCGTCCCATGTAGGAACAGTTCACAGACAGTACAAGGTCCGTCCAAGGTCTCACTTTTCATGTGTTTAAAAGCAGGCTGGAGATATAAAGCAAAGGGCCACCAGCCTTGGTCACTGTTAAGGTACCCCTAGGCACCATGAACGGAAATGAGATGCTTCTTAGTGAGGTCCTGCTGGGAGGCACTGAGCCTGCTGATCACACTCCAGCCATGGCTATCCATGCCCGCACCACATCTGGGACTTTGCCAGTCTGCTGTCAGATCAGCTCTGAGGCTATCTCAAGACTAGTTAGCTCATGGTGCATTTGAGAGGTCAGTCAAGGTCAAGACCAGGACAGCAAGCTCTGACTCCTTCCTGGGGCCTTTTGTTGTAAAAGACCAAAGAAGCCATAAAACAAGATTTATTCAGCCCAGCAGGACAGCTCAATGGCACAGCCCTGAAAGACCAGGACAAAAAAATGAAACATCTGGCCAGAAAAATACACTTGTTTACACACACACACACACACACACACACATCCTTCACACTCTTCACCACGTTCTTAAACAAAACTTGGACTGAAGATTGAAAACAGTGTAGACTCCCGAGGTCAAGGGCAACACAAGCCGGAGGAGGAACATCTTGTTTTCTCCTTGTCTGGCTGCCTCGGGCAGTGGGTCCCCTCCCCAGCCCCCAGAGAGCAGCACTTCCCTGGTAGGTAGACCTCTTAGGACTGCACAGCTGTGTCACACCCTGAATAGGTGATGATCACTACTCATGCTGTGACGCTTCTCGGGTGGTGGGGTAGGTTGTTTGGGGCAAGGGAACCTCATAGAAGGGAGATACCCTAAAGATGGAGGGGCTGCTGCTGCGGTGACTAAGGCCACTGGAGCCCAGATTCTGACATCTGCTTGTGTTGAGGATGGGAGCATCTTTGGAGGCGTGGACAATGGCTGTTTTGTGAGGAAGGAAGTCTGCCCTGGCAGCACGGCCCTTGGCCTGAGTTGAGAAACAGCTCCTCTTCCAGACTCGAGTTGACTCACCAAGGACATCCAGGCCAAGACTCCTGAGTACTCAGCAGCAGGGTGGCTGGAATCACAGGACCCACCAAAGCCTTCCCGATCACTCTGAGATGCTAATGGGATTAATGGGTTAAGGCTAGAAGACTCTTTGAACTTCTTGGCACAACGCCTTCTCCAGTACGGTAATTAATAAATCTTACCAAAAGGGTGGATTAAGGTCAGAGTACACCCAGAAGCCCGGGGGAGAGTGGGCTGGGCTTCGAACATGACTGGGTTGCACCAGCAGTGTTTGGGGAAAGGCATGACCACTGGTCTGCAGCTGTGAGAAGCAGCTGTGGTTTCTCCAGACATTTCTGGGTCCCTGAACCATGCATGTCAACAGCTCAGAATCATATTGGCTTGAAAGTCTATTACAGAGATAAAATAAGTGACCATGAGGTAACCAGCTCCAATGGATACATCTACCATGTAACCCCTCCACCTAAGATTCGGGGAAAAATCATAGAAGGACAGAAAGACATTAAGAGCCAGAGGATCAGGACACTTGCTGTTAGTTAGCTAGTGTAGACATGGTGGGGATGCTGTACCCAAGAAATCTCTACAGTATGGGTTCCTGAACAAGATGTAAACACAGCATCAGTTGACATGTCAACGGCCAACGTGGAAAGGGTGAATTACATAAAACCTCACTCCTAGACAAAAGGTTATAGACAACCAATGACTGCTGAGAGAGAGAGAGAGAGACGGAGATGGAGACGGAGACAGAGACAGAGACAGAGACAGAATGAGAATATCAGTTTTCTAAAGGACAAACTCCCCCAATGGGTTATTCACCTCAACCCTAAATGAGCTCAGCTGGTGTCCCACATGTGCTACACACATATGAGTGATAATATCAATTAAAGAGGAGGTGGTGAATTGGAAGGGGGCACAGAAGGGGTCTGAAGGGGAGGGGAGGTGTAAAATCACATCAGTACAGTGTTCATGGTGAGGGGCTCAAAAGAATTAAATGTTTACATTTAAAAAGGTCTCTTGCCTCAAAAGAGCCCACAGTAGCAGAGCCAAACACACACTGTCCCTGCGAAAGTCAAGAAATGGCAGCTCAACTGCTAGGGGTTTCCAGGGAAGGGTCATTTCATAGAAAATGAGATCAAACTTCTGGTAGCCATAAGAAATGATAACACTCACACAGTGGCCATCCCCACAAACCCATGGGAGGTGCTTTCCAAGCCCCTCCAGCAAGTGCCTGCATACACTGAGAACTATACAATATATTGCTTTCCCCATATATGATACATGGGGCAAGTTAAATTTATAAACTAATCATGGCAAGAGGTTATCAGCAATCCCCAACAACAATCTAAGAACAGTCATAATTCCCTCTACTGTAAATCAGCCAATGTTACTACTTTTGCATGCTACAGCCATTGTCAAGAAAATCGCTCGAATAAATATGTGCTACTCGATTGTCAATCTAATAACAAAGATAGCCACAAAATAACTAATAGGTGTATACAGTGTGAATACACAGGACGAAGAGTGACTTATGTCCCGAGGGAGATGCAACGCATAGGTGGAGATTTCATCACCCCATTTGAAGCTGTAGTATTTAGAACACAAATCCTTTATTTTGGAAAGTTTTCTTTTAGTATTTTTTGAAGCTAAAGACAAATGGGGGCTAGGTGTAAGTTGATCCCACTGTTCAACTTCAAAGTGGATCTGGAGATTGTCAACAAATCTTGAGCGTTCACAATCTCATTTTTGAAATGGGAGTGATCGTGGCTTCACAGCTGATTATCCAGGCCACGTTCCCTTTGGTGACAGTGCCCTGTGGACCCTCACCTTCTGCGCATCTCCAGAATCCTGGGAATTCCTAAGGCCTTGCCACCTAGAGGATGCTCTGCAAATGGTCAGATCCAGACATGGTATGAACCTCCCATCTCTGACGGGATGACAGGTCTCTGTAGGTCTGTTCCTTCTTGTCCACCTCCTATCCACCCCCTATTCTCCCATATTCTCCTGCATCATGTAGAAACTGCTACCACTTGCTTGCTCGGCAAGCAAGAAGAACAGAAGTACTCCTGGCTGTTGGGACTCCACTGTACAGTTTGGCTGAAGTTTACAAGCATCTCAACACTGTTTAAAAGTTCAGAGGTCAAAGTCTCTTCTGAGATTCATAGCAATCTCTTAACTGTAATCCCCTATCAAATCAAAATTTAAAAGTAGATCACATACTTCCAATATACAATGATACAGGGTATACATTAATTACCATTCCAAAAGGGAGGAAGTCCTAGACCAAAGTGTGACTGAAAAGTCCGCATCTCCATGTCTGCTGTCAAAGGGCTCTTCAGATCACCAGCCCCCTTCAACTTTGTTAACTGAATCACACTTTTCTCTCTTAAGCTGGTTCCACTCCCTGTTAACACATTTCCACCACAAATATCCCAGGGCTCTGGCATCTCCTGCATCTTCTGTTCCCCAAGGCAATCTAGGCTTCACCTTCAGAGCTTCATACAATGGCCTCTCTAGGCTTCTATGCAGGGAAACCCATGACATATGGCTGGCCTCGGTGGCTTTCCTTGGTTGCAGAGGGAGATTTTGTGGCCCCTTTCATGTATCCTTGATTCTAAAGCCAAAACCATGTGGCTGAAGTTGCCAAGTTCTGTTACTTGTTGAAACTGGAATATGCCCCTCCCCCTTGCCCTATTCAATTACATTTGAATCTGCATTCTGTTATTGATGGTTTTCACAAGTCATAAGCTTAGCTGGATGGGGTCTTGCCCTGGGGCCTCCACTCCTTTATTCCATTTAGGATCAGGCTTCTCTTTAAACATTTTATCTCCTTGGGCCCTGGGTGTATCCACTTTGAGCCTTGGGTGTATCCACTTAGGACAGGGTATCTCCTTGAGCCCTGGGTGTATCCACTTTGAGCCTTGTGTGTATCCACTTAGGACAGGGTATCTCCTTGAGCCCTGGGTGTATCCACTTAGGACAGGGTATCTCCTTGAGCCCTGGGTGTAGATTCGCCACGCTTCCTGCTGTTCTTTTTCTCAGCAAACTGTATGGTTTATATTTCCCTTACTCAGCTTGATCCTTTTCTTTATTGATAGATCTGTATTAGTGATCACCAATAACCTCCCTAGTCAATACTAGGCTGCCTTGAAATCTCCTCTGCCAATGCTGTTACTCCAAAACTCTTCCGCGTAACCTCAAATAGATTTTGTTTGTTTCTTTCTTTCTTTCTTTTTCTTTTTTTGGACAAGGAGAGAAAGCAGCCATGTTCTTTGCCAGAATATATCACAATAGTCTCTAGGTCACTTATTACTATTCTTCTCCTCCGAGACCTCTTAAGCCAGACCATAATAATCTACATTAGTCTCAGTACCACTGTCTCCTGTGCTTCTACTGGGTAGGTCCATGAAGCCCCACTTAGAGCACCCAACGGCTTTTCTAATTCAAGGTTCCAGAGCCCACATTCTGCCAACAAGATGTATGGCAGGCCTGTCACAGCAGCACTCCACTCCTGGGACCAACTTCTGGCTTAATCAATGATCTATTCCTCTGAAGAAACATCATGACTCCCTAATGGCCAGGCGTTAAAATAAATGAGCCTATGGGGACCAATCTTATTCAAAGTACCACAAGAACCATGTGGAGACAGGCAGGTCCAGGACTTACTTGACCAGTCAACCTACTCTGACCAAACTTCAGACCATTGACAGAAGAAACCCTGTCTTAAAAACAAGGTGGACAGTGCCTGAGGAAGGACATGGTGTTGACCTCTGACCTCCACATGTGTGTGTTTATTTGTACAAGGTGTGCATGCACGTGCGAAATGGGCACACACAGAGAGAGAGAGAGAGAGAGAGAGAGAGAGAGAGAGAGAGAGAGAGAGAGAGACTGTTCTTCTGCCTTGAGGGCAAGGCCTGGAACCTTCAGTGAGGCACCCTGTGCTGTCTGGGTCAAGCCCCTGGCCACCCATGCCCCCTTTCCAGACTTCCTCAGATCTTCCCTGAAATACCTTACATATCAAGCTAAGAGCATGCTGCAACTTCTGCTTCCAGCCCCCACCTCAGCTTCCATTCTCAGCATTTGGCATCCATTACAACAATAGCCTGGTTGACTTCCATGGAAGCCTGATCCCCTTTGACTACCAATCTGCACCAACTGCAGCCAGGCACATTCAAGAACCCTTAAATCTGGATGTAAGATTCCAGAGTCTGCTCTGCCCCACTTTCCACCCTCTACTCCACACCCTGAACCTCCAACCCCTTCCTCCCTACCCAGGCTCATGAAGGCACCTGTCCCTGCATAACATTTAACAAGTCACCCATGAGGCCCCACACACAGCCCTGCAATGTCAAGACATGGCAGTGTCCAGGCCCAGCCCTCACGCAAAGCAGGCAGCATCAGCTGACTCCAGGGCAAAGAGGAAGCTCTCTTTTGAAACCTCTCATTGATGAGTGTAGAAGGCTAACATTCTCAGTTCCCTCAAAGCAGTTTCCATCTGACTGATGAATGACTGTTCTAACATGGAAAGGCACTGGAATGCCAGTGTGCAGCCTGGCTCACTGGAGTATGTTTTTAAAGTTGGCCTCAGCAGACCCACTTATGGGTCCGGGTGTACCAGAGTTCACTTCTCAGAACGAGGGTCCTCAGAGTACTCTGCAGGACCCTTGTGAAGAGAGCAAGAATGGACAGGATCTGGAGCCTTTCCACCTCCTTTTTGGCAGCATGTCACCCTAGAAGGGCTGGAAGAAAGAGATAGACATAAATCACCTTCCCCACAGTCCCTAAGAAAACATCAAAATGCTCAAAATAGGTTCGGGCCGAGCCCAGCCGTGGCAGGGCCAGCCTGAGAGCCTGCAGCACAGCCAGCAAGCAGGCACTGGAAAGGGTTGTATCAATGGGATACCGAGGGCCACCACCCTCCATAAATCATAGCAAGCCTTGGCTGCCTCACCAGCCCCTTCCCGGCCGGGTCACTCATGGGTGAGGGGGCTGCTGCTGGCTCGAGATCCTTTCGGGTGCAACATGGGACTGTGGCGTAACCTGGCCTGACCCCAGCCAGAGCCCACACACTCAGTGTCTACTCACCGCACAGTCACATGGTTATACAAGCTCATTTGATGTTACAGAGAACATCGTGTTCAGGCAAAGCCCAGCCCTTCAGTCCACGGGGGACAAACAGTGGGGAGGAAGGCGCCTAGGTGCTCTCCAGCCGGATCTGGCCTCAGTCTGAGCTCTGTCACTCACAGCCTGTGCTGCGTGAGATAGGCACCATGGCCACTGCTCTGTGCATACATAGACCATACCACAGAAGGGGTTCGGCGAAGTAATCTTGTATACCTGCTCAAGCTCAAGCTCTCCCTCCTGAGTCCTCACCAGCCTCAGCAAGGCAAGGGAGCTGGTAGGGTAAGCAAGGAGGAAGAATGGATGGATGAAGATGCTTTTTTTCTCTTCCTCCTTGATTCTCACTGAATCAAGGGTAAGCCGCCTGGAGAAAATGGGCTGTTATAATCTTTCCTTTTATGTCCAGCCAGGAATCTTGCTACTCAAAGCAGAACGCTGCCTGCGGGCTCCTACACCATCTCAGGAGAGCTGAGGGTCAGCTGTCCCAATGTGACCCCAGCCATGGCTGGGAAAGATCAGCTCCAGGAGAAATGGTAAGAGAGGAATAAACAGACACCCTTCCTGCAGAAACTAGTCCCTGACCTTCAGAGCTTAGGGGATCCTTCTGGGGAGGTGAGCCTGGACTCCAGCACCCTCACTTCTCCATGTCAAGTACGCAGGGGTCAGGAGGAGCACAGGGGCATTTAAGTTATGCGTAGCCAGAGGGACAGAGTGCTAGTGGGCTGTGACACATGTCTGTCCTATAACATGAGGATTTCTCTGTCTGCTTGTCACATCCCATAAGTCCCTACACCTGAGCAGAAAGACAGAAACACAGAGGCTTTGTAGAAAATCTCCAGTGGAAACCCCCGCAGGACTATAGCTCAGCCACTGTGTGGTCTTAGGCACACTGTGGGTAGCCTCCTAGTAGGGCCAGGGACTTAAAGAAGGTTGGACACTGGTCACTGCAGGAAGAGGGACCAGAGGACAGTCTAGCCTTTAACCAGGGCTACAGAAGCAAGAAATAAGATGACCATTTCCAGGCCCTGGTGGAAGAACACAAGGCGGGGTTGGTGTTAAACAGGGACAGTTTCAGCTCAGGAAGATGGAAGTTTTCTGGAGGTGGACAGTGGCGATGGGCACGCCCATCCACCACCACAGGGGAACTTATGTTGGGTACATTTCTCCACATACACACACAAGATCTTCACAAGAAAAGGTAGACTATGCTTATATATAAATATATGGTGTTACTTACATAATCTAATTCATTATGTAAATGGTGTGGAAATTGTGTAATACATTTCAAGTTTTTAAAGTAACAAAAACATGCACTGTGTGTTTCAGAATAGCTGGAAGAGATTTTTGACTGTTTCCCCAGCAAGAGACGGTAAATGTTTGAGGTGATGGAATACTCTCTCTGAAGGGGATCTGTGTACCGTCAACAGAAATGCATCCACGTGACTGATAGGTGTCAGTAACACCTTACAAGGTGGCAAACAGCAGGAACCAAAGTAAAGGAGGGAGTGGGTCCAAGCCAAACCTCAGCTTCTACACCAAGGGGCACTAAGGAGTATAAATGGCTGAATGAACAGCTAGGACCAGCGTTCTCCTGAAGTGAGGGGAGCTGAGGTAGGTGGAGAGGCAGCTCTTCCCTCCCAGGTGTTCGGTCACTATGGAATCCTGTCCGTGTGTCACAGTGAAGCGTTACTGGAGGTTTCTGAGGAAGACATTCAGCTCTCTGGGAGGAATGTCTTCCTGGAGTTCCTGACTTGTCCCCCTCCCCGAGTTGCAAATGAAATGAGTGTCTCTGACTTCATCTGATTCCTCCTGGCTTTGCAGTGCTGGGTAAATAGGAGACGGCTACAGCTTCTCTGTCTCTCGGTGAGCCTCTTCGTCCCTGTCCCATTCCCTGTGCTTGGAGACTGGGATTCCAGAAGAGGAGTGAAATCAGGCAGACAAGAGCAGGAGCTGCCCTTCATCCCCCCACCTCACCCCTGCTGTTCATGTTGTATGGGGCGGGTGGCTGAGTGAGCAGGGCAGGAGCTCTCGATGAGCCTAAGAATGAAGTGGGAGACATTAGGAGACAGTGGACTTCATGGATGATCTAGTGTCACACAGGGGAGAGGAGATGGAAGTACAGACCTCAAGACAGCTGGAAGAAAGCCTATTTCTCAGACACTCTGGAAACACCACCATCCAACCTCCTCCTCTGCCAACCTTGGTGTCCACTTTCTGATTTATTCCTGGACACTGAAGAAGATATCATACACAAATCTACTATTCAATGCAGGGCTGTAGACACCCCCAGATGACTCCATGACTAAACATGTCTATCACCATGGGAGGAATGGCTGAGTTTCCTGCCTTGAATAATATTTATATCATGGTAGATTCTCAAAATGAGCACCAGAGCCTTTGCCACCTGCCCTGGAATTTTATTTTCATTGCATAGATGGGTTATTTGTCCAACAGCAGTTCTAGATTCTTCTATACCAGCATAGAAGCCCAGTCACAGCACTAGGCATAGAAGAAACAGAATAAGCTTCCAGCCATGGAAGTTCTTGACATGAGGAAACCAACACAATCCCAGCAGCATGAGCCAGGTCAGGGGTGTCTGTGGAGCATGTGAGACACAGAGAAGCATGGACAGGGCTGATTCCTGAGAGGGACTCCCGAGGTGTGGGTACCAGGCACTACAGTGAAGACAAGAAAGTCCAGTATAGCAAATGCCCCTTCACAAACTTTAGAAAATTAAGCATATAAACAAGACCCAGAATGGTAGCTCTCTAGTCTCTGGCCTTCATGAATGGGTTAGACACATCCTGAGACTTGCATGGTCCTGCCCAGGTACACAGAGAGCCAGAACCAAATCATGGACTAAAGAGTCATAGCTTCTCCAGGCCCCACAGAGAGCACACGCCAAGTCATGATAGGGGTTTACCTCTCCCTACAAGGCCTAGAGCTGGGAGCACATGACACCACCAGCCATTGTGGGTGAGTATCCCATCCACCTTACCCTCACCAACCTCCTGACCTCTTGTGCTTGTCAGATCTAGACCCTGAATCACGCTGCATGAATGCAGCACTGTCCCATCCCAGTATATTCCTGTCCCTGCGACAAGACACCTAAGCCTAGGAACTTACCTCTTGCTGTCCCAGTGGCTGGGAAGTGCAACGTCCCAGAACATTCAATGAGAGCTACTTTGTGTTCCAAAGCAATGCCTTACCCATGATCCTCTTGTGACAGAGGGAAAGAAAGCACACATTGTATCAAACATCCCATGACGCTAATTGTGCCCATGAGGATGGAGTCCTCAGACTTAACCACCCCTCAAAAGCCCTGACTTAATATCATTGAGTCAGGACATCTATCTCAACATAAGGAACCTCAGGTTTCAAACTATCTCATCCCTAACTTCAGAGCTGGGGCATATGATTTTCTTGTGAACACTTGCTGTGATGGCTTGTATACACTCAGCCCAAGAAGTGGCACTATTAGGAGGTGTGGCCTTGTTAGAGTAGGTGTGGCCTTGTTAGAGTGGGTGTGTGGCCTTGTTGGAGTAGGTGCATTACTGTGGATGTGGGCTTTAAGACCCAAATCCTAGCTGCCTGGAAGTCAGTCTTCTCCTAGCAGCCTTCAGATGAAGATGTAGACCTCTCAGCTCCTCCTGCACCATGCCTGCCTGGATGCTGCCATGCTCCTGCCTTGATGATAATAGACTGAACCTCTGAACCTGAAAGCCAGCTCCAAATAAATGTTGTCTTTACAAGAGTCCTTGCTCACGGTGTCTGTTCACAGCAGTAAAACCCTACTAAGACACTTGCCAAGTAACTATGGCTCAAGAACCCAACAGCCAGTGCAGAAGTCTTACCAAAGGCCCTTGGCCTAGTGGCCTTTATCAGGCTTGTTTCTAGTTTCATACTGTTCTTTGGCCATGGCTCACTTATTGAATTCTCCCCCAGCACTTAGTGATGAATTAAATTCTTTTCTTTCTTTCTTTCTTTTTTTTTCCTTTTTTTTTTAATTGATGTAAAATAACAATCCAGGAGGAAAAAAAGCTAGAGAAAAGTCCAAGCTGACAAAAACTCCTAAGCTTCAGACCGGCAAGATGTTTACAAAGTGTGTCTGAAATTAGCCTAACAGGAGGGCCAGCTGGCCCAGCTGTGCTGGGGGCGGGGGATAGCTTCCCAACAGAAGGAAAAAGGACAGAGGGGCAGCTGGTCCCCAGGTCCCCAGTGCCAGATCTGTCACTCAGGCCTGTGTGATCACAAGAGTATCACCACAAAGTGTACTGTCCTGATTGTAGCCTTCTTCCCTAAGAGGACAATTCCTAGGCCTACTCAGGTGGAGGCAAGCATAGGTACCTGACAGTCCCCAGGTAATACAAGTCACCTCTTCAGTCTGGTGATTCCAAGTGAATAGGGCCACACAAAACACCACAAAGCATGACACTCTGGAGTTAAGAGGGTGTCAGAGATTATCCTGAAGCCAGTGTACTGGATACCCCTGTCTCAGAGGGCGTGTTTCATGACCCCCAGGGTTACCTGAGAACGGATAGTAATCAAACCCTACAGAAAACTTGTCTTTATAGTTACAGACCTGTGATAAAACCTATCTTTTAATTTAAATGAATCAAATTAGTTTAATTTGAGAGATCAGTAATAGTATAACAAAGCAGGACAATTATATTACAAGAGATTTGAATCAATATGGTCCCCTTTCTCTGTCTCTCTGTCTCTCCCCCTCCCTCCAGGAGATCAATGAGGGGATGGTGGCTGGAAAGTAAGTACATCTTGGAAGTGAAAGGCAGAGGGCTGACTCACATCCTGGTTGTGACCCAGCAGGGAGTTGCAAGATTGAATCACACTGCTCAGAATGGAGATGGGGGATGTTGAAAACTTTTGACTTGTTCATTTCTTGAACTTTCCAGATAGCATTTTCAGGCTGTAGTTGGCAGTGGGTGACTAAAGTTATGGAAAGCAAGACCAGAGATTCTGAGGGACTTCTGTGTCCATGTCCCAAACATGAAAATAACCAAACTGAGCCTCAAAGAGGTTCTGTAATGAGTGTCAGACCACAACAATCAGTGAGGGTCTATGATGGAGTCTCCCAGAAACCAAACCCTGTGAGCTCTCTCTCACTCATTGCTTGATGGCCCTCCTTTCATAAATTGCTAAAAGAAACAGGGAGGACCAGAGGGTAGGATGCCCTTTTTTTCCATTTTACCTCATCACCATCTCACCCAGAACATGGCAGCAAGGACCAGGGCTCCTGGGCACTATCGGGAGGAGGGCACCTTGACTGCGATCTATCTCCAATTCTACTCCACCCCACCTGGGAGAGGTGGAATTCCTAGTGTCACCATCTGTGGCATTAGGTATGGCACTAAGTGCACGCGATCACACTTGGCACAGCACGCCTGTGAAGGTTAGAGGACAACTTTTGGGAGTTGGTTCTCTCCTTCCATCTTGTCTCTGAGGAAGAGTCTGCTTGTTTCTTCACTGCATACTCTAGGGCGGCTGGCCTCACACCAGATTCTCATGACTCTGCCTCTCATCTCAGGAGTGTGGGGATCAGAGATGCGACCTCTGCATCCAGCTTTGTTCACAGTCCCCAAGGATCAAACTCATGTCATGCTAGCCAGCCAAGTGCCTTTAGCCATTGAGCTGTCTCCTAGCACCGTGTTCTAATCTCACCAACCTAAAGGAGCCGGTGCAACCACGGCAAGGTATTGAGCATCCTTTTGCCTTAGTTTCTTCATCCACGGACAGTGAGTCAGGAAAGGCCCAAACTCCTCCAGTTTTTGTGCAAATGAAAAAGAGGGACATGCTTTGGCCCAAAACACATGTTCAGTAGATGTGACATGTGCCCAGTCACAGAAACTATAAACATGCCCATGACTTTACTGTCGTGCACTGTAGGATCCTGAGCCAGCCCCAGCACAGGAGCCCCCTTTCCTCTTGCATAGGAAGAGAGCAACGACGTATACTTTGCTCAGTTCAAAGTTGTCACAGTCACAACACTGAATGATAACTTGTACCTTCACTCTTAAAAAAACAGGGAGTTTGTTCTTCTGATCATGGAGAACTCACTGATACATGTGTGTTAGTCACCATGCTGGGTGCTGAAAACACCTAGGAGCCAAGGCCAGACCCTGGAACAGAGCATACAGAACTTTCTGGAAATGAAATGTCTAGGAAGTAGGCAAGCGTAGGGAGCTGGTTTCGAGTGTTCAGGAGACTCTGGGTACAGAGAGAAGACATGAAGTCTGAGAGATAAGGAAGCATCTGTGGGCATAAATGGATGCCCAGGGGGAGAGAAAGGGGCTCTTTAGGCACTTACCCAGATGTCATTAGGTCTAGCAGTCCTAAAAACCTTGGAACATTTGGGGCCACATCTCTGTGGCCACTTTTGAAGAAATCCATGCTTTTCGAAGGAATCAAAAAGAGGAGTGGGCAAGAAGCCCCATACCGTATGTGTAGCTACCCCATACATGTACATATGAGAGAGGGAAGGGCTCAGAGCTGAGCCCTTTGTGTGTGGAAACCCAGCCAGATGGCTGCCAACTCAGTGGTGGTACCCAGTGAGTCCAAGTGGAGGCAGCTTTGTGGAAAACTTGGAATTTAATTTGCCTAAGACGTAAATCACTGTTAAGCATCACAGAGCTATTGGGGATCCATTTTGTTGAAATAATCTGTCTTGGAAAACTGGTGTAGATTCTTACATGTCTCAGTTGGGGCTACTTGCATTTCAAATACCTGATAGTCACTGTGGCTAGCAGTTCTCTTTGCTGGAAAGTGACAGTGGAGAAAACAGCCACAAACGGGACCAAGGCCTGGAAGATACAGAAAAGACAAATCTGTTCGTTCTAAGAGGCAGCTGTCGTTGTTCCAGCTACTCACCAGTGGGATATACTCCTAGTAAGGCAAAGCTGAAGTTCTGATCTGAGAAGGGATTATCCCCGTGGTGCAAGAGCTTTGCTGTTTGTGTTTTTAATGACTAATTCTCTCATTCTAAAAGGGTTTTCCTTTAGAAAAACTCAGAAGGGTTGTCCTTCTGAGTGTGTATTCATTATAAAAATGGTGGGGTTTGCCATGAAAGTTCCGCACGTGTATCTGAGATACTGTGGCCACACCCATCCATGCCCACTGTGATGGTGAGTGATCACACATGCTAACCCTGCCCACTGTGATGCTCTTTCAATTACCAATTTGAGTTAACCTGGAATCACCTCGGGGCAAGGTTTCAATAAGGGATTGCCTAGAGCAGGCTGCCTGTGGGCGTGTCAATGAAGAATCATCTTGATTGCAGTAATTGATAGGGAAAGACCCAGCCTTACAGTGGGAGGCACCGTTCTTTGGTTTAGGGCCTCAGCCTGTGTAGATTAGGGAAACCTAGCTGAGTACTAGGCGCTCACACATTTATTTCTCGATACACTTGCCTGCAGGTGTCATGTGACCAGCTGTTTTACACTCTTGCCTGAACATTTTGACTGAAACCTGGAACTGTGAGCTGAAGAAACCGTTGCTTCTCTGGAAGGTGGGTTGTTAATTAAGGCATGGGGGGGTGTGGCTGGACAGAATTAATTGGAGGAAGAAAGACTGAGTGTGGGTAATAGAGCAGCTCTTCTAGGTTCATCTCTGTTGACGTAATAAAACACCCCAACAAAAAGTAACGGAGGAGAAAAGGCACAATTCCAAGTGTCCAGGAGTGGTCCAGGGACTTCCACAGTGTCTGCCAGTTCCTACCCACATCTACTTTGTTGGTTTTCCAATGACCTTTCCAACTCTGCTGAGATGGAATCTCACATTGCTTTTGATTAACGTTTCCCTGATAGCTGGAGATGTTGATTAATGTTCCTCATTAATCCGTTGGTCATATTTATTTCTTCATTTGAAAACATCTGTTCAAGACAGGCATGGTGGTGCACATCTTTAATCCTAGCACTCAGGAAACAGAGGCAGGCAGGTGGATCTTTGTGAGTACAAGGCCAGCTAGGTCTACACAGTGAGTTCTAGGATAGCCAGACAGACTAAAGCCCTGTCTTAAAAAACAAACAATGAAGAAGGAGGAGGAGGAAAAGGAGGAGGAGGAGGAGGAGGAGGAGGAGGAGGAGGAGGAGGAGGAGGGGAAGAGAAGGAGGGTGTGCTCAGATTATTGCTCATTTATTAAAGAAACTATCTGTCATTTCAGTGTCTAATTTTTTGAGGTCTTTACATATACTGGGTACTAATCCTCTGTCACCCAAACAGTTGAGAGTTTCTCACATTGTATAGATTGTCTTTCATTCTGCTGAATGTTTCATTTCTGCAAAGAAGCATTTGTTTTAAAATCATCTCATTTGTCTTTTTTTCCCCCTGTTCTAACAATGTAGGCGGTATTGAGTGAGGAGAAGCCATCTCTGTCCTCACATTTACAGAGAAGACTTCGGCCCACCTGAAGCTGTGTTCCCGCTGAGCTGTGATCTGGCTATAAAGCATCTAACTTGATGCCTGGCTCAGAGAACTAGTGTAATATGTGGCTACAACCACTGGTGATAATACATCAAGAACAAAAACAGGAACATGCCTTTAATCCCAGGACTCAGGAGGCAGAGGCATGCAAATCTCTGAGTTTAAGACCAGTCTCGTCTACTGAGCAAGTCCCAGGCCAGTCATGGCTGCATAATGAGTCCCTGTCTAGAAAAAATATTGTAAAAAAATAAGAATGAAACCAGGAAAGATGACCCATCATGCCTCTGTAGTCTAACTGACAAAGCAGAGGATCCAGCCATTTGAGTCAGAACCCAAATATAAACTTGCCAGTGTGGCTGGCCAGCCCCACCATGGCTTGGCCAGTGTCTGCTGGCTTTTAGATGCTCCATCAAATGCAGGAGGAAGTAGAATCAGACATTCCTCTGTAGGAGTGTTGTTCAGATTCTTCCAGAAACCACTGGCTGTCAGGCCACTGGGTGGATGGTCATGTCAGCACAGACAGAAAATCCAGTCCCAGTTCAGGCCCTGCCTGCAGCAGAGGCTTAGACCCCATGGACACCTGCAGTGTAAGTGTCACTAGCAGGCAGCCCCTCTGGTAGACAGGCCCACGAGCCAGACTCCTTTCCTCGTTTATCAAGCCCCGTTAACTGTTGACTTAGCTGGATGACCTTAGTCTCAGAAGTGAGACTATAGCAACGTTTGTCAGCCCAGCTTCCCCACAATCCCTTCTGCTACCAGAAAATGAAAAAGTACAGCTCAAAGACCAGATGCAACCGTCTGGCTGGCTTTGTCCATGATGTTCTCGGCACTCAGCCATGCCCATTTCCTTACCAGCTTCCTGTGGCTGCTTTCACAATGCCACAGCTGAACGAAATCCATGGCGGTGACAAGAGACCCTTGAAGCTGGTGATATCTACAAGCTGGTCCCATCTACCTTCTGGTCCTACAAAGCGGCCGTACTGGCCCCTGCTGGACACAGATGGGAGGCAGGTATACCACTGTCCTCAGGCACACTGCTGGGTGCTGAACAGAGATGAAGGCAAGCGACTCAGTCCCTCTACACTGGTCCACCTGAGCCTCGAGGATGCAGATGGCCTTCCTGGTGTGTTTGCAGGAGATAGAAGGGGGGGGGTGAGATCCTGGTTTGAATATTAAATGTTTCCCAAGAGTGCTTGTGTTGACTCTTTGATCCCCAATGTGATGTCCACAGGTGGGCTTTAGGACAATAATTGGAGTGTAAAATTTATGATATGATCAGTGCATTAATTCATGCTTCCATTTACAGTCCAATGGACTCGTAGGTGGTAGTGGGACTGGAAGGTGGGACCTGATTAGGGGAAATGGGTCACCGGGGACGTGTCTCTGAGAAGTATGACTCTGAAGAGCCTCTCTGTCCCACCACACTCTTTCTGACATCATGCTCTCCCACAGCAAAGGAACCCGCCAACAGGAAGCTGAAACCTCCAAAACCATGAGCCCCAAAGTCCCTTCTTACCTAAGTGTTTGTATGTGCCTGCTTTTTGCGTAACTATCATAGCAATGGAGACGTCACTGACACAGTGGGCAGTAGGAACTCCCTCCCAGCCAAGTCTGATCATGTCTGCTAAGCTGAGCTCTCACATCCTGGGCCCCGAATCAGCTTCCTCAGGGGACGGAGATGGTGACATCTACGGGTTGCTCTTATACTGTGATTCAGACTCATCCTCACAGAAACCCCGGAGAGATGCACAGCTTCTTAATTTGTGGATGAAGAAACAAGCTCCAAGTGGTGATTTCTCCTGCATGGAATCATCACCACAGGCAGCAGGGACCAGGTTTCCTGACACCAGAGACGGGGGTTTCCACGCTGCTGTCCTTGCATGTCTGAGGGCCCTCTGTGGGTCAGCACCAGAAGATGGCAGTGGATGAAGCCGGGGGTCCCCTGCAACTCTGTCCACCTTCAATGATCATAAGTTTGTCTGACTTCCAAATAGCATCCAGTCATAAATGCACACAGACCCAGAGAAGGTGGTACATGGAGCTGAACAGGGATCAGAGAGGCCAGCAGGAGGCTGGTAAGGATGGTGGACAGGCTAAATAGAATTTGAGAGGGAGCTTGTGGGTGTCAATCTCTGTTCCCCTCTCTCTCTCTCTCTCTCTCTCTCTCTCTGTGTGTTTGCTTGTGTGTGCATGTATGTGTGTGCACATGCACATGGGAGCAAGTGGTAAACTTCAGATACCATCTACCTTGGCTTTTGAGATGCCCTCTCACTGGCCTGGAACTCACCAAATGGTGTAGACTAGTGGTCAGTGAACACCAGAGATCTGCTCACCTCTGCCACCCCACTGCTGGGATCCCAAATGCATTCCACCACACCCAATTTTTTCCAGTGAGTTCTGAGAACTGAACTCTGGCCTTCATTCTTACACAGCAAGCATCTTAGTGACCAAGTCCTCTCTCTCACCAGCCTCCTGTTCCTCAATGAGTGAAAGAGGCCACAACTTAAGATTACTCAGAAGATGCTTCAACATGTAATAAGGACACAGGCTCCACTATGTTCATAGCAGCCATATTTATAATAGCCAGAAGCTGGAAACAACCCAGATGTCCCTCAACAGAGGAGTGGATACAGAAAATGTGGTACATTTACACAATGGAATACTACTCAGCTATTAAAAACAATGACTTCATGAAATTCGCAGGCAAATGGATGGAACTTGAAAATATCATCCTGAGTGAAGTAACTCAGTCACAAAAGAATGAACACGGTATGTACGCACTGATAAGTGAATATTAGCCCAAAAGTTCAGAATACCCAAGAGTCACTTCACAGCAACCATTAGACTGAGCGTGAGGTCCCAGATGGAGGAGCTGGAGAAGGGACTGAAGGAGTTCAGGAAGTTTGAAGCCCCATGGAGGGAGCAACAGTGTCAACTGGCCTGACTTCCCAATGCTCCCGGAGACTGGATCACTAATACACATGGAGGGACCCATGGTGCTGGCCACATATGAGGAGGGTCTTGTTAGCCATCAGGGGGAGGAGAGGCCCTTGGGCCTGAGGGTGTTAGATGCCCCAATATAGAAGAATGCCAAGGTGGGAAGATGAGAGCCAATGGGTGGGTGGGTGGGGGAATACCCCCATAGAGGCAGGGGGAGGGGAGAGGGAATGGGGAGGTTCCAAGGGGGAGATCTGGAAAGGGGGAAACATTTGAAATGTAAATAAAGTATCAAATAAATAAATAAATAAAGATTCACACAGGCTTCGATACTATCTTTAAAGGACTCGTGTTGCAAGTGGATGTCTCTGAAATGTTGGAACAAATTGCCACGAACATGGTTGCTATAACCAACCAAACTGTGATGTCTCACAGTACTATAGACTGTCTATCCCAGAACAAGGCACAGTAGTGCCTCCTCCCTCTAGAGACCTGTAGAGCATGGTTCTAAATCCTCCCAATGCTGAGACCCTTTCAAAAGGTTCCTATGCTGTAGTGACCCCAACCATAGCATCATTTTTCTTGCTACTGTTACGAATTGTAATGTAAATATCTGTGTTTTCTGATGGTCTCAGAGGAGTCACAACTCACAGGTTGAAAATCACTGCTCTAGCGAGCCTGGGTGAGGTTCCTTCTTTTATCCATCCAGTGGCCCAATTGTTCCAGTCTTAGCCTGTCTTCTCATTGCCTGTTTGGGTTTCCATTTCTGCCTCCCCCCCCCATATATATATACCTTGTGTACACACACACACATGACCGTGCACGCGCATGCACACGTGCACACACACAAGAGAGTGTGATTGTGCCACAGCATACAAATAGAGGTAAGAGGTAGAAGTTGGTTTTCCCCTTCCACCACACGTGTAGGTTTTGAGGTTTGAACTCAGGTCATCAGGCTTGGCAGCAGACACCCTCACTTGTTGAGCCATCTCGCTGGCCCTATTTCTGCCTCCTTTAGGGATCCAGTCCTTGGATTGGGGTCCACCCTAGCTTGTAGGTTGTCACCTCAATTGGTCATCTAATCATACCACAGAGGAACTCCATTCTAAATTAGATCACACACAGAGGATTCAGGTGAAGAAGATCTGAAGGGGACACTCTCATCTACCAGGTACTACTTTGGATTCTCTCTTTGTTTTACCAGAATAGAATCTAGTTCCTAAGGCAGGAATCTGTACAGTGCAGCAAGCAACCTACACGGGTTCATAAGAAAGGGTTTCTCTTCCCAGCAGTGCTGGCCCTGCCTACCCACAGGAGAATCCTGGGATTCTGGGAGGAGATGGTGCGGTATGTCTCCTGACAAGGGGTGTATGGCAGGCACAGTGGGACATACTTTGCATCTCTGGCGCCACTGTGCACAATCTAGTGCTTGGATCCCATGAGCTTAACCAGTTGTTTCTTAGAGATCATGTGCTTTGAATCCTGACAGCCCAGCACAGTGTCCAGAACTCTGCACCACAAGCCTGTCTATCTTGTGCAAACACAGCTCCCAATGAGGCAGCTCCGCAGGCAACAGAGGCCATTTGGCTCCGAGCATGAAGAGCCTTGACCCCCTTAAGTGCCTTCTCAGGATTAGTCTCTCCCAGAAAGAGGCTAAATCCTTCACACCCTCTTCTTGGAGCATACTTTGAAGACAGCCATGCCATTTTAGAGGTACATAAAAACTGAGCATGGCTTACCATGTGCCCTCACATATAATATCAGGGGTAGTTGACCCCAAGCACAGTGCATACTTAGGAACTGAACAGCCACTAATTCACTGAACACTGGTCTCTGGGCTCATCCACCATTACTGCCTTACTCAGAGTACCTTTGACTACACTGGACACCCTGAGGAGGACGAGCCTGTTGATATCCCTCTGCAGAAGGAGGTCAGCAGAGCTTCACCAGAGGGGAGACCCCACTATGCATCTCTAACAGAAGTTGATATCCACACTGGGTGAGACTTATGGCTGTTTTGGAGTCTTTCATGCTCCTGTAAGCAAATCAAATGAAGTCCTTGGTTCTCCAAGGTAGATTTGGATGGCACTGTCACTTTGCCATTCAGACCCTATCTGAGGTGAAGAGATATTTTTGTCATCACCTTAGAAAAAAGTTAATGCAATGGTTCAGACAGTTAAGCCAAAGGATTCGCCAGAGACAACTGCCTTCTTGTGTCTCAAAAACTGAGCTCTCCAGGTTCTCTGTATCTCCAAATCTCTCTGTCCCCACAGCCTAGCAGGTCTATCTCCTGATTCTCATTCCAAGCACTGAGTATCTGATAGCCTTGGGGCCACGGTGGGGCATACATATGCATGTGAGTGTGCATGCCGAAGTACACACATGTTGGTGGAAGCCAGAGACCAATGCAGACTGCCTCCCTCCATCACCCTCCACTTTACGTTTTGAGGCAGGGCCTCTCGCCAAACTGGGAGCTCAAAGCTCACCAATTCAGCTACATTAGCTGGACAGCAAACCCTAGGGATCCTCTTAACTCTGCCTTCCCTGTGCTGGGATTTCAGGTGCACACCACTGCTCCTGGCATTTTAACTTTATGAGGTTCCTGGTGATCAAACTCAGATTCTCATGCTTACTGCGCAAGCACTTTGGACTGAGGCATCCCCCAGCCGCAGCCCACTTTTCCTGCCATTAAGCTCTTACCTCAATAGTTTTATAGAATCGTTCAGCCACTTCCTGGTGGTTCAGGCAATAAAGACTAAAGCAAACCTAGAACTCTCCAGAAATACTGGTGTCCCTTGTACTATTGTGCAGCCCAAGGCAGAGCCAAGCCCTCTGGCTCTGTGTCCCTACCACAGTGTCCCATGCTAACAGTCGGTGGGACCCAAGCTCTAATCCCCTCCCCTCACATCCTTCTCCTTTAGACCCCCTTCTGTCTGTCTGTCTTTCTTTCTTTCTTTCTTTCTTTCTTTTTCCTTTCTTTCCTTTCTCTGACTCACAAATGCCATCTCCCAGCAGAGATAAGAAAGGCTCAACAGCCCAACCCTGCTTTGAAGGAGCCTGTGTCACACACACACACACACACACACACACACACACACACACACACAAAGGCAAAACACCCTTGTAATCTGCATTGGTGACAGCCTTGTCACAGTAGGGAATGACTGCCCCATAATCTCTCAATGGCAGGCAGCATGGTAGATACTGAGACTTGTCCCCTCAGACACTAAACAATGAGGGAGAAGTATGTCCAGGTGTCAGACTGAGGGGTTCACACTGAGCCTCCTCCTCCCACCCCCATCATGTGACACAGAGATCTAAGAGCAGGTCAGTAGCAGCTACCACCTCACATCAACCTCATCAGAAAGCACAGCTTATGACGTGTGAAGCTGTCATTCTCAACCCCATCCCAGCTTCCAGGAGCTTTCGGGAGTAGAGGAGCTAATGCTGAGAAAACTCACAGAGCTCCTTCCACAGACGGGCTGTTGGGGCAGGGTACTGGGGAGAGCAGAGTTAAACACTCTCAAGAGGTAGTGCTTGCCTGTGTCACTGAGGTGTGTTTCTTGTATGCAGCAAAATGCTGGGTCCTGTTTACTTATCCAGTCTGTTAGACTATGTCTTTTTTATTGGGGAATTGAGTCTATTCTTGTTAAGAGATATTAAGGACCAATGGTGGTCCCTTCCTGTTATTTTTGTTGTTAGAGATGGAATCATGTTTGCTTTCTTGCATCAATGGAAGGGGAAGCCCTTGGTCCTGTGGACGCTTGATGCCCCAGCTTAGGGGAATGCTAGGGCAGTAAGATGGGAATGGGTGGGGGGAGCACCCTTATAGAAGGAGGGGGAAGGGGGATGGGATAGGGAGTTTGTGGAGGGGATGTAAATAAACAAAATAACCAACAAAAAAGAAAAAGAAACTCCCAAGAGCAGAAAATCCTGCACGTCCCAGCAGGAGCTCAATGGGGAGAGAGAGAGCTAGCATCGTCCAAGACTAGGTTTTGCCACCTGGAGGGCATGAGCATGTCCTTCATGTCCCTTGAAACACCCCATTTTTGGACATACTTATACTAAAACATTAACTGTTGCTCATCAGATTTAACAGAACATCACATCTTACAAGGGTGTCATGCTGTACAACTAAGAATCTAATGTCCACATGAAGAAGATGGCTGCACTTGGGTCAAGGGAGTCAGAGACAGGACACTCTAGGGAGGAGCTGGAATGTAAGTTCTCCACCCTCACTGGATCCAGCTCTGGCAGAGACCTCTCTGTTACCTCTCACAGACTCACAGCACAGGAGACTGCGTGGGAGAGCACCAGTGCTCAAATTACAGCCTCGGGGCTCACAGCGGTTGATAAACTATCTCATTCTGTTACTGCCTGCAAGAGATTACCATTTCCAAGTGAACCCACTTTGACATCTAAGAACGAGACATCCATTCCTTCCAGCTCAATCCTGATGCTAGTTTCGTAGATTTAACTCACACATATCGCAGAAACCCCATAACACAGCATATGCCTCTGTACAAAGAGCCAGCTATCTAAGAATGACATTAAAGTAACAAACTATCCTCAGCGTTCACCAGGCCAGGCACACTTCCGAGCTCTGGTTGATCTGTATTTCCATTTTGTGTGCCTTGCTGGTCAGCCTCCAAGAGTCCTTTACATATTTCCTACTATGCTATTTTGCTGCTGATAAATTTCCTTGGCTTTTGTATGTCTGAGATCAACTTTATTTCCTCTCTTCATGTTTGAAGAATGTTATCATTGGGTTAGAATGCTGGATTGCGAACATTCCATTACGCCACCAATGCTCCGTTGATGTCTTCCCGCTCGCATCGAGGCCAGGAGAAATCTTCTGTCGTCCTTATCTTTGTTCCTCTGTACATAATGTGCCTTCTTTCCTCAGGACTTTATAGCACTTTCTCTTTATTGGTTTTGACCAACTTGCTTATGGTGCACATTGATCTTTCATTACATTTCCTGTCCTTGCCTCAGTGAGCTAGGATTTGTAGGTTGATAGTTTTCGCAGAAATTGGAAAACTCGGGGCCATCATTTCTCAAAATGACTTTCACGTCTCCACCTTTCCCTCCATTTTCACGGCTTCCAATTACACGTTCTGACACTTGATTTTTTTTCCCTCGCGGATAAGGATGCCCTGGTTTTCATTCCCCCCCCCCCCCCCGGTATGCTTTGTTCTGGACCGTTTCTGTCGGCATGCCATTAAGTCCTGTAACGTTTACGCCTGCGTTTCCCAGTCATTCACTCGGTAGATTTTCACCTTCCGCTCCTCACTTTCCGTTTCTAGAGGTTTAATTTGGCTCACTTGTGTACGTTCCACACCTTACTTAACTGTTTGGAAGCATGGGCTATATTATGGTGGTAATGACTAATTTTTGACACGTGATATCTCGGTGTGACCTTGGCTGGCCCGGAGCTTGTTACGTAGACTGGACTGCCATGAAATGCACACAGATCCACCTGCTCCTGCCTCCTGAGTGCTGGGATGGCAAAACAACAAAAACAAACATCGATCAGCCATTTTAATATCTTTGTTAAGTCTTAAGTCTAGGTCAATTTTAAAAGAGTCACAGATAGGTACAGATAAATAGATGATAGATAAATGATAGATAGATAGATAGATAGATAACTGATAGGAAGAGAGATAATAATGATCAATAAATAGATGGTAGATAATAGATGATAGATGATTAGTGACAGATGGTTGATAGATAGATAGACAGACAGACAGACAGACAGAGAGATAGGCAGACAGATGATTCTGCTTAAGATAGATCATATTTTTATGCTTGTCTGCATGTCTGGTAACCTATGGCTAAATGTCACACACTGTGAGTTTTACCTGAATGGGCTTTTCTGTTTTCTGTGAATATTTCTGAGCTTTCTTGACATACGTTGAAGGTGACATAAGTTACTTGGAAATAGTTGGTCTTTTCTGTTCTTGTTTTATTATTTGCTAGGTGAGTCTGGAACCATGTCTGATTTTTCCTCATGATGAAAGCAAGACCTTTCAGGGTACTCACCCCATGCCTCTGAGTAATGGCTTTTTCCACTTCTGTGGATAGGACACCATTATTCCTGGCTCTGTCTAAGTACTGTTGGATGCTTCCCCCAAAACTTTCAGCAACGTTCCCACACGCCTGAGTGAGCCAGTGCTCTGCTATATCTCAGAAGGTGCCCCAGTGGGTTTTGCAGAGCATTCTGTGGCTCCCCCCTCTCCACTGCTGTCCTACAAGCACGGACCACACTAGGCTGGACTCCCCAGACTCTCGGCTCCTTATCCTTCACTCAGCAAAGCCAGTCTGGATCTTCTCATTCCCATATTTTACTGAAACTGGAAACTTTGACTGGAGATGTGAGAGCAGTGAGAAACTGGGCGATCTGAGCGCCCACTTCTCAGGGAGCCATGTTCTTCGCTGCCTCCTAGTCAGTGCTGGGAAACTGTTTTTGTCAGGGCTGGAAATGTAGCTCAATAGTGAAGGGTTTGCCTTGGAATACAAAGCTCTGGGGTTCAGTCTTCAACAGTACCGGGGGAACAAAATAAAGCAGAGTTTACTTGATAAATTGGTTGGATTTTCCTTTCAAAGTTTCTGATGGTTGCAGCCAGGAAAGCAATTCTTGTCTCTGGGACTCCATCTTACATGGAAGCTAAAGTATCCAAAACAAAACAAAACATTCTCTCTACTTTGTGGAGTAACATACACACACACATAAGTCATCTGAGATCTCCAGACTTTTTCCAGGTTTAAATGGGGTAGTGGGCTTTTTAAAGATTTATTTTATTTTTATTTATGTGTAGGTTTGTATATATGAGTTTGTGTCTGAGAGGGGGGGAGGGAAAGGGAGGGAGGGAGAGAGAGATGGGGAGAGCCTGTGGAGACCAGAAGATGGTGTAGGTGTTGTATCCTCTGGGGCTGGATTTACAGGTAGTTGTGAGCTGAGCTGCCCAGTATGGATGCTGAGAACACGACGCTGATCTTCTGCAAGATCAGCAAGCCTTCTCACCTGCCGGCCATCTCCCCAGCCCCACAGAGCTGAGTTTTAAAGGCTCTATCTGTATGTTTACATGTGTGCAGGTGCACATTTGCGTGTCCTTGTGAAAGAGAGATGACACCCTCAGCTGCCATTCCACCGGTGTCTTCTATCTTGTTTTTTGAGACATGATCTCTCTCTAGCATGAGATATAGCAAATAAATCAAGCGACTGTCCAGTAAGCCACAGGGATCTGCCTGTCTCAGCCTCTACAGCACTGGGCCTAACGTCTGACCCATCAGTCAAACTCAATTTTTTTGATGTGACTTCCAAGGATAATCTTCGATCTTCCTGGTTCCAAGGCAGGTACTTTGCCAACCACATGGCCTCCCCAGCTCCCTTTGCACAATCTTGAGACAATGCTGCGTGAGATCTGAGAGATGAACGTTCCCCCCCACCCTCTGCCTTGCACCTTCATTTTCTCAGGGAACTCTGAAGAGCAAGTTTGTGAGTTTGATGAATTTCAAATTGATTTTTATGAAGTCTTAAGGTAGTTTTGATTTGCATTTCCCCGATGGCTGGGGATGTTGAACACTCCTGTAATGTTCCTCAGCCATGTGCGTTTGATCTTTTGAGATCTCTCTCTCTACTTCTGTGACCTATTTTTTAAATTGGGTTGTTTGTGTGCTTGGTGTTTAGAATTTCTTTTAAATTCTTTGTATATTCTAGCTAAGTAGCTGGTAAATGCCCTTTCTCCCTTATTCTGTAGGCTACTTCTTCTCTCTAATGATGGTGTTCTTCACTATAGAGAAGTTTCTTTTTTTGTTTGCTTGTTTGTTTTTGTTTTTTGTTTTGTTTTTGTTTGTTGTTTGTTTTTCGAGACAGGGTTTCTCTGTGTAGCCCTGGCTGTCTTAGAACTCACTCTGTAGACCAGGCTGGTCTCGAACTCAGAAATCCGCCTGACTCTGCCTCCCGAGTGCTGGGATTAAAGGCACACGCCACCATTGCCTGGCCAGTACAGAAGAAGTTTCATTGATTTATTGTTGGTCCTTAGTACCTGCAGGCCTTGGGTCTAGCTCAGACAGTCCTGTCCTATGCTGGTGAGTTCAAGCATGCTCTTTTTCTCATCTGTCACATCCAGAGTGTCTGGTCTTCTGCTGCAGTCCTTGATCCATCTGAAGTTGTGCTTTATACAGTAAGGTAAAGATCTAGTTTCATTCTCCGACATGCCGTTAACCAGTTCAGTTAGCACCGTTTGGTAAAGCTGCTGTCTTTGTCCTCAGTGTGTATTTTTGGCTTCTTTGTCAGAATCCAGCTTGTTGTAGGACAGCAGGCTTATATGGAGGTCCTCAGTTCTATTACATGGTCAGTGTGTCTGACCTTTTTACAACGGTATGATCTGGAGAGCTTTAGTTTTATCTGGAGAGTGTGCTTCCCTCCAGAGCCATGAAACGTTTCCAGTGTGTTTCCCCACAAGCACAGTTTGTTCATATATGAAGTGCAGATCTGTATCTTATCTGGAGTCCATTTAACATCCACTTCAAATGATTTCAAGAAAACTTGGGAATATTTATAGAAAGGAAAGATCACTTTTAAAAAAAATGGTAAGATTTGCAGTGTCTCATATCCAACCTCAGCTCTCCAGACATACATTGTTAATTTTCTAAACATAGTATGGGACAGAGTTAAGATTCAGACTTTTCCATAAGGATTGCTAGGTGTTTGAGTAACAGCTGTTGAGCCTTGGCCCACAAAACTTGCTACTTTTTTGTTGTGTTCCTTAAGACCTGGTCTTATGTGTCCAGGCTAGCCCAAACTTATTGTGTACCTAAGAATGATTTTTAATCCTCCTGCCTCCACCTCTAGAGTCCTGGGATTACAGGTGTGCACCATCACCCTCCTGGTATGCCATGTTGAAAGTGGAACCCTGTGCTTGGTGCATGCCAGGCAAGCACTCTGCCCTGCCCCACCAGTCACGTCTCTATCCAGGAACCTTGTATTTTATGAAAACCCAGCTTCACCACATTGTCTGCATCTATTCCTGGCTCCCATTCTGTCTGGTTCCTCTATCTGTATGGCCTCTGGAACTACTGTACTGTTTTCATTTCTGTAGCTTTACAATGAGTCTTAAAGTCAGACAGCCGGTCTTCAGGAGTCGCCATTCACATTCAGATTCACTTTGGCTTTTCCTGGTCCTGCACATCTCCAAATAGTATCTCGAATCAACTTAACAATTCATGCTGGAACATTAAAATTAAATTAAAATACATTAAAATACATCTGCAATACTATCTCTATACTTAAGGCTCAGGGAACATCGAGGAAGAAGGATTTGAAAGATCGTAGGACCAGAACACCTGCTGCAGGAAAGTCTCGTCTTAAAACAAACAGAAAACCAAATGGGACATGAAGTGGGGGTGGAGGGGAAGAGGGAGAGAATCTGGGAGGAGTTGTGAGAGGGAGGAGCGAACAGCGAATATTGTCAGGATCTATTTATGAAATTCTCAAATAATTAAGAAAAATATTGTATTATTATTTTTTAAAGATTCTTTCCAGGATTGCATTGTGTTTGTAAATGTGATGGTAATGGCCATGTTAACATGATTGACTCTCTCAGACCACCAACATGGTCTGTATGTTTATATCTATGTCTTCATCTACCTACCTATCTGATCTATCATCATACATTTGTCTATAACATCTACCATACAGCTATCTATCTATACTACTATCTACCCATGTATCCATAGGTCTATCACCTGTCTATCATATATGTGTGTGTGTGTGTGTGTGTGTGTATACATATGCACTTGTGTATCTATCACAAGTGATAGATAAACACTTGTTTATCTATCAGTCTTACCTACCAATGACAGCATCTATTTATCCATCTCTGTATTGATCTTCCTATCTAATCCACTGATGTATGTATGTGTGTATGTATGTATCCTATTATCTCTCTATCAACCTACCTACCTATCTAAGCTTGCTTTCATTTCCCTCAAAAGCATACCATTTTTAGTGTTTGAATATTTGCCTATTTTACTGATATTCCCCCTCTAACTCAAGTTTTTTATGCTTCTGCCACTCATTGCTAATAAATACATAGAAATACAGACATTCAAAAACCCTACTAAGCTTACAGAATAACTGCAGCTTTTTAAATTAGATTCTGTGGGGTTCTCTGCCACCAGACACCTGTGGATTCTAAGTTCCTTCTTCTTTTCGCCTAGTTCATCTTTTCAGTGTGTGTTCCATGGTTTCCTTAGCCTCCTTGCTACTCTCTTACTATACCCTCCAAGACATCCAGAGATGTCGGACAAAAGTAGCTTAGGCAGACCGCTTTAAGCAGAGAGCACTCGGTTATTTGCCACAAAGCACTGTGGTTTTAATTTTAAGCATAAATAAACCTGACCTATGTCTATTTAGGCTACATTACTGGCTTTCCTGACTGACTGTGGGCTTCTTGTGTGCTCTTGACTGACTGTGTGCTTTCTGTGTGCCCCATGCTCTCTTCTCATCTTTTCTTCTTTTTTTGTGTTGCCGTTTACTTAGATACATTTCACCAATCCATCTTTATGTCTTACTGACAAGAACTGTGCCTCTTTTAAAGGCGTCACCTGTGATTGTCAATACGCAATTTAACTAGACAGCACAGTGAAAAGACATCACAGCACCTAACACATGACTGTTAACATTTTATCCATCCCTCTTGCCTTTGTGATTTCACTGTCACACATTTAATTGCTGTATATGTAAGAGACTCCACAACCCACTCTTTCTTTGTTTTAGGCATTCAGTTGTCTATAAAGAAAATTTTTTTTAAAATTATATTCTCTGAATTCTCATCACGCTGATGTCCTTTGGATGTCCACCATATTCTTATTCTATGCAGATTCAGGTCCCACCCTAACTCTTGTTTTCTGCCAAGAGAGCATCTAACATTTTGTATAGAATGGTTCTGCCCACAGCAAACACATTCGAAGTGTGTGTAGGAAAATGCACAGTTCAACTCCATTTTAAAGTAACTTTCTCAGGTATTTAATTCTGTACTGAATGTTTTCTTTCTTCCTTCGGTACTTCACAAGAGTTCCCTCCATTGCTTCTGACTTTCATAAGTTTGCATTTAAGTCTGCAGTATTTCTATCTTGCTCCTTTGTGTATAGTGAATCTTCACTCTCAAGTTGCTTAGAGGTGTTTCCTTTTCACTGATTCTCAACAATATGACTATAATATGCCACTCTGTGTGTGTGTGTGTGTGTGTGTGTGTGAGAGAGAGAGAGAGAGAGAGAGAGAGAGAGAGAGAGAGAGAGATCTACTTTGGGTCTTGTAAAGATTCTTATATCAAACTAGACAAACTTTTAGACATTATTAGCTCAAACTTTCTCTGTTTCCACCCCATTTTCTTCTGCTTTGTTAGTCAAGTGTGTGTTAGACAAGCTGCCATCTTCACAGGTCTATATGTACTTCATCTTAGATGTCTATCTCATTACAAATTCAAACATACTGCCATTTGGGAGACTTTCATGTAGTATCAAATTGACTAATGAGGTCCAGCAAGATGTCTTAGTGGGTGAAGGAGCTTGCTGCCAACTCTGAAAACCCTGGAACCCACATGGTAGAAGGAGCGAACAGACTACAGTTCTGTGACCTCCATACACGCTCGATGGTTTACAATGCGTGCACACACACACACACACACATGCTTGTGCATACACACACACACATGCACACACACGCACACATACACACACACACACAAAGCACATGCACACACACAATAAATAAACTGTAATGATAATCTTCGGCAGCTGTTACTTTTGTGCAGTGCATTCATCTCTGATCTTTTGTTTTTCTTCTTGAGACTTCCCCTTTGGTTCCTATTTTTCATGTTCTTATTTTCTGTCTCTATTACAGTCTCGTCGGTTTCTCATCTGACTTTCTTTAAAGCTTTCATCTTCCCTTTTAAATATTTTTCTAAATCTCTTTTCTCCCCTAATTTTGAATGACCTTTTTGTCCATTATAATCCTCCTGCTTTTACATATCTCTAACTCTCAGTGTTCTTTTAAGATTTGTTCTTAATTAAGTTATCAAATTCCAATACATTTATTACTTCCTAGATAATTCAGCAGCTTCTGCTGCATTTTGATAACTTTTCATGTATCTCAATTCACTATATAATTTTAATTCAACAGAAAGTTTGTTGAGGGATGTTTGATCCCTGAAAATATGTTGTTTATTGAGAAAACGTTTCTAGTTGTGGTGCCCCTCAGACCTTAGTACATACCTTTAATCCCAAAGTTAGTTTGTAGAGGGAAGCAGCCATGTTTGAAAGTGTTGTTTATTTGACTGGCTGTCAAAGTGATGAATCAGAGAAAGACTTGACAGAATAGGATATGCCCAACTCTCATGAGAAGAGAGAGGAAGAAGCCACTTAAGAGAGCAGTGCAGAAAGAAAGGGAGGGAGGCAGTTTTACTGGGAGAGTTTTACAAAGCCAGGTTGAAGAGAGAACAAGCTAGACACAGGTAAAGACAGATCAAGCCAGAGAATGAGGAGGAGATGGGAGATTAGAACAGATTGCTAGAGTTAGCCTGAGGCCAAGCAGAGGAAAAAGTCAGAGGCCAAGAGAGAAGCCAGATTGAATCAGTCATCTTGGAGAGAAGTCTGCACCTGAAGAACTGAGTTGAATCAGCCAGCCAGAGCTCAGAAAGAACGAGAAAGGGTGAGCATATCTAGCAGTAAGTCTCAGAGTCTGAAAACATTCTAGACCTAGATAAGATTGTATGGATGCCAGAAGCTTCCAGGACTAAGCCTAGGAGAGCAGAAAGAAGCAATGAGCCTTGGTGATAACAATTACAGCAGACAAATAGACGTTACTTTTACAGATGCTGCTATTATCCTGCCTTCTGCTTTATGTTTTCTCTCTGCATTTCTTCTTACTCCTTTCTCTATCAACCTATCCAGTTAGGATCCGGTTCCTCTGCCTGATGAATATCTTTAGTGTTAGGTACCTCCTGCGAGTCTCCTCAGTTAATATTGGCGGGAGAGGCACCCATTCGTGGTCCTTTCTGACAGTTTTTATGATACAGAATTTGGTTGTTTTCTTTTGACATTTTAAGGGCAATGCCCCATCCTATTCTGACCTGTTTCTCCTCTTGATGCTTCTTTGAAAAGATCCTTGTTTCTAATGTCTTTTAGGCTGTCTTTGGAAGTGTTGTTTAGTTCTGATTCCCGCACCTCAAGTCCTGCTGCTTTCCCACAACCCTCAGTGCGCTCAGTGGGGCTGTGTGGTCTCTGGGATTTGTAACTTGATGCCTTTCATCCATGTTTGATGCATTCAAAGTTTCCACAACTTGGGACATCCTTCCTCTCCGCCATTCTCTTGTTTCTCGTCTCCTTCTCAGGCTCCAATTACATAGATAAGTGTATCTAAGCACATGGTTTTAGGCTTTTTCCAAATACCTATTCAATACTTTTCCAGGTATCACTATTTTCCAAATCCCTCAATTTTTTCTGCATTTCCCCCCTCCATGTTGGCTCCACGTTAGCGTATCCTTCCTACTTAACCTCCCTTTGCTTCCGTTTCCTCAGTTGTGCAATCAACCAGACCTAGCTCAGAGTTGCCACGGAGATTATATATGTTAATACATGCAAATCACTTGGCCCAGTGCCTATAGCATACTATTTTTATTGTCTGTGTCACAGAGACAGGAGACCTCAGACTCAGATAGGTCAACTACCCACCAACTCAAAGAGAAATCTTCCTCCCAAGAGAAATCCAGAGCTGGTCCTTAAATATCATCAACTATGGCTGAGAAAGAGGTAGGACACACCTAGGGGGTTGTATTAGTCAGGGTTCTCTAGGGTAATAGAACTTATAGAAGGAATCTACATATATACAGAAGCCGAATTTATTAGAATAGCTTGTAAGTTGTGGTCTAGCTAATCAAACGACTGCTGCCTATGAACAGAAGATTCAAGAATCCAGTTGTTTTTTCAGCCCACAAGGCTGAATGTCTTAGGTGGTTTTCAGTATACACTGGAATCCGGAATCAGGAGGCTCTAATGCCAACGAAGGAATGGGCTTGCTAACAAGGGTGAGAGCAAGCAGGCAAAGAGAGCAATTCCCTTTGTCCATGCCCTTTACACGGGTCACCCACAGAAGGAGTGGCCAAGATTAGAGGTTAAGAGGGCTCCTAGGCAGCAGGTGCTGAGCTGGATAAAAAGCTACCTAAGCACGAGCCTGAGCCAGCTGTTCAGCAGCATCCTCTTTGATTTACTTTCTTGGCCATGAGTGGTTTCCCTTGTCATTAGTAAGGGTGCATGATCTAGCAAGCAGCCCTGCCTTTGGATTCCTACCCTGACTTCCCTCAGTGATGAACTATGACCTGAAAGAACAAATGAACTCTTTCCACCCTGCCTTAGTTACTTTCACATTTCTGTGAATAGATACTGTAACCAAGGTATCTTATAAAAGAACATGTTTGCTAGGGACTTAAAGTTTCAGAGGGTGACCATCATAGTGAGGAGCATGACAGCAGGCATGGATGGTGCTAGAGCAGTAGCCAAGAGCTCACATATGATCCACAAGCCAGAATAGAGATAGAAAGAGAAAGAACTAACTGGGAACTGCAGTTGACTTTTGGAACCTCAAAGACCATCCTCAGTGACACACCCCCTACAACAAGGCTAAACCTCCTAATCCTTCCTCAACAGTTCCACTCACTAGGAACCAAGCATTTGAAGGGATGAGCCTACACAGACCATTCTCATTCAAATCACCACTCTCCAAGTTGCTTTTGGTAGCAGGGCTTTATCACAAGGACAGGAAGGAAACTAGAACTCCTGCCCCAGGTACAGTCAGGAATGAGGTCACCTGTTCTAACAAGACCCAGATAACAGTGATGGAAACAAGATCATTGGGTTCACCACTCCATAACATGGCATGTGTGAGCTCGAGCAGCTGTGTATGTTTGAAATATATTAAAGATTTTCATGAAGCTGAAGAGTCTAGAATGGACCTGAATACTTGTGCAGAGACCACAGAGCACATTTAATTTTTAAAAACCATCAGGGGTTGGAGCCCAATGAGAATGTAACACTTCCTGTTCACCTTAATTAATATCCGCACTAATCTTCTAACCAAGTGGCAAGCTTCTAGTCACTATGACCAGTGAAGTACAGCAGTGGGAATCTCCTAAGACATAACTCAAAACACATTTTTTTAGAACACATATTTATAGCACAAAACTAAGTAGGAACCCAGAAATGTGCCCTGTTTATCTGCCAGATGGTGTCTAAGTCACCTCACTAAGTACTAAAGGTCCAGGCAGTCAAGGTCCTTCATGTCAAATCCTGTGTAGTCTAATCATAGGCAACCACTTCTGCATAACACAGCCAATCTTGTTCCCGCATACATGATGTACGCTGTCCCACCTTGATGTGGGTTTGTTTGCTGGGGTTCTTTGTAAACTTTCTTGCTTCTAGAGCAACTCTGAGCTCCTCTCATGGGACCAAACGGATCTCCCTCAAATGGATACCCAAATGACAACTACCCGTCTTCCATCTGGTACTGACTCTGGTGACCTCTGAAGATTGCCTTGTCTTGTGTGTCTGGTGTAAATATAAGTTCTAGGAGGGCAAGAACCCGATCTTACTAAGTTCTTGAAGTCCCAGCATTCATTCTGACATATGGTGGGTGCTCCATGAATGCAGATGGAAAAGGACAAATGGAGAAAGGAAAATGGCGCTCAGTAGGCGGGGCTACACTGAGCTCAGTGGGCGGGGCTACAGTGCACTCAGTAGGCGGGGCTACTGTGAATTCAAAAGGCAGGGCTACAATGAACACCTAGCAGAGATGAGGGGATAGCGTGTTCCAGGACATCACGTGTGCAGTGCCAATCCTCAGGAACAGCACAAGGGCACATTAGGCTGACTTTGGTCATGCCCCAAGTTCACCAGGTTTAATCACCTCCGATTAATCACAAGACAAGTCTCTGAGAGATAATTGTCTCTACTCCACACTGGCTCAGTCCCCTCCCTACCCCCCAATTACCTGTGTGGGAATCCTCAGCCTGCACAACCTTGGAAGATAATGCTTTCCCAAGCTTGAAATGAATCCAAGCACTGAACAGACACCCGTTGGCAGCTTCAGAAACCAAGTTCTGCATGAAGGCATGGCATTAAATAAGCGTACCCAGAGAGAAATTATATAATACATAGAAATTAGTCCAAGAAACAAGCTACATTCTACACAGTCTAGGATCTCAAACACTGCATAACTTGGAAACAAGATGTTCATCCGTTGCAAGCATTAAAACTGGGCGAAAGGTTGCACTGGTTCGGCAGGAACTGAAGCTGTCACTTGACACAGACAGCTCCTAGTAAACACGATTTTTATTTCCCATCTCGCTCTGTCTTCACTTGTTCAAGGGCCTAGCCTGATCTTTAAATAACAAAAATCTTAAATGCTGAAATGATTTAGACGCTAGTGAGACAAGGCTGATACCATAATCTGAGTCCCAGGGAGCCAAAGTCTCCCCACAGAGTCCCTGGAGCAGGAGGGGAAGGCCAGCCTGCAATTACTTCAAAGTCAGTTAGTAACAGTATTGTCCACTGGGCTAGAGCCATGCTTTGGACAGGATTTTCCAAATGTCAAAGGTAACAAACGAAGAGCTAAAGAGGAGGGGATATGCTTTGGAAAGAAAGCACCTTTTGTTTAAAATTCAAGACTCCGGAGATGGACAGATGCATAATAAACATGCATGGATGAGAGGGCCTTCTTGGATGCTGGCACCAGCGAAAGCCTCCTACTCTCTGTAGCATGTCTGACCTGGAACTCACAGGAGCTCTGCCGGACCAGCCCTCGCTCAACAATGCTTCTGAAGAGGAGACAAGCAACAGCATGTGGCATACTGTGACTTGTCACCCAGCCCTCCCAGAATCAGGACAGAACTTCCTAAAGGGACCCCACCCTCATCCTATCAAGGATGTGTTCTCCATGGAAAGCTGCACCCTCCCCTACTCTTTCAGCTTGTGTGTGGTTTCCAGTAGACATTTTGTATTGTTTTAACATGTTTTTGAATATGTCTAAGACAGAAAACTTACATAACCTTTTGGACCACTTCTCTTGGGAAAGGAGAAACTGTAAATGTCATCTCGCAGCTAATGAGGATCAGGCTTTTCTCAGAGAGGCTTACTTCACAGGTTGGACCTCAGCTGGCCACAGTTGTGAGGCAGGCCAGCTGGTCAGCCACAGGGGGCGGTGCTTGTCTCCCAGGATATGTGTGAGCTTGCCGTGGCATCAACTTTCAACCACTTTGACTTACAGTGAGAATTATGGAGTCCAGGACTACTTTGGTTCTCTGGTGAATCAATTAAAGCAGTTGTTATCCCTGTGTTGGCTGCTCTGCTTATCGTGACCAGATATCCAAAGAAGGCAAACACAGGAAAGAATGCTTTATTCCAACTTACAGGATCAGAGGACTCCGTTTGGGGTCACTTGACTCTGTTTCCAGGCTAGTCTGACGGCAGGACACTTTGGCAAAAGAAATCTGACAAAGAGATACTCAGCCTCACTCCCTGGCAGAGGAGGGAAGTAAACCAGAGGAAGCTGAGGCAAGATACAGCCCCCCGGGGCATATCACATCACCAGTCACTGCTGCCTCCAGCCAGTCCCCGCCCCCCAACTCATCACTCTCCAGTAACAGCCCATACTGTGAGTCCTTCAATGGTTAACCCATCCATCAAGAAGTGATCTCCTATGCCGGGCAGTGGTGGCACATGCCTTTAATCCCAGCACTTGGGAGGCAGAGGCAGGTGGATTTCTGAGTTCGAGGCCAGCCTGGTCTACAGAGTGAGTTCCAGGACAGCCAGGGCTACACAGAGAAACCCTACATCAAAACTCAGCTTTGTTTTCCCAACTTCATATGAGACTTAACTCCAAAGAGAAAATGCACATTTTAAAAGACCACCTATGCCTACCTTATTTTTCCAGATAAAGGCATCAAGTATCATGGGCATAAGGATCTACTCCAAAGTGATCACAGAGTTTCTATCAGTCAAGGAAAGCTCTGGCATGCTGTGTGAAAACTAACCCTAATCTAGGTGGCTTGTGCTAATACATATGTGTCCTCTCTTGCTCTGTGCATGGCCGCCATGACTGGGTTAGGAACTCAGATCTGGGTTATTGCTATTCATTTTCCTGAGGACCAAGGAAAGCATACCTCAAGAGGGTCGTGTGCAGGAGGACATGAAGGTGATAACAGCCTGGAAAGAACTGTCACCACCTTCTTTTTCATATCCCTGACAATCCTCCCATGAACCAAGAAAGCCAGACACTCCTGGTGACCACCAACAAGGGCCACCATATTAGACAGCATCCTGGAGAGGGGTGGGATGTGATCTGTTGCCCCCACCCCCACCCCACCCCACCCCACAACCTGTACACCAGCCCTCTGCTGGGCAAACTCCCCAGCTACATTCTTGCTTTAAACTTTTCTGTTTCAATGTTTCTGGCTTCCAACACTCTTTAAAACTAAAAAAAAAAAAAAAAAAAAATGGAGACAGCGCCCACCTATCTCTTAATCTATGCCTGGTTTTAACGAACGTTGCCAGGTAGCACACAGGGCTCTCAGCCAAATTGCTGTGTTGGTTAAGCAGCGAACAGCTCTGGCTATAAGTGTGTCCCAAACAGTACCTAGGGCCCCTGTGCACCAGCATCTAGCCCCTGCTTATCAGACACGCTATCTGTACAGCTCTCCATGGGTGGGGGTCCTGTGGCTTTTGGTTTGTTTGGAGTTTGGTTTCTGATTTTGCTAAGTGGGATAAATGTGGTCAGTCTCCCTCAGAGAAGGGAGGACATTATCCCACCAGGCAATGCACCAAGGACAAATAAAGTTAAAGCAGACGAGCGGCATAGAAGCCCTAAGGAGTGTGCTACCCGAGGTGCAACAGAGTGCACTACACTGCCCGAGAACCTTGAGGGGGCGTGCTTCCACTTCAACAGCACTAGTTCTCCTGAGCCAAACCCAGGATAAGGCTCCAAGGATTGTGCGTGTGTGCGCATGCATGCATGTGTTTGTAGGCACACACAGGTGAGCTCACACACGACCCAGCGGGCACTCTAAGACCAAGGTGTATGTACCGAGGTGAGAGGACAACTTTGTGGGGTTGACTTTCTCCTTGTACCTTTACATGAGCTCCGCAAGTCAAACTCGGATCTCAGGCTTCTGCAGCTAACACTTCCCCTGCTGAGCCGTGGATCCCGTCCCAAATCTGCAGTCCTGACAGATCCATTCATCATTGGCCTGGCTTAGTTTGACTAGGATTTCCAAACAGCCAGAAAGTAAAAGACCAACGTGAAGAATGGGGAGGAGGAAGGAGGCGAGCAGGTACCAGAAGAGAAGAGGGCGGTATGGAATTCTAAATACTTATTTTTATCTTTTATTTACCTGGGTGTGAGTATCTGCCACTGATGTACAGGTGTCTGCTGAGTCCAAAGAGGGCATCAGATCCACTGGAGCTGGAGTTACAGATAGTTAGGAGTCCGTCAACATAGGTTCTGGGAACTGAACTGGAGTCTGTAGGAAGGGCAGCAAGCCTGGTAACTGCTGATCCATTTCCCTAGCCCTAGAATCTCATTTGATTGGCCCTCTCTGCCTGTAGACCCTTCAGATATCCTGAAACCCCTTACATGAGCTAAGGGAGCAGGAGCTGCTGATCTTCTACCCCTAGCCACACCTCCAGAAGCCCCATCAGATCAGATAAGCCTGGTGGCCTGCAGAGATCTGAACAAGTCCCTTTTGGCTTCAGCCTGGCTAGGAAGGGCCAGGGCTCAGTTCTTGCTCAGTTCTCAGTACTTGCTCCATAGCACCCTGTAGATGGTATCCTTGACTTCTGTCTCAACACAGTCTTAAGAGTCTGGGTAAATGCTGAGGCACAAGAAGCCACCTTCAGATGGAGTCATTCACCTGTTGCAGAAATTTCTGGTGCCATCTTGTCGCAGAGACAAAGAATCTCTCTCTCTCTCTCTCTCTCTCTCTCTCTCTCTCTCTCTCTCTCACACACACACACACACACACACACACAGGGGGGGGGGAATAGTTGCTGAGTGTCACACCCATGCAAGAGGACAGTCCCACTGAAGCAGTGTCTAAATGGACTCTTCATGTTTCTCATGAAGCATGTTTCTCATACATTTTCATTTTCTCCTGTCTTGATGTTTTAAACTGATTGTGTGTGTGTGTGTGTGTGTGTGTGTGTGTGTGTGTGTGGTGGGGGTGGTAGTACAGGGAGAGTCTAATTCCCCAAGGAGGATGGCAGCTGAGGCTGACACTTATTCGTTAGTTAATTCAATTGTGCCTAATTATCTTGTTGCTTTGCAATCAACCCTGCTCTCCCAACCAACACCAGCCTCAGAAACATTCCTCATAATTACAGAACAGCCAGCGAGAGGAGATGAGTAACCCTCTCTACTCTCGCTTTCTGCCATGTCCCTAAATGCCTCTCGAGTGTGGGGGCAGAAATCTCCAGAGTCCAGACCACTCCAAGTTCTGTGGAAATGCTCTGACACTGCTTCCCATCACTTTCATCCTAAATCACCAAGTGACACCTGTCCAGTTAAGATGCTGTGCCTTATCTCAGATGGGTCACTGTGATGACAGGGAAGAGATGCCATGAGCTTTCTTCAATCGGTTTGCAGTACACTTAGACGGCCTATCAGCTTTGGGTGACTGCACCAGAGTGTGACATGACGGTTGGATCCCTGCAATCAGTTGTTGTTGTTGTTGTTGTTGTTGTTGTTGTCTGGTTTTATTTGTGGGGCTTGTTAGGGGGTGTTTGTTTGTCTATAGCAAATTCTCCTCTGTGTCTATGCCATTTTCTATAATTGGAAATTTTTCCAACACTTTGAAACTTTAAAGTTTTCAACCAAAGTCAGGGCCCCTTTGGCCTGCCTTCATCTGTATTTGCTTTGGGAAGAGGTCGTTTACAGCCACAGCTGAGAACATCGTCTTCAGTGTTCAAACTGTCTCTGGTGAAATGTTCTTTTTTCTTCTTCAGCAAGTATGTATCCCTATGAAATGTTTTCTAACAGTGAGCTGAGTACAAGCCAGATGAACTCTACATTTAAACATGTGCCCAACAGAGCCCCTGCCCAAACCCACCTGAATTCTTGGGGCCATGACTTCTTTGATGTCTTCTAGATCTTGGGAAGAGTCTGGCCTCCAGGTACTCAGTGATCAGTAGAGACCTCTCAAAAATCAGTTTTTGATCAATCAAAAAATGTTTGTTTTGTTTTGACAGAAATGAATAAACATAGTAAGAAGAGCAGAGGAGAAGTTTCTAGATCAAGTTCACAGTGAGTCAAATACAGAAAAGGAGAAGGCTCCCAGCTCCAGAGACAGCATCAGATGAGGTAGAACACAAGGCTGACATGGGACATTGTGACTAGTAAACATGTACACCACTCTAACTTCGAGAACTACTTCCCATCGGTCCAGAACTTTCTGTCATCGGATGGAAAGGTATCTGAAAACAGCAATAGGTATGGAACATGCCAGCAGCCACCTTTCCAAAGTTTACCTGGTTCCAAAGCTCAGGCTTTGGGTTCTGGCCCTGCCACTTAGCTGCAGAGTGGCTCTCAGTAATAACAAATATCAGTGCGTGGGTTCCTTTCTTCATACTGTGTCTACGATAATAATCTGTTTTCCTTATGCATGCTTATGAAAACTCAAGTGAGCAGAGATAGTACACTGAGAGCTGGAGTTGCTGAGAGAGTTACCACTTCATTCAAACCTCTGCACAGCTCTGGGGCAAACGGATTCCCCTGAGATCTCAGATACTGAACAGATCTACAATTGCACACGGTCAGAACAATTCCAGGAAGCCACCCATACCTGTATGTGTGCTAGAGCTGGGACACTGGATGACATTTCCATCAACATTGCCACAAGAACATTCATCAGCTCCCTGTCACAGGATGGGAAAGTGAGGCACAAAAATGTCTAAGATTTTGGCTGCAAGCTGGAGAACAAGAGGAGCAGTAAACAAGTGTTTAAACCCCACACCAATGACAACACAGGGAAAGCTCACAAACAGAATTACCACAGAGCAGCGGACCTCTCCTGAAATGGCTGGAGCTCAGAGAACAGCTCTGGGGAGCAGCCACCCACCTATAGACTCACAGAATGACAGTTACCAGATCTGAGAGTCCATGCACTCATGTTGGCTTCACGGGGCACAGCAGCCCCCACCAGGGCCACTCCTGCTGCTCAGTGTACATGGATGGCAAGCAGAGCCTCCAAGGGAACTGAGGCTGGAATAGCAAAGGGCCACCCTCTGGAAGAGGCAAGAGCCAGACAGCACTTGACCTCTTGACTGGGAGAAGCTCAGACCTAGTTCCTGAGCCAGTCCCACTCAGAACTGATCCCAGGGACTTCCTACAGTAAGTTCAGGGCCACTGCCAGGCACGGGGTGAGAATACACACAGTTCTACAGGGCGGTGGAAAAGGAGAGAGAAGTGGAGAAGGTTGTCAGCCTAGCTCTTTTTCCAGCATCTTGTATTTAAACTATCAAATGTTTTAGCCAATCTGCAGAAAATAAATTCTTTGCACAGGGGAAGAAATTTGGCTCTGTCTCTCAGCAGAAGGCCCTGCTCTCAGTTCCCCATGGCTCCTCAGCTAAGGCAGGGCAGCTCTCTGCAGCCCACCCCCCACACACACACACACTGCCGTGGATCTGGGATTTACATAATCACAGGCAAATAAAACGATAAAGGCATACTCTTTCATAACGGGCATATTGTTACTATTATTATTCTTAAGGCAAATTAGCTTCTGATTATAGGGATTAGTCAGACCCCAATCCTGTTGACTGAGATGGGACTGAGTCTTGCTTCCTTTCTTCTTTTTAACAAGGAGGAGAGCTGTTGTTTCAGTGTCAGGAAATTACATAAAATGGTACTTGCTTGGAGAGAGAGCATGCCTCTGAAAGTCATCTAATTATCAAATATTTTACCCCAAGATTATTAACTTTTTGCAGTGTTCTATTTAACTGCTTCCTCTTAGAAGTATCTCTGATATTTGAGTGTCTATTTTCTAGATATTTCTGCGTATCTAGGGGTGAAGGGTACCCGTCACTGAAGTAGTTTATGGTTCCTTTTGACTAAAGAGATGCCCATATTCATCCTCTCTCTCTCTCTCTTTCTCTCTCTCTCTCTCTCTGTTCATTTTGTTTGTTTGAGTCAAGGTCTTACCAAGTATTCCAGCAGACCTGTCCCTCATGGTGATCCTCCTGCCTCATCCTCCTAATGCTGAGATTGTGGAGATGAGCCATCATACCTGGTTCCTGCAGTTTTTCTTGGAGAGTCAACAAGGAAGGACCTGTGTGTCCTTCCATGGACAAAACTCAAAGCTGCCAGGAGCCTAGAGCAATACATCACTCCTCGGGTGCATGGGTCCCCAGGGTGCCAAGAAGAGATACTCACACACCTAGAGAGGCACCACATGGTTATCCAGGGACTAAGTCTGCTTTTCTCACTTGTAGATACTTCTTCCCAAGGGACATTTCATAATATCTGGACATGGTTTGAGCCATCAGACTAGGGCAGGTGGTGGAGGGCAGCCTCACATGCTACTTGAATCTAGTAGACCAAAGCCATGGAGGCTTGTCAGTATCCCACACCTTTTACCCCTAAGAATCCTTTGCCTTTACACCTTAAGAATTCCCTGCCACCAATGTCAACAATGCCATAGTTGAGGACCTTGGCCCAGCTGATTGGAATTCTTGTGACTATTATTAGTAGATAGCAACTGATGGTAGACAGATGAATGGATAGGTAAATATGACAGTTGACAGACGATGGATAGATAGATACATTAGATAGATAGATAGATAGACAGACGATATAGTAGATAGATAGATAGACAGACAGACAAATGATAGATAGATAGATGATAGATAAAAATAACACATGATAGATTAACTAGATGATAACAAAATGATAGAAAATATGATAAATCGGTAGGTACGTAGATAATGACTGATAGGTATTGATTAGTAGACAGATATGCACAATTGATAAATAATGAAAAGTAGACAAGTGATAGAGATAGATAGATAGATAGATAGATAGATAGATAGATAGATAGATAGCAGGTTACAAGTAGAGTGATAGTAGACAGACAGACAGACAGGCAGGCAGGCAGGCAGGCAGACAGATCTCTGGGCCTGGAACACCTTGGGCATTTCTGGCGAGTTGATATTCTATACTTCACAATGTCAATCTGAGTTGAATTACACTAAAACAAGGCAAAATTTATATAACTGGTTACACTTATATGCCTGATCACCTCCTTTATTGGATATATGCATATAAACACACAAACTTTGAGGGATGCAGACAAAATAGGAGAACTGGGGCTTGGTGGGTCTCTCTCTCTCTCTCTCTCTCTCTCTCTCTCTCTCTGTGTGTGTGTGTGTGTGTCTGTGTGTGTGTGTGTGTGCGTGCGCGCAGGAGTGCACATTCCATATTTGGAATCAGAGCATACCTTTGTGGAGTTGATTCTCTCCTTTCACTCTGGAAAGATTGAACTCAGGTAGCCAAACCTGGGCAGTGGGCACTTCAACGTGCTGAGCCATCTCACCAGCCCCAAATAGGGGAGTCTGGATGGAATGTGTTAGTGTCTCTTTTAGATCCTCCCCCAAGTGTCCTTGACCTAATGAGAGGGACCCCGAAACTTCAAGTCTAAGCTCAGAGTCTGCTGCACGGGGTTGTTTCCTGCCTGTCACAGGATGCTTTGTGGATACTTTCTTTCCTTCTTTTAGTGTGTAGGGATAAAAGAGAAAACCCTCCACAATTCTGTACTCCAGTCCTCAAGGAATTAAATATGCCAGCACCTCTCACAGCAGGGGTATTGGCAACCTTTCCTGTAAGAGTCAGACAGTAAATATTTCTGCCTTTGCAGGTCACGTGGCCTTTGTGGCAACCACTCAACCCTGCTGTGCCATCAGAGGCAGCCATAGATGATATGTAGATGAGTACGCTTGGCCGTGTCCCAATAAAACTTTATTTACAAAGCCAGGGCGTGGGAGGGGTTTGGCCCTGAGACTGCAGTCTGTAACGTTCAGTTTACGACATGCAGAGTTCCTGAAAATGATGAGTGTGGGCAGAAGGAAGAGGGGACAGTTCAGAGCACGCAAGCTGGGACTTGGCAGCAGCAGTTAGGTGAAGAAGTTGGTGTAGAGCTCACGTCAGCCCCCGGAAGGTCGAGAAGGAGGCTCAGACCAACCAAGGACAGAGATATTGCAGGCACAACTGCCGGGAATCAGTAAGGCAAGGCTTGTTTCCCACAAATTTTCCTTTCACTTTAAAGTACGGCTTCTTTCTTATCAGGATATATTAATTATATGGGTTTTGTAATGACATTTTCATATGAGCATATGAGCACACTTGACCCCTCCCCCATTGTCTTCTTGTTCCCTCCCTCCCTCCTCCTCAAGTCCTTCGTCCCGCTAACTCCTTCCACTGTTTCATGTCTGTTTTTTAAATGTGTGTGATCAAGTACGTTTAATCAGGGCCTCTCACAGGAGTGTGGTAAAAGGTTATTTACCGAGGTATGGGCAGCTTACTTTGCTCAAGAAAGCACCCTTCCCTCTTTCACCAACCATCGATAGCTTATAAATCCCCAGGAAGGGTAGGATTTCAAGAGCCTCCATTTGGAAACTCAGCCTTCACTCACACACACACACACACACACACACACACACACACACACACACGGAGCTGGTCAACTGGCCTTGTAAGGACTGTTCTATTCACCTTGTGTGCTCCCTTGAGAGCAGCCACGGACAGTGGCCCCAAGGAGTCACTTCAGGAGCCTGCTAACAATGGAGAGGAAAGCCCACACAGAAGTTCTCTGCTCTGACAGCAGCCTGAGTAATGGGTAACACAACAGGAGCCCTGGACCCCAGAAAGCTGGGCTCCAACTAGAGATCAAGTTTGGCTTAGCAGGCAGTGGCAAGGACTGTGTTTCTAGCTCCCTCCCAGGAGGCAATGGCCTCTCTGCTCTCCCTCCAATCACACTCAGGCTTCTCTTCCTCTTAACTTGGCATTTTTCTTCCTCCTTGCAGTGCCTGGCTCACCTACTCCTCCTAGGCTCCGCCCCATTCTCTCACCACCTCACACCTCTTGCCAAGCTCCAACCTGCCTGCCTGTCTCCTAAGCCTATAGGGGAATCCCAATCTCAGAAAAAGAAAGCCCACTGTTTTAGTTTGAGTTTTCCTGCTGGGAAGAGACACCGGTACCAATGCAACTCTCATAAGAACAGCACTTAATTGGGGTTGGCTTACAGGTTCAGAAGTTCAGTCCATTCTCATCGAGGTGGGTGCATGGCAGTGTCCAGGCAGACGTGGGGCTGGAGGAGCTGAGAGTTCTTGTTCCAAAGGCAGTTAGGAGAAGACTGGCTTCCAGGCAGCTAGGATGAGGGTCTTAAAGCCCACAGCAACAGTGACACACATCCTCCAATGAGGCCACACCTACTCCATCAAGGCCTCAACTCTTCATAGTGCTACTCCCTGGGCCAAGCATATTCAAACCACCACATCCACCAACGACAATTAGACCCCAACTTCCCTGCTTCCCAATCTTCCTCTCTAGTTTCTATCTCTACTGTGCTTGCCTTATGGATTGGTCCTACTTTTCCCATTTTACTGGCCTCTGCCTTGGGGAGAACATCACTCTTCGCGTGGAAAACTTGCCTTTCTGGAAACAAGCCAGGGATGTCCTCTCTACAGTCATTGCCTAAACCTGCTTTCCTCAGGCAGCAGACCCTGCTTCCTGGACCCTCAGGAGGGGTCCTCACACCCCAACAGCCTGAAAGGTATTCCAGGGGGCCCAGGGAGCTATGGGGAAGGAAGGATGCACAATGAGGAAGGCAAGGAAATGCACCACGGAGATTCCTACTTAAGATGAAACTTAGAAGTTGGCATAGTAGCATGTATGGTCCTAAAGGCTCCTCGGTTGGAAAGACCCGAAGACGAGCCATGCAAACAGGAGCTGGCCTCTGACATTGCAGCAGCCTCTTGGCAAGATACTCGCAGCATCCAAGGTGATTGAAAAGGCTCCAACCCTACCAGTCCTGGGGTGGGGTTGTGGTCTAGGAATGGTGCCTGCTTTGCCCACACAACGATGAGCTCCTGGGTCCCAGTCCCCAGGAAGCAGAGATGATTCTGCCCGTGAGCCCACAAGTGGTCCTGGGGAAGATGATGTTTAGCTTTTTGGAGAAATGGAAGTTGAAGGGCATGTTGCTTAGAGCAGATCTTTAGCAGGGGCAGGTAGAACACTGTGGCCATTGTCTGGCCTCACACTACACCACAGACCCCTATCTGTCCCAGCTGCCCAGTCCTTGCTCCATCTCACCTTCCCACCCTCTCTGCTGGTTCTGGAGGCAGGCATACCTTACCTAGCAACTGTTGCTACCAAGAACCAACCTTCTTGAAATTTCCACAACAAAGCAGACATCGACAGAAAAGAAAGTCAGGCTGATTTTAACCCCAGGCTGGAGGGTACCTGAGTTTCTTAACAGTTGTAGTGCATTAAATGGCCAACCGGACAATGCCATAAATGTCCAGCAGGACACTACAAGGAACAGCTTGCCGAAAGGAAAAAAAAAAAAGAACCCATGCTCTCCAGCCCATGATGGTCCCTGTTTGTAAAATCCCTGCTGTTCCCTGTTCCCATTCAGCTGGGTCAACATGTGCCTGTAAATTCCTCCCAAAAGGGAAATCATAACAGCAACAGCAGCCCCAGAAATGACAAACAACTCAAGTATGGAAAGGCAGCCGCCAAGTATTCAACAGTGTTCTCACACTGCACCAGCAAAAATCAGATAAGAAAAATAAACCTAGCTGTGTGCATAGTTCCTTAAGTATGTATCACATTTTATGCTTCCAGTCTTTGGTACAATGAATATGTCCATTTGTCCTGTAGCAGTGGCTTGCTGGTGAACCTCACGGCTCTCAGTTCTCACCTTACCCGAGAGCACAAGGTTGGGAACAGAGAACCCCAGAAATCAGCGTTTACCCTCATGTCCTGAGTCCTGACATACCTGGACAGACACTCATTGTAAAATGCTTTGTCTGGCTCAGGGTGTGTGCAAGATCCTTGGGGTGACTTGTGTGTGTGCATGTGTATGTGTATGAGTGTGCATACGTGTGTCTGCACAGGGCAACCAAAGATCAGTCTTGGGTGTCCTTCCTCAGTATATTGTACACCTAGTTTTGTGACCCCAGGTCCCACATTGACTTGGAAATCAGGACTTTTGTTGGGCTGCTTGGCCAGCAAATCCCAGAGATCCTCCAGTCTCTGCCTCCCCAGTGCTGGGATTAAACTGCATGCTGCTGTGGCCAGCTTTTTACATGGGTTCTGGTGGAACACATATCATCACGCCTTTGTGAGAAGCACTTACTGATGAAGCTACCTCTGTTCTGCAGCCCCTTGTGGAACTTTCAGACCACAAAGTGGCTCCAGAGCTGAGGGGCTGCAGTTGGAATCTCTCTCCCTCTGCTGGGGCAGGTTGCCACCAAGGTTCTACAACATTGGGTTTGGAAGTCAGAGATAGCGAGGAAGGCCCTTGGAAAGACCTACAGATGAAAGGATCTAAGACTCAAGGCCACAGTGCTCAGGAATGGGGGCTAGTCAGGGCACCAGAGCCTTTGCCAACCTCTCAAGGCCACTCTTGGTGTGGCCTCAGAATCCACAGCCACAAACAGTAATGAAGCAAGACTGTCCATTCTGAACGACATTTCCCCATCATCAGAGACAAGAAGCTAGACTCCCTCCATCCCTCAGACAGTAGCAGGATCAAGCATCCACTCAGAGTCAGAACCCATCTTCAGGATGCTGGTCCCCTAACAGTATAAACCAAAGTGCTGAAGGAATCTGTCTGGCCACTCTGAAGCCAAGGAGATGAGGCCCAGGTGATGGAAGTCAAGAGGAAGGTCAAAATTCAACCAGCGATCACCATCTCAAGCAGAATACCAGAGACAATACCACCTCCCTTGAGCATCTCTGTTTTGTTCTCCGTAACCTGTGGCTTCTGGAGAACAGGAACCTAATACACAGATGGATGCTGATCTGCTGTGGCTTGTACCTAAAGTATAATCTCCCCACAAACTGCAACAACCTTCCTGCTACTGAGGACCAGTACCACACATGCCTTCTTAGGAACAGACAACTTTCCCATTGCTCAGTCTGGCTGGTGGAGACACAGGACTTCTAGATTCCAGGAGCAAAAACATTCCTACAGGTAGCTGGGCTGCAGTTCCCCAGGTGTTAAGGATGGGTACCCCTGAGAACCCACTTAGTCCCTGATGTGTGTAAGTTTCTTTTCTGTCTTGTTATGACCCCTGCTTCTGGTTCATGGGTTACTAGTTGTTTTTCCCCTAAGGCTTGAGAAGGAAATTCTGTTTACATTTGAGTGCACTTAACTTATGTCTGTGCCTTGTTCCTTCTCAAAGGGACCACAGCTCCCCGCAGACATAATAGTCTTGTTATAGAGGTGAAGGAACTTGGGGAGATCTGAAGGGAGACTTTGCTGCTGATGGGAACAAAGGGGTGTGAGCTGTGTTGGTTTTTGTGGTTTTAGTACTTGCATGTGCATGCGTGCTGTGTGTGTGAGAGAGAGAATGAGAGGGGAAAGGGAAGGGATGGAGAGAGAGAGAGAGAGAGAGAGAGAGAGAGAGAGAGAGAGAGAGAG
>JADRCH010000284.1:462660-480762 GCA_019843965.1 Rhynchomys soricoides
GAGAGAGAGAGAGAGAGAGAGAGAGAGAGAGAGAGAGAGAGAGAGAGAAAGGGAGAGAGAGGACCTGGACCATTAAGTTTGTGTGGCTAGGTGCCTTTCCAGCCTTTTGCTTATGTGTTTGCTACCACGCCTACTGCACATTTGGGAAATCGAGGTACAGAGACATCAAATCACTTGCTTGACGAAGCAATGGACAGAATGCTGTATGAAACCCGGGTCCTAGCCAAAACTCCTGCTGATCCCACAGTGTCCAAGAGCCACCTGTGGCTGCAGCAGAGTTTCTACAGTGAATGCCCACCTATGGCCCACAGCTGCACACAATGGTTCCTTTCACCTTGAGGTACAGATCCATGTTTAGAAGCACAGTACTGCATAAGCAGGGTAGCACTGATTCACAAACCCTTGAGCATCTCAGGGTGTCACTAAAGCCAGAGTCAGTACATCCAAGTCTATCAAAAGTACAAAGTCACATCTCAAATACCATTTTACCTGGGATGCAAATTATCTTCTTACTGCTCACAGCTGTACCTCACAAATGGACCTGAGAAAAGACCTGTGCTTCAAAGTCAGCCGCAGGGCTCTCTGCCAAGATGAACTAGAGAAAACCAGCCAAGCTCCCTCCCTGCCCTTCCTCCTCCCATCCACTCAGATAAAGGAGCAAACTGGGAGATGCTTGATTAAAACCCCCAACAGGCAAGGACCCAGAGGTAGAAGAGGCGACACAAACAGCAAGCCCACCACACCCCACCTATGAACTCGGCCTCACCAGCTTTCTCTATAGTTAGCCACCATTTGCTTTCTGGAGAGGATCTAACAGTCACTGCGCTCATCTGCTTCAAGTTGACTGTAACTCAGAAGGCATGACAACATGGCCATGGACGAAGACCCAGATGTCCATGAACACTGGCATCTTCCACTCAGTCCCTTTGCCCTCAAAGCAAGTACTATTGTCCTGAGTCTGCCCATATCAGAGGAAGGTGTCCCGTCCAGCTGCCACCAGGGATAACTTGGGAGATGCTCATTCTCAATAACCTCCCTTGGGACACATCCCAGGACTTAAAGAAGATTTTTGTTTTGTTTTGTTTTTTAAATTCAAGAATTTTCACATTCATCAATTCCATTGATCAAAGGGTGAGTGGCCTCATTGGTAAGAGCCAGCCAAATTCAAACAAACTTCAAGTCCGCATTTATTTTCCCAGTACTTTGCACTTGATGGGCTCAACATCGTGCCCTTGTGAGACAGAAAGATGTCTCAATTCTCCAGCTCACTAGCCCCAGTCTTAATGGCTTCACTAAATGAACAGCCATGCAAGCACCTCTTTTGTGGTTTTATGTTTTATTATGTACTGCACGGGTTAATCCTTTCGCTTATAGAGTGAACAGGTGTTTGTTCCATGACTTAGGGGGCCACAGAAAAAAGACCTCACCAGCACCATGTCATTCTTAAATGGGTAAGCAATTTAAGACTCTACAATAAATTGCAGCTTATTAGGGATTTGTGACACTCTTAATAATGCACATTAACTGGAAAGCAGGCTTGCAAGCCATGGCAACGCATCTCCCTCCCCCCTGCTGTCACTACCAAAGTCCTCACCAGGACCCAGTTCATAAACACACAAGCCAGCTCTCATCTTTCTGCAGCCGTGCACACCTAGCAGAAGACTTTGCAATAACATCATCTGATGAACCTTAGGAAATTTGATTCTGAGACACTTACGGAGAAATAGGTTGTCAGTCTGCCTTTCTTTCTTGCCTAAGGATGGCTGTAGCATACTTACATCCAGCAGTAACCTTTTTAAGGCAGGTAAAATTGAGACAGAGAGGCCAAGGGTTCTCCCCAAGTGGAAACGGAGGTCGATGGTTTAAGAAACTGCCTAACTGTTGCTACTGGGACTTTGCAGACTCACAGAGCTCTGTAAAAAGAAGAGTCTCTGCTTCCATACCAATTACTGTATTGACCTGGGTGTCTTGCCAAACTGTGAGTCATGTGTGTCTACATCACACTGTCCAGAGCAGAATAAGCCAGATTCAAAGACAGCTTCAGACCGGCTGATGATGGGGTTGGGGGTGGGGTTTGATGAGAATTTTAAGGGGAGCAGTAACTCAGCAGATAAAAGTGTGAGTGGTGTATGAAGTGTGGGGGTGTGTGTGAGTGTGCCATATATACATGTGTACATGTTTGTGTGTGTGTACACACAAGTATACACATGTGATGGCCAGAAGAAGAAGGGTATTCTCTATCACTCTTGAGCTTATTTTTTGAGAGGGAGTCCCTCACTAAACCTGGATTTCACTGGTTTAGGAGGACAGCTGGTCTGTGAGCTGCTAGGACCCATCTACCTCCACCTCCCAATACTGGGCTTGCAGGCTAATGTGTCCTGGCCTGGCTTCTACACGGGTTCTAGTGACCCAAACTCAGGTCTTCTTGCTTGCCTAACATACGCTTTTGCCAATGAGCTATCTCCTTACTCCTTAAAACTGGCTGGTTTTGGTGGTGATGGTGGTGGTGGTGGTGGTGGTGGTGGTGGTGGTGGTGGTGGTGGAGGTGGTGGTGTTGGTGGAGGTGTTGGTGGAGGTGGTGGTGGTGGTGGTGGTGGTGGAGGTGGTGGTGGTGGTGGTGGTGGTGGTGGAGATGGTGGTGGTGGTGATTTGTTTATTGGTTTGTTTGTTGCAATGAAATCCCGTGTGGCCATTTTAAACCTGAAAACTACTAGCTTATTAAAAATCAAGACACTGAACATGGAGAATTCATGAGAAGGAACTAAGAAGACCTGGGTGACTGGTCTTCTGGACACAAGGAAGGAATGGTGTCCTCTGTGGTGAGTGGGTATTTCTATAAGACAGATGTGTTGACAGCTGACCATGCAGCCCAACATACAAACATTCCTTAAGGAATCAGATTGTTTGTGACCTTGTACTGTCAAAGAGCTGTCAAGTTTCCACCAAAAGTAACAAACATTCAAATAAAATGATGGTTTGAGGACAAGCTCCCTGTATCCATTGTTTTTATGCACAAAATCTCATCAACCATATTTGTAATAATGGTGGACGGGCTGATGATACCTTCCGCATCTCTATCTCTAAAAATATTTCTTGCAAGCATCTAGAAGGAAAAGGAGATCCAAGCCCACTTTTCCTTCAAAAAGTCTCCTTTTCTGTAGCATTTGTGAAGTTCTTATATGATTTAGACCAGGTCTTTTGTCCCCTGCATGTCATTCCAATAGCCCCGAACTTACCAAACAAACCCAGAGAAAACAGCAAACACAGATCTTTACAAAATGCAGTGGTATAGGTATGCTTCTGCTGGGGGGCCTTGGGTATTTAAGACATTTAAAATCTTTTTTTTAATTAATATTTTCCGGGTGTATCCAAAAGTAACCAAAGTTCGATTACTACAGAGACACACGTCCTTCTTTGTTGTGGCTCTATTAATGATATCTAGGTAATGGGAGCAATCTGGTTCCTGCTGATGGGTAAATGGGTAAAGAAAAGGTGCTGTATACACAACGGAGTTTTAGTCAGCCATGAAAATGAATGAAATTACATCACCTGTAGGAAAATGAGTAGAACTAGAGATTACTGTGTTGAGAGAAATCAGTCTGATCACAAAATCAAATGCTCTGGCATCTCTCATATGTGAGTCTGGGGACTAGAAGTGTAAGAGGAAACATTATCAGTGTGGAAGGAGAGAAGGAAGGAGCATGGAGCATGGATGGGATCAGAGAACATTATAGTTATGTATGGAAAAACTGTAAAGAAACACCTTCTTTTGTACAATTGAAATATTGTTTGAGACACTGTCTCATTATTTAGCTCTGGCTAGCCTGGAACTCACTTGGTAGACCAGGCTGGACTTACACTCCCAGAGATCCACCTATCTCTTCCTCTCAATTGCTAGATCAAAGGCATGTGCCACCACACCAGGCCAATTGAATTTCTGTTAGGTCCAAAAGAAAAGTTCATCTTTGCTCTTAAGAGACTCATGTAGTCTTCAAAATTTCAATATTATTTGATTTTCTGATTTTGTTATATCAAATGGCATCCCTTAAGATGTTAGCCTGTGAACATAGCCTTATTTGACAATGGTGTTGGTACAGATGAAATCAGACAAAGTATAGTCATGGTAGGTTGCTGTGGATAGCCCGGGGCTGTTGGTATTCTGCTAATTCTGCCCTCCTGGGAGGAGCTTCAGACAGGAGTGAGTTACACCTGTAACTTCTTGTGAACCAATCCCCTATTGAATAAAAGAACCAATCATTGAGCATGTAGGAGGGAATTCTGGATTGGAGGATGGAAAAGAGGAGGAGGGAAGAGAGAGGGTCCTTTTGGAATGGAGACAGCAGATAGGTAAGATGTAGCTACTAGAGCCTCCTGGTATCTTGGCGGATCCACAAGGATTCGCCACCAGAGGAATCAGACTTTGATAAGGTTTACAAGACTAGGTTTTAGTTGATGCGCCCAGAGGCTGAGTTACTATTGTTTCTGAGCTAAGTTTGTCTTGCATTTTCCTTAATGTGGTCACTCTTCTGGGTTCCAGGGAGAAAGGTACAGTGGCAAAGTGTGGGTTTGCCTGATGTGCACCACAGAGGCCATGGGGGTATTGAAGCATAGGGCTGGTGTGGTAGTGACCCCCCAGTGGGAACCTAGGGAGCTGGGTGGAGAGATCGTGTAGCTCTAAGTCAGAGCTCCACGAGATGAAAGCAGGTCGGCCATTGCCCGCCAGTGCATGGCTGGCCAGCCCGCTGGGGATGAGAGAACCAGGGGATAGCCCAGGAACTTGCTGTGTATTCCTTCTTTTTAAAATATTTCCCACATCAGTAGGTTAGAGAGGGTCCTAATTCCAGTGACTAGAGTCCTTGTAGACAAAACAGAAAGACACACAAACTCAGACATAGGATGACAGCCCTATGATGATGGAGACAGAGACTGGAGCCTTGAAGCTAAAGACTCAAGAAAGGCCAAGGAGCACTAAAGGCCACCAGGAACAGGGAAGAGACAAGGGAGGACTCTTGGTGAGTGCAGTAAGAATGCAGCTTAGTGTGCAGCTTGACTTCAGACTTCAAACCCCAGAACTATGACAAAATACATTTCTCTTCCTAAGCCACCCAGTCCACAGTACTTTGTCACATAGCTCTAACAAACTAAGCTACTGCCATAGCTACGCCTTTCATCCATGTGACCTGCCCCTGCTCTCACATGTGTGGGTTAAAAAGAGTTAAAATGTGCAGAATGACCAAAGTTGTGACATGCTTCAAAGAAGGCCACTCTCTGCAGTGCATCTGAGAGCCCCAGGAGGGCTGGTGAGATGGCTCAAGGATAAAGGTGATTGCCACTAAGCTTGATGGCCTGAGCTTGATTCCCAGAACCCACATGGTGACAGGAGAAAACTGATTTCTAAAAGTGGTCATCTGACCTCCAAATGAGTGTTGTGCCTCATACATGCATGCACACACATGTGTGAGTGCACCTGCACACACACACACACACACACACACACACACACACACCCCTCTCCTACGGCTGAGTTACAATTAAATCAGAAATTCTGGAACTATATCCTAAATGTTTTAGGTTTCTGAGAAAGAGTCCCATGCAGTCCAGACTAGCCTCCACTCCCTATGTAACTGAGCATGACCTTGTATTTCTGATGCACCTGCCTCAACTTCATAAGCATGGGCATACAGGTGTGTACCCTCATGCCTAGTTTATGAGATGCTGGAGCTTGTGCATACCAGGCCAACACTTTACCAACCAAACTGTAAACTCTGTCCATGTGTGCTTTAACCCTCTGTGAGTGATGTCAGTGAGCAGCCAGACATCTGGTGTCCCTGCTTTGTAGGTGAGGCGGCAGCCAGGGCCAGGTTCAGAATCAGTCCAGTTTTTGCTAGATTTCTGTCTTCGCTATCTCCCAATGATGCCTTTAGGCAGGTCATTAAATTTATCTAATACTTTCTCAAATCTAAAATGAGATGGTGTAGGTACATCTTTTTACCTATGTAAAACATTTAAAATGCCTGCCTCAAATACAGATATCCAATAAGTGTCTCTCTCTGTTCTCTCAACACACAGAAAGGAAACTGGCAGGGATTACAGGAATCCAAGCTGGGGACAGAGAGTGTGACACTCAAAACCTCACTCCACACAGTTGTAAACTGCAGGCATGGATCCAGGCTCAGTGTTCTTATCTGTCAAACAGCCAGAGAGCCATTATGACATTTGCTTGAGATAATTACGAAGTTTATGTGAGATAATAAGGTGATGTGATCCCCCAAAGCGCTTCCAATGGTACCTGGCTCTCGTAAGCATGGGTTAGCTCATTCAACGGACCTGATCTTATAACCCTGCAGACAGTTCCTTGATATGACCAGACTCGCCTAGCATCGCGTCCCTGCACAATCAGACGTAGTATGGTTGTGGATCAAAGAACCAACCAGGTTGGGTGGAGCTGGGACTTGAGTTTTGAGCTCAGCTAAGAAGCCATTATGCCTAGGTACTGAGATCAGTCCTCATCCCCAACCCAGCTAATATATAATTACCTGAGAACTATGAAGTTGGTAAACAGTTCCAATGCTCTTGTGGTTAGGATTTTTTTGAGCTTCACAAATATCTATCGTGAGCAGAAAAAGGAATAGGAATCTGCTTCATTGGAACACAGGAGAATCCTGGGGCCTTGTCCAAGAAGTTGCAGCCTAATGGCCCTGGACCCCACTCTGTCATTGCCAACTGAGGCCAGAGAAGAAACAGCAGCTTGGACATTCCTTCTAAAAGTTAAGAAACAGCACATGATACAAACGTTCCGGTGGGAAATGAGGTAATACAGATTGATAGCTTTAAAACCACACAGTGATCATGTTCCTCAGCATCTATGCTATAGAGACACAATTAAAATGTGAAATTAGCTAATGTGGATTAATGGCCTCAAAAATACTCAGTAATTACACTTCTAGTAATCTATATGGAAGAGAAATAGAGTTAGGGTTAGGGTTACCATTTCACAATTTTGCCATGAGTAATTGGGACAACTGGTCAACCCAATGAAAGGCCAGTTAAACTCGAAAGCTGCAACAAATGTCACAAATGACCAAAAGCAATTTGTCTAAAAGTTACAAAGTGAGGTTATAAATTCCCTCTCAACTACCTTACAGTGAAGGGTTAAGCCTCTCTATACACTCCCATTAGTACTCAATAACATCCTTAGACCAACCACCCCAGTAACCCACGCTTCACTTTGAGTTGCTTTCAGTTGAATGGAGCACCAGCTTAAAGATGTCCATCTCAAAGCACACTTCTTGGGCCAGTGAACCTGATGACCTGAGTTCAGTCCTCAGAACACACACACACACACACACACACACACACACACACAGTGGAAGATAAAAGCGGACTCCCCAAGATTGTCCTTTGACCTCCACATCCATGCTGTGGCCTGTGCTCATGCCTACGCGTCCCGCACGCGCACGGATGCAAACAAACAAATGATGCTCCTTTACAGTTTCTGTCTAGTCTTCAGCTGTCTGACTGGTCAGCTGAGCTCATAGCAGCCTTATTATTTTTATTTTACTTTATTGAGTCTTTCCTAAGCGTTCAACTTCACTTTTATACAAAGAGCCTTTCCCTTTCTCTTCTGACTCCTAATCAGTAAGTTGGTTTTCCAGTTACCTCACAGTACCACGCTGAGGTGTAAACAGGTTATGGATCTGCATTGTTACTTTAAGGTAGCTGTAGCAAAATGGTTTTCGATATAAGGTAGACCAGCACCTATCATGGCCTACAGCAAGCAGACCAGTATGGGAGGGGCCCAGGCAAGAAACAGCTCCCAAAGGCCCACCTCCAATGAGTTACCGTAGAAATAAACTCCATCTCCTCTCTCCTCCCCACAATAGTGCCATAATTGTGTGACTCCATCAAGAGACGAATCCATTCGTTAATTCAGAACCCTGATGATATATTGTTTCTGAAACTCCTTGGCAGATAAATCCAGAGGTGTGCCTGGCTAATCTCCTAGGCATTTCTCAACCTAATCAACTTGACAATCAAGATTCACTATCACAGAAACATGCACAATTAGCTCTAGGTTAGCAGGTATCACACAGTATAAGCAGAGGAAGGTCTCCAAAAGCCAACAAGACAGAGACTCAGAAAGCAGCAATCAGTCCACCAAACTGGTTCAGGCTGGGGCAATTAGAGGGACTTTTTCTATAGCCAAAGATTTTATATGCAAAGATGCTTTATGGGAAAGTACCTGATATTGACAAGATAAAAACACAAACGACAACAACAACAACAACAAAAACCATGAATCTACAATAGCCAAGAAATAGCTAAGTTGATTAGTTTGTATTCATGTAACAAAATGTTAAGTAGAGATTTAAAACTGTCTTTTAAATGCATTTTATGATACAGGTCATGCCCATAAGTAGTGGAACACGAAGCTACAGAACACGTTGTAAATGAAGAAAAGATTGTATCCTTCTTATGCAATTAAAAGTGAGCCAAGACCTAACGAAACAGGGCTGATAGCATCTTGAGTCTTCATTTACTTTGACGTTGACTCAAGGGAAGTCCAGACATTATTTTTAAGAAGACATCAAGTCCCATGCAGGTTTCCCAAAATCAAAACTCATATAATCTTAAGGGGATTAATTAATCTTAAGGACAGATCGCCCGCCTTCCTGCTATGAGCAAGTTAACTTCTGGACCCATCTCTGCTGCACACCTTTAACCCCAGGGCTCAGGAGGCAGAGAAAGGAGGTCTCTGAGTTCAAGATCAGTCTGGTCTACTTAGTGACAAGTTTCTGGACAGTCATGGCTACATAGAGAGACCCTATCTCCCCCAACCCCACCAAAAATAACAAACAAACAAACAACTATGAGCCCAGGAGAAAAATGAAAAGCATGAGTCCCATTGCAAATAGGCAGAGTCTAGAGAGAAAACAAAATGGCGGGAGGCAAAATTGTGAAGCGCCCTAGGGCATGTTAGTGGAAGCCAACCAGGTAGCTAAATACCTAAAGGAAAATTTTTTGGGGGGGTATCTGGCCCAAAGAACCTAGGAACAGAGCTCAAAACAGCCAGGGATACTGCAGAATGAGAGTGTAGTTCTGGGAAAAAAAGAACTGGAAGGGGCCAAGTTCTCTCCCTAATGTCTAAGCTGCCTATGAGAGATGGAGTCAATGAGCTTAAAGCTAGAATAAAAATGAACTGACCTAAAAGTTGTAGCTGCTTCAAGACTCATTTTGAGTCCAAATAAATAATAATATTCTTTTTTTTAACAAAATCAAAATTCTTCAGAGAAATGTAACAAAGTCCAGATGGCATTCCCAGTATTCGAGATAAAATTTAAGATTACATATACTTAAAAAGGAACTAGAAAACATGATTTATCCCCAACAGAAAATATACTAGATGAAGAAGAATTTCAAAAACAATTGAAAATTTTAAATTACAAAGATCCAGAAGCACCAACAGAGGTGAAAATGTTCTCTGTAAAGACAGGAGGTGTCAACGTATAAGTAGCCATAAAAAGGAATTAAAGGGAAATTCTGGAACATCAAATAAAATGCACAGCACTATATAATTTGATACTTATTCATAAACATTTGTCAATCCACAGAAGGAGCCACCAAGAGGGAATTCTCATGTAAACCATGGATTTTACTAAAGAAACACATCAGTGAGATTCATGAGTCATCAGAAGGGAGCCATGTCCCTGAAGGATGCTGATAATGGGGGAAGCTTTGCCTTCAAGGGTGCCAGGAGACTGATGGGAAACACCTGAGCCCTCCTTTGACTTTGCTTCAGGCCTAATGCTCTCAAAAACTTTCAGTACTTGAACTTGGAGAGATGGCTCAGTGTATAAAGCACTTTGTGTAAGTAGGAGAGCCTGAGTCTCACCTCCCTCAGAAGCCACATGAAAGAGGGTACACATCTGTGACCCCAGTTCTCCTATGGCAGAGACAGGAAATTCCCAGCTCACAAACAAACTCGTCTGACAAATGCAATGGCTAGCAATAGACAGACCATGTCTCGTGCGCTAAAGTGGAAGGCAAGGACAATGGACACCTAAGGCTGTCCTCTGGCCTGTACAAGAGTACTGTAGCACATGTACATCTACATTCAAACACACATGTGTACCATACTCAAAATCCAAATGATTTCTCAACTCATTCTTTTAAAAGCTCAGTAGAAAATAAATGATGGCATGACAGATATGATGTAGAAAAGACTTTGTGAACTTGAAAATACTTCCAACAAACATTCAAACTGAAAACTATAAGAAAAAATACTTTATATAGTTAATAGGACTGAGACCCTTGGGGTAATGCTAGGGTGATTTGAATAGGATTGGCCACCATAGACTCATGTGTTTGAATGCTTAGCTTATAGAGAGTGGCCCTACTGAAAGGTGTGATCTTGTTGGAGTAGGTTTAGCCTTGCTGGAGGAAGTGTGTCACTGTGGAGACAGGCTTTGATTGATATATATATAAATATATCCTCAAGCTATGCTCAGTGATGTAGACACTGCCTATGGATCAAGGTGTAGAACTCCCAGCTCCTCCAGCACCATGTCTGCCTGCACATTGCCATGCTTCCCACCATGACAATAATGGACTAAACCACTGAAGCTGTAAGCCAGCCCTAATTAAATGTTTTCCTTTATAAGAGTTGCCTTGGTCATGGTGTCTGTTCACAGCAATGAAACCCTAACGAAGACAGATGCCAACAAGCCAACCAGCAGTTGAAAGACAAAGAGAAAATCATGAAATCCATGAGGAGAAAAGGAAATAAAGCACATGACCATCCAGTCACATGACCTCCAGTCACATGACCTCTAGCCTGTGGACGGCCAGAACAGCATCAAAATTATGAATTTAAAACATTAAAATGCCGAATTTTAAACCCTCTAATTCAGTGTGCTGGTTAGTCTTTACTGTCAACTTGACATAACCTAGAGTCACCTGGGAAGACGGAACTGCAAATTCGGAATTGCCAGATCAGATTTTCTGTGGCCATGTCTGTGAGAAATTGTCTTAGCCAATGATTGATGGAAGGGCCTAGCCCACGGCGGGCAGCACCATGCCTAGGCAAGTGGATCTGAGCTATATAAGAAAGCAAGCTGAGCTTGAGCCAGTGACTGAGCCAATGAGCAGCTTTCCTCCACGTGGAAAACTTCAGGCTCCTGCCTTGAGTTTCTGTCTTGACTTCCCTCCCTTATGAACGATGACCCAGAAATATAAGTTAAAGAAACTTTCCTCCTCTGTGCTGCTTTAGATCATTTGTGATTATCACAAGAACAGAAAACAAATTAGAACACTTAGATACCTGCATTCATGAATACATCTGTGGAGGATTAAGATAAATACAGCCTCAGATAAAGGATAATTAGAATCTATTGACAGCAGACCTGTACTAAAAAAGGCTATAGGACATTTTTCACATTAAAGAGAAATAAGCTCACCTACAATAAACAGAACTATTGAAAACAAAGGAGACAAGGTTTGTGACCTGGCTCAGTGGTCACACTCACTGGCTGTTCTTCCAAAGGACTCTTATTCAGTTCTCAGCACGTAAACATGGCAGTTTACAACCATCTGTAAACTTAGTTCCAGGGAACCCAACACTCTCTTCTTGCCTCTGCAGGCCCCAGGCATGCATGGGGTACACAGATAGATGTACATGCAGGGAATACATAAAATAAAAATAGTTTTTATAAAGAAAACATTAGATTTGCCAAATATCTGAATAACTGCAAAAACTATGTTCCTTTGTTCATATATATTAGTAAATATATAACAATTGAGGTGAACTTTGTAGCCTCAGATGGATAGAATTAAATGTAGGCATAATCTATACAGCTATAGTGGCAGCTCACACGGGTCACACGGGTCACATGCTGAGCACAACATGGACACTAAGCAAGGCCTGATAAGCAGAGGGTGTCACTCAAAGCTTAGAATCCACTACAGATGCAAACAGAAACACGTGAGATTGTTAGATTGAAATTATATCTCAAAAGCAGTTCTACACCCAGAAAGGAAGGGAGAGGAGATGGAAGATGAGCCCACAGAATGAGAGTGGGCAATAAAGAGAACATGGTCTAATCCTATAAAAATGCGTTAAATGCTGTTCTAGGAGGAGGATCCAAAAGAGGTGGAGATGAGGGGAAAGAGAAGGACTGGGCAGATGGCTCCGTGATTAAGAACTTGCCATCAAAGCATAAGGCCAGGTATTCAGGTGCCCAGAAGCCATGGAAATGCTAGGTGGGGGTGGTGGCTTGCCTGTAATTCCAGCTTCAGAAAGAAGATGGGGGGGGGTGAGGCAAAACAAACTGGCTAACGAGAATAGCCATATTGGTGAGCTCTTGACTGAGAAACACCGCGTCCATAAATAAAGTGGAAGAGTGATGAGGATAGTTCCCAGCATCAACCTAGGGCCTCTGTATGCACAGCCACACACATGCACAGACATGAACATGCATGTGTACATACATGTATACCATATACACATGAAATTTGGTGGCGGGCAAAAAAAGGAAAAAATTAAAAATTAGATTTGACGATATGCTTCCTACAGGCAAACAAAATAAAAAATATAAATACCCATAGTTTTCTTTAACCTATCATTATTTTGTATGTATGGTGTTTTGACTGGTGGGTGCTTGGTGCCCGCCAAGACCAGAAGAAGGTGACAGAAGGTGTCAAGTCCCCTTCAACTAAAGTTACAGATAGTTGTGAGCTACCATATTGATAGTGAGAAATTCAGGTCCTCTAGAAGAGCAGTAAGTGTTCTTAACCACAGAGCCATCTCTCCAGTCCCACACATAGATTTGTCAGTGAAGATAGGTAGGTTTCAAGTAAATGACTGCCATATAATATATGTGATTGTCTTAGTTCCTTTTCTATTACTGTGAGGAGACACCAAGACCAAGGCAACTTATAAAAGGAAGCATTAAATTTGGGGCTTGCTTCCAGTTTCAGAGGGTTAGAGTCCATGACCATTATGGCAGGGAGCATGGTGGTAGGTAGGCAAGCATGCTGCTAAAGCAGTAACTAAGAACTTACATCATGATCAGCAAGTTGGACATGTTGGGGGAGGGGGAGTAGACTGGGTCTGAAATGGGTTTTTGAAGCCTCAAAGCTCAATAATAGTGACACACTTCCTCCACAAATGCCACACCTGATCCTTCCCAAACAGTTCCACTCACTGGGGATCAAACACTGAATGTGTGAGCCTAGGGAGCCATTCTCACTCAGACTCCTCCCCCCCACTCCTCAGTGATGAGAAGAGCAGGTGGGAGAAGACTGCAACATCAGATAAGACAACTTAAGGAGCAGCCTAGGCACGATTAAGCCCCAAACTTGGAGAACACACATTCTCTCAAATCCATGTGCTGCACCAATAAAGACAGACTATGAGTTCCATGAGAATCACACCAAGAATGGGTTCCAGCTGCAATGGAGTTATAAATCAAATAAAAAGGAAAAAAAACCAGAAAACCCCAAATATGTGAAAATTAAATAACAAATTTCTAAGTAGCGTATGGTTCAAGAATAACTCTCAAGAGAAATCAGAAAACATTTGAGCTGACTTCATATCCAAATTTGCAGAACTGAGACAAATCCCTTCGAGGGGAAAAATAGCTTTAAATGTTCATATAATAGAAGAAAGATTTGAAAAGATGGCTCAACAATTAAAAGCACTTGGGGCTCTTCCAAAAGACACAGGTTTAGTTCCCAACACCCACAGGGCAGCTCACAACCACCTATAACCAGTTCCAAGTAATCAGGTGCTCGTCTAGATCCTGAGAGCATGAAGCACATACATGCTATACGTACATCAAAGCAAAACAGCCACATAAAATCAAATAATTAAAAACTTTTATAAAAAGAAGGAAGATTTAAATGGACCCAAGGCTGTAGCTTAAGGGTCTAGGGCAGTGGTTATCAACCTGTGGGTTTTGACCCTTTGGGGGCAAACAACCCTTTCCCAGGGTTGCCTAAGACCATCAGAAAACACAGATATTTACATTATGAAGCATAACAGTAGCAAAATTACAGTTGTGAAGTAACAATGAAAACAATTTTATGGATGGGGGTCACCACAACACAAGGAACTGCATTAGAGGGTCAGAGCGTTAGGAAGGTTGAGAAGCACCACGCTACAGAAAGAGGGACAGAGGAAACCCATATCTGAACAGCAGACAGAAGAAGAGCTAAACATGAGAGCAGAAACCAATGCTGTGTTAAAACAGAAGTAGACACGTCAGAAGCAATGCTAAATATGATTAACATACCTGTTCTGATCCAGAAAAGGGAGAAGGCACTAATGAACTACATCAAGCCTGAGACAGGAGATGTCAGCGCCAAGTCTACAGGGATTAAAGATATAATTATAGACTGTGTCAACTTTACACTAATGAATCTGACAACTTAGACGACATTGACTAATTCCTTATGACATAAAATCTCAATAATTATTATCTATAAAAAATTAATTTCTAAGCCAGGTGTGATAGCTCATGCCTATCCCCCTGCCATTAGGAAGACTGATGCAGGATGACTACAGCAAGTTCAAAGCCACCCTTGGTACATGCTGCATGAGTTCCAGGCCAGCTAGGGCTACAGTCAAGACCTTGTCTCACAAAACAGACAGAACCATCTCTTTGTCAAGCACTTGTCTATAGAGAAAACATCAGACTTATCAATAGCTTCACTGGATGATTCTGTCAACTTGTGAGGAAGTGGTTCACCAACAACATAAAAAGTCTTCCTAGAGGCAGAGGAGGAAACCCTTTGCAACACGTTTTATGAGCCACTAAAAACCTTAAAATCTAAGCTCTGCAAAGCTGTCAACAAAAAATTATAGACTGAAACCACTCATAAACATAGTCACAATTTTTAATAAAATGTTAGTAGCATGTAAAGTGCTAATCGATCATAAGCAAGCAGGACACGTTCCAGAAATTAAGGTTGAATTAACATTCAAGCATCAATCAATGTCATTCACTGTATTGGCAGCCCAAAGACAATTCCTAGCACTGTTCCAGTAAATGCAGAATAAGCATTTAACCAAACTGAATACCCATCCTTAACAAAACCTCAAAATAACATTGTGTGTACCTACTGTCTATCATAGACCACCCTTAAAGAAAAATAATTCCTTCTCTCTCTCTCTCTCTCTCTCTCTCTCTCTCTCTCTCTCTCTCTCTCTCTCCTCATCAATAGGTACTTAGGGTAGTTAGGGGTAGGACTTTAAACCCATCTCCTTCCTCCATGCTAGAAGAAAAGTGTTCTTGTATCAATTTCTCAAGCCCTTACTGTCCTTCCTCTTCCACAGTGACCCTGAGCCTTGTGGAGGGCTGTACCATTCTTATTCAGCTCTGTTCTGGGGGGTCAAGCCAGCAGGTCAGACAGTGAAGGTCAATCACACCACCATCCAAATTAGAAAGTAAGAAATAAAACTGTACCTGCTGTCACCCAGCATGGTCACAAACCTAGAAGATTTGAGTGAATCAACAGAATTACCACCAGAACTAAGAAAAGAATTTAATAAAAAATCGAAGGATATGAGACAGATACACAAAAGTTATTGTGGCAGATAACCAAAAACTAAAATTTGAAAGTCAATTCACTGACACTACCAACCAAATACATATATATATATATGACACTTAAGGATAGATTTAACCAAATCATTTCAAGACTGGTGCACTGAGATGCACAAAATATCCTGAGGGGAATTACAGGAATTAAATGAATAACCTGAGCAATGTACCTTCATTGAGGCCAGAAGGCAGATTACAACCAAGTGAATCGCAGGACCTCCTACACATTCAGAGTAAGTCTCCGCCTGCCAACCATTGGACTGAGCACAGGGACAGACTGAGCATGGGGACCCCAGTGGAGGAGTTAGGGCAAGGACTGAAGGAGCTGAAGGGGTTTGCACCCCATAGGAAGAACAACAATATCAACCAACCAGACCCCCCAGAGCTCCCAGGGACTAAACCACCAACCAAAGAGTACACATGTGGGACCCATGGCTCTAGCTGGATATGTAGCAGAGGATGGCCTTGTCTGACATCACTGGGAGGGGAGGCCCTTGGTCCTGTGGAGGCTCGATGGCCCAGGGTAGGGGAATGCTAAGGCACTGAGGCAGGAGTGGGTGGGCTGATGGGGGAGAACTCTCATAGAGGCAGGGGGAGGGGATAGGGGGTTTGTGGACTGGGAAGGGGGTTTGACATTTGAAATGCAAATAAATAAAATAACCAATAAAAAATGTCTCTGCCTGCCGATCACTGCCTAAAAGACTGGCAGCTCCTACTGAGATGTCCATAGCAATACAGACACCTAGAGCAAAACTGTGCATGGTATGGTCCCTACCCATACATAGGAAGCACATAACTAATACTTAGTTACTTGAGATGGAGTGATGGCTCAGTGGAAAAGAGAACATGCCGGACAAGTAGAAGGTCCAAGCTTGAATTCCCATCACTCACACAAAAGCCAGGCAGGACCACAGGTGACTGTAACCCCAATGCTGGGGCAATAGATACAGGATCCACTGGCAAGCCAGCCAAAATGATGAGCTCTAGAGTCGGTGAGAATAAGTTGGAAGCCAGGCATGGTGCATTCAGGAGGTAGAGACAAGTAGATCTGTGTTTGAGGTCAGTCTGATTTATATAGTAAGTTCCAGGCCAGTCAAGGCTACAAATGAGACCCTTTCTGAATCTTCACCATCACCATCGTCACCATGTAAATAGAGGAAGACATCTATGGCTACCTCTGGCCTCCACATGTGTGCACACAAAGCCACACACCCACACATACCCTTCCACATATGACACTCACAAGCACACACACAGATCCAGTCCCTTACCACGCCAACCTATTTTAGGATGATGTACTCACAGAGAACCCCAAAGCACCTTAGACAAAGAACACTTTTGCCATTGCAGAAAGTTGTAAGAACAGTGCTGGCCTCAAATCTCAAAGCAACCTAAAATTAAATTAAAAAAGAAGCAGCAGCCAAGGTCTTCTATTACCTAATTTCAAAGCTGACTGTCAGACTGCCACAATGAGACACGGCGCTCCCAGCCTAGGGGAGAATGTGCTCAGACCAGGGACTGGGAAATGTTTCTTTGACAAGTCCTATGAAACAATAACCATAACAGAAAACATTGAAACATTAGACTCCGCCAAAATTAAAATCCCCTGTCTATCAACCCACGTCAGAAGGAAAATTCATAGGCAAGCCACAGACTGAGAGGAAATATCTGTGTGGCAAACATGTGACCTAAGGAGGGTGTCCAGGAAACAGGAAGGACCCTCCAACTCAACAAGAAAACACAGACAACAACAAAAATAGAGGTAAAATTTCAGCCAAGGAAGCTTTTCCAGAATAATCTATACAAGAATCTGATAAGAAAAATAAGCAGTAATTAGTGTCCTTAGAAACCAGGAAATGAAGTTAAGCTGCAGTTGGGTCCCGCGCCATGCCATTAGAATTGCTAGAATCAAGATAGCTGGAAGGACTTGACAAGAAAAGTCTCCTGTGGTGTTAGTGAGAGTGAAAACTGGAGACGCCCCCTTTGGAAAATCCCAGAGTCTAATCAAGAGCTGCCCTATGCCCTGGTAAATCTACAACTGGGTATTTACCTCAGGGAATCAAAAATAGACATCTACTCACAAAAAGGCTGGCAAAAAACAAAACAAAGCAAAAACAAAAACAAAGCCATGACAAATTATTCATACCATACCTAAAGCTAGAAACCGTTCCCACATGCATCAATGGGTGACAGAATAAAGTTATACGGTGGAGAAGGAGTCACTGAGGTAAAGGACCAGCTAGAACACACAAAATGCTGAACCGGTCTTTAAAATGTGCTTAGTGAAAGTATCCAGACCCCTCTAAAGTATTTACTCTATGATTCCATTTATACGAAATCCTAAGCAGGCAAGATTAATCTAGAGTGTAAGAGGCATCGAAGGAGTCTGTTGCCTCTGATGGTTTCAGGATGGGACAGACAGGAAGAAGCCAAGAGGCTCTTCCAAAGTTAGTTCTCTCTCTCTCTCTCTCTCTCTCTCTCTCTCTCTCTCTCTCTCTCT
>JADRCH010000284.1:480772-495926 GCA_019843965.1 Rhynchomys soricoides
TCTCTCTCTCTCTCTCTCTCTCTCTCTCTCTCTCTCTCTCTCTCTCTGTTTCTTTCATCCCTGGTTGCACTGTATGAATTTTCCAAATCTCCGTGTCTTTGTTTTCTACTCTGTATAACAAGCTACCATAATTAGGCGCTTAAAACCCCACCCACATGTCACCTGACAGCATTTATTAGTCAGATATGCAGGCAGAGTCTCTTAGGTCCTCCTCAGAACCCACAAGGTTGTCTGTGACAGCACAGTAGTTGGGAAAGCACCAACCCCCAAGATCTTTCTATTAGACTCTAGGCCACCATCTGGAGACAACCTCACAGTTCCAACAGGCTCTTTTGTCCTGTGGGCCCTCCAGCCACTACCTCTGATGCCCTGAAGCCCTAAGAGTCTCTGGCTTGTTGCTAGCACAACAGGAATGCTTTCAAACCTTACTTTGAAACCTTCTGCTGCCCTCTTGTATGGAGAGAGGCCCTACAAGACAGACCTTTTCCACAGTCCCCTCCTGATTCCATCTTTGGGGCTCCAGCTGAAGGTTGTCCCATCATCCCTCAGATGCATTTCTCCCAGACGTTGCTGTTTGTACGTCTGTTGCTAGGCAGGTGGGCCTGCCCATGCACATAGAGACCAGAGGACAGCCTTGAGTGACATTCCTCAGACACCACACAGGGTCTCTTGTTGGAACCTTCCAAGCAAGACAGGCTGGCTGGCCAGCAAGCCTTAATCCCTAGTTCCACCTCCCATACCCACTTTCTATGTGGGTTCTGCTTGCTCTTCGGCAAGCATTTCCTGACTGTGCCATCCCTTCAGCTCCCCTCCCTCCTTCGTTTTGTTCAGGAGCACTCTCTATTGATTTTCCCTTTTCTATTTTACCATGCTTGGCCAGGAGACAGCAGAGGAAGGTGTAGACATGGCTGCTTCCCAAATAGGTAAGGATATTGGCAAGCTTTCAGCTGCCACATCCCAAGGACCACCTGGTCCCAGTTTCCAGCTTCCTGGTCCTCAACCCTTGTAGTACCCCCAAATCCCTGGTTTCTATTTATTTTAAAAAGAGAAGCCTTCTCTCTCATGCTTGCCCAGCTCCAAGACCGCTCCAGACTCTCAAGAGTGTTTGTTACAGTGACACCCCCACCTCTCCAAGTGCTAATATTTGCATTGTTTCCTATTGTTCTGTAACAAATTCCCACACATTCAACATCTGAAGAGAACAGTGGCGCTCACTATATCAGGGTCGCAGCGGTGGAGGGAAGATCAGGTGTGACTTCCCCAGACCTTTTAAGCAGTGTTCTGCACATCAGTGGTTCATCTGGATGCTAAACCAGGAAGAGTCTCTGTGTAGGCCTCATCGCACAGCTTGCTGGGATATTTTTTTCCCTTCCAGCTGGACAACTCAGGGTCTAGCTCCTTGCTAGGTGCTGGCGGGAGACCAGGCTCAGGTTCTAGAGGACACACCCAGTTCCCCAGCACCTGGACTTTTCTGATAGGGCCCCTTACTTCATGAAGCCCACACAGGTCTCTGGTTCTAGTTTACTAGCAAAATGGACTCTCATGTACACTGCAACATCATTGTGGTGGTGACTAGCCACTTCTCCTTGAGGCACTGGTTTTGAGTAAGTATAAGAAATTGTGCAGGGAACAAACACCTGGGGGCAAGTGTAGATGGGGCTGCCTGCCCTAGTAGGTATCAGCTGTACTCAGGACTGTTAGCATTGGGCATTTTACTTTAAATAAAAATAGATTAAAGCTCTATATGTATGCACTGGAGGTGATTGTCCAGAGAGAAGTATACAGAAATGCATCCAGAGAGCAACATGTGTTTGGGGAAGGTAGGAGGGACGATCGGATAAGTACATGACAACACGGTAATAGCAGAACTGAGCTGTGAGGATACGCATGTTCCTGATAATTCATTCCAGTGTTCCTAAAACTTTAAAATGCACACCTGGTAGTGTGCCGACTGGCTTGATCTTACATGGCTCTGGTGCAGTCAGCCTTAGCTGCTATGAACCCCTGAGTTTGGTCATCCCATCACGCCCAGAAGTCACTGCCTGCTCAGGTCCTCCCTGACCTCCTGGCTCTTACAATCTTCCTGCCCCTCTTCTGTGACCATCCCTGGGCCTGCGAGAGGGGTATGCATGATACAGATGTCCCATTTGTGTCTAAGTCCTCCATACAGCACTTTGAGCGGTTGTGAGCTTCTATGCTGACCACTGTACAAGGCACAAAGAGTCTCCTTTGATGTCTGAGAGACCCCACCGATCTATTTATATTCTTGTTTGCTCTCAGCAGCAATCTTACTTTAGGACCCAGCATGGTTTTTGTGGCTAATCACGAGTTGGGAGAGTGTATTTAACTGACAAGGTGCTGGTGTGTGAAGCCAAAGCTCTCTCTGCCCAAGTGGAGCATCATTGTCTTCCCAGCAACCAGGCTCCAAGAGTGCAGAAACCAACACCCCCAAAAGACATTCTTGAGTTTTCCTAATAGCCAGTTGCGGCCGGACCACGCATGATGTCATAAATGTTCAGAGAATGCATCATCTCTCATGTACAACGGCTGCCTGACAGCACCCCAAGGCATGCTCAGTGGCTCTCTTCCTATGTCCTAAAACTACCCCATTCTCTCAGATTCTAACATTTCTGAACTTAGTAAAGAACAAATCTGAACTCACAGTAATCTTTAAGATAGCGATTCCTCCATAAAAATAAATACTGTGCAGAAGTAGAATGTGTACAGCCACACAAACAGCACGCCTAGTACACCTACCAGTGCCATGTCTGTGTAGGTGAATTAATTAGTATGTAGATCGTGTCAGAGCACAGCCAATAAAAACAACAGATGTTCCGGGAATGAGGTAACCGGGGTAAGCAGGCCTAGACATTCGCTTTTCTGTTTTTACTTTTTACAGGAGAGATGGCTCTGCCTGGTCAAGCACATCGGGAAAGCATTCAGATTTACTAGGCGGGTCCCAACAAGGGAGAAATAGCCAACACTACTCGCTAACTGTTAATAGGTTGCTTATGCTCCCCCTCAAAACCAGCCAGTGAGTAAGTACCTCCTTGGGGCAAGATCCCTGCTAGAGGCAAGGACGAAGACATGGAATAGTGCAAAAAGCCATCAGCAAAGGATGTAAGGAAGTATCTACATGTGTGTTCAGAGAATACAGCCTCTATTAGGTTGGGCACTAACAATTAGCAGAAAAGATCAGTGCTCCTCCGACCTCCAGAAGCTGGGGGAGCTGAGCTCGCACCGGAGATGTGGCCTGTCAACGACTTTTCACTAAATGATACACAGCCCCAGAACACAAAGAAAGTAGAAATTAGTACTCAGGAAAGCCAAGATCCCTAAATGATAGGTTAAACCCAGGACTGACCTTAAAGACCCTTCTTTAACTGTGGGCAGAGTGAAGGAGACATCATCCCACTGCTGTGCTGACGATGACCTGGTTGCCCCCGAGGAGCAAAGCAAAAGTGAGACACAGCTTGGCATTTGCAGCATACATCGAATGCCTCTTGCGATGCAATTATGATGCTTTTGACTCTTTAGCGGGAACTCAAGTGAAGTCTTCGTGGGAATCTTGAAAAGTTCAGGGGAGTAATTCAAATGCCCATGTTGTTTGGGTGAAACCATTCTGCAACATAAAAAGGATGTGTGCTGTCCTGTATATTTTTAAGTGTGTTTTACACACACACACACACACACACACACACACACACAACCTATAAGGTTCTCATTCCATCAACCCAATAAAAAGTACCTCTCTCCTTCTCAACAAAGGCATCCTCCTGCCTCCTGCTTTCCCTCACCACAGGCCTGCTCTCTGTGCCTGCAGACATAAACTCGCAAGGAACCCAAAGCTGCTCCTTTCGCTTAGCACAGCCATTTTGAAATACGCCCATGCTGTAGCACTTGGCATCACACAGGGAGGACCGATTCCTTTTTATTACTTAGTTGTGATCTACAGTGTGCTTCCCAAAGGTGTCACCCACCCCTATAGCTGATAGTCACACTTTGTCCAGCTACTGGCCGTTACAACCAGAACTGCTTTGAGTATCTGTGCCCAAGTCTAAGCAGATACATGTCATATGTATCATCTCTCTTGGATGGAGTAGAATGGTTGCCAAAACTGTCTTCCTACACGGCTGGTTCTTCTCATAATCTGGGTGTGTACAGATGTCATGTTTTTAATTAATAATTCCCTGATACAGATTGGGTCAAACATCTTCTCATGCTGTGATGAAACACCACAACCAAAACTACTTGTAGAGGAAAGGGTTTATTTAGCTTAGGCTTCCTCATCACTGTTCATCATTGGTGGAACTCAGGACAGAAACTCAAACAAGGCAGAAACCTCGAGGCAGAAGTGGATGCAGAGGCTTCGGAAGAGTGCTGCTTACTGACTTGCTCTTCATGGCTTGCTCAGCCATGGCACTTCCCACAGTAGCTGGACCCTCCCCCATCTGTCATGACATAAGCAAATGCTTTACAGGTCTTGCCTACAACCTGATCTTAAAGAGACATTTTCTCAACTGAGATTCCCTCCTCTCAGATGACTTTAACTTGTATCAAGTTGACATACAATGAGCCAGCACACACCTTTATCTTCAACCTATAAGTTGTCTCGCATGAAAAGGCCATTCAAAGTTGCCTTTGATTAAATTAAAATATTTAATTAAAACATTTGTTTTCTTACATCTGGGTTTTGAGTCTTTAGTCGATACACAGTAAGAATTCCCTCCTGGTTTTCTCATCCCTGCAGAACTGTCTTTGGAAGAACACAAATTTTCTCAATTTTATTGTAAGTCCAATTAGGCCATCTGATTATTACTGGATCACAGTTTGTAGTGCTTGAAGCCTTTGCTGAACCCAGTGTCACCAAGAATCCCTCTGTTTTTAGATCTAGAAATCCCCTCAGGTTAATTTTTGATATGTGATTCGATTAAAGTCTCAGCACCAGCTGTTGGGAAGTGCTGTCCTTTCTCCACTGGTGTGCCAAGGGACCACATGGCTGAGCAAGCTGTGAGAAGCATGGGGACCCTTAGGGGTGTCACCCAGTCTGATTGTGTCCCACCATTTCAAGCCTAGGCTGTACTACTTGGGTCCCATTCCATAAGGAGAGACCTTGGGGTGGACAGTGTCAATCGTCGTGTTCAAACTTGTCTCTTCATCTAGTGTCAGTTGTCAAGTGCGAAAATAAAACTCAAATAATCTACTAAGCATTGTGGCACCAGCCCAGAATCCCTGTCCTCCAGGAGCAGAGGCAAGAGGATCCTTGTAAGTTTGAAGCCAGTCTGGACTATATGGTGAATGCCAGGCTAGCCAGAGGTACAGAGCAAGGTATACATGTGTGAGTATGTGCGTGTGCGCGTGTGCACACACACACACACACACACACACACAAAACAAACAAACAAAAAACATCAAACACAAAAGGCTAGAGAGAGGCAAGAAAGAGAGAGAGAGAGAGAGAGAGAGAGAGAGAGAGAGAGAACAAGGGGTATTTTGATCAGGTCTGCATTCAGTCCCTGCAGCAACCTGGAGAGAACTGGTCTATGTCTGTCCTGCCCCCTGAGGTGGTCTATTTTTACACTTCATGATGACATCTTCAATTTCTCTCAGCAATATTTTCATGTTTCAGTGTGCAACATATATAGCTTGGTCCAATCCATCTTCACGCAATTCTTACTGTGCTCGGTCATAAGACCTATCTTGGACCAGAGAGGTGGTTGAGTGGGTAAAGGCTTTTGCTGCTAAATCTAATGATTTGAGTTCAATGCCCAAGATTTACAGAAGGAGAAAACTGATTCCCTAAAGGCGTCCTCTGACCTCTCCTTGTAGGCCATGGCATCAATACACATACACAATACACACCATACACACACAAAACAACAACAATAATAAAAATGATACCGTTATTTTTTGTATTGTTTTGTTTGTTCTGTTCTTTGTTTTTGTTTTGTTTTGATTTAATTTTCTCTGTGTAGCTCTGGCTATCCTGGTACTCACTTTGTAGACCAGACTGGCCTCGTAGAGGTATGTCTGCCTCTGCCTCCCACGTGCTGTGACTAAAGGTGTGAGCCACCACATCCAGCCAATATCTCTATATTTCGATACGTTTTTGTTAATACATAGAAATAGACTTGCTGTCTGTGTACTTTTGTGTGTTGATTTTATATCCCATAATTTACAGAGCTCATTCATTTGGAGAATTTTATGTAAACTGTATTGATTTCTTTTTTGATGCTGGGGATCAGACCCAGGACTGTCCCCCTGAACTCTGTGTCAGCCCCAGATTTTCAACATAAACAACCAGAGCATCTGCTGATAAGGACAGTTTACTCTTTTGTTTCATTTTAGCCTTTTCTTTTGTTTGGTTTTGTTGGTGGTGGTGGTGGTTGCTTGTTTGGATGGATGGATGGATGGATGATGGGTGGGTGGGTGGGTGGATGGATGGATGGATGGCCCGCTGGTTAGCTGGCTGGTTGGTTGCTTGCTTGCTTGCTTATCTGGTTTGTTGGCTGGTTGGTTGGTTGGTTGGCTGGTTGGTTGGTTGGCTGGCTGGTTGGTTGGTTGGCTGGTTGGTTGGTTGGCTGGCTGGCTGGTTGGTTGGCTGGTTGGCTGGTTGGCTGGTTGGCTGGTTGGCTGGTTGGCTGGCTGGCAGGCTGGTTGGTTGACTAGCTGGTTTGTTGGTTGGTTGTCTGGTTGGTTGGTTGGCTGGTTGGTTGGTTGGTTGGCTGGCTGGCTGGTTGGCTGGCTGGCTGGTTGGTTGGTTGGCTGGTTGGCTGGTTGGCTGGCTGGCAGGCTGGTTGGTTGGTTGGTTGGTTGGTTGGTTGGTTGGTTGGTTGGTTGGTTGGCTGGCTGGCTGACTGGCAGGTTGGTTGGCTGGTTGGTTGGCTAGTTGGCTGGCTGGTTGGTTGGCTGGCTGGCTGGTTGGCTGGTTGGTTGGCTGGTTGGTTGGCTGGTTGGTTGGCTGGCTGGTTGGTTGGTTGGCTGGTTGGTTGGCTGGCTGGCTGGCTGGCTGGCTGGCTGGCTGGCTGGCTGGCTAGCTGGCTGGCTGGCTGGTTGGTTGGTTGGCTGGCTGGCTGGTTGGCTGGCTGGCTGGCTGGTTGGCTGGTTGGTTGGCTGGTTGGTTGGCTGGTTGGTTGGCTGGCTGGCAGGTTGGTTGGCTGGTTGGCTGGCTGGCTGGCAGGTTGGTTGGCTGGTTGGTTGGCTGGCTGGCTGGTTGGCTGGTTGGTTGGCTGGCTGGCAGGTTGGTTGGCTGGTTGGTTGGCTGGCTGGCAGGTTGGTTGGCTGGTTGGTTGGCTGGCTGGCTGGCTGGTTGGTTTTTTGACTTTGGTTTTGAGTTCTTTGCTTGGTTTTCTTTTTTAAGACAGGATTTCACTATGTAGCCCCAGCTGACCTGGAACTTGCTGTGTCAGCCAGTGGGGCCTTGAACTCACAGCAATCCACTTGCTTATTATGCCTCTCTGCCTTTCTTTGCCTCTTTCTGCCTCTGTCTCTCTGCTTCTCTGCCTCTGCCTCAAGTGTTAGGATTAAAGGAGTATACCACTATGCCCAGCCCACCTTCTTCTTTTCTAAATTATCATTTATTCAATTTTTCTAATCTCACCTTCAGTACAATAACAAATGGACACAGGGAATAAATGCTTGCCTGTTTAACTTCTGATGTAACACACTCAGTCTTGACTGAAGACTTTTCATGGTGTCTGTATCACAGGGAACACATCTTTTAATATACATATTCTGTAGAAGTGCCCAGTAAAGTTGTTTTGGTTTGATGTTTTTCACTGTGGGGAAGTACTTAATTTTATATGTTATATATTATATGTTATATGTTTATTACATATTATACTATATTATTATATATAATTCATTTAGGTAATAGACTTAGGTCATTTAATAAATAGAGCTATTAAAGGTTTTTGTGTATAGGCATGTACTCTATGTGTGTGTGTGTGTGTGTGTGTGTGTGTGTGTGTGTGTGTAAGCCAGCAGCTGGTGTTGAGCATTTTTCTCAGTTGCTCTCCACTTTATTTACTGAGACAACGTCTCTAACTAAATCTGGAGCTCAGTTATTGAGCTAGTCTAGTAAACCAGTTGACTCTGGGGACCCCCATCTCTGCCTGGTATTATAGGTAGACTGCCACACCCACCCAGCTTCTGTTATGTGCTGAGGATCTGAACCCCAGTCCACACACTTACATGACAAGCACTTTATCCACTAGTCCAGCCCCTTATGCCTGAAGTCATTTAGTTTATAGTGAGTGAACACTGCTAACTCAAGTCTTTCAGGGCATTAGTCCATCCAGTCTATGCGGTAAACATATCCACGTCAAGTTTTTCACCTCATTCTCTTTCGTTTTAAATAACATCACAATTCCTAGTGAAGTTGGTCACCTTTCTTGTCTCTAACCCTGGACACCTGTTTCTTCTCTTTTCCGGATCAGTGTCCATAAGGGTTTATTGTGGAATGTTTGCTTGTTTGTTTGTTTGTTTGTTTGTGTTTATGTAAAGAACCTCCTTCTGGTTCTGTAGATGTTTCTCTGTCATCTTCTCTGTCTTTGTTGCCATTGACAGTGTTGGGTGTTGGTTGGTTGGTTTTCTTGCTGAGTCCGCTCTCCTTTTTCAATTTCTTCTTCCTATTTAGTTGGAATGACTCTACACCCTCCTTATCACTAGATTTTCTTGTTTGTATCCTTTGGGATAGGATCTTCTTACTCTGCACAGATGCCTCAAATTAATAACCCTCCTTCTTCCTCTTCCTAAGGTTAGGAATAGAGGTATGGGCTTCATACCTGGTTCCTCTCTTTCTTAATACAGAAATTAAGATCGTTAATCTGAGGCCTTTCTTCTTTTGGAATATGAGGTGTTGGTAGGTTTTTGTTTTGTTTTGTTTTAAATCCATTTCCCCTGGAGAATTCTGCCAGTAGCATCTCACAGGTTCTGGTATGTACTGCTCAGTTCAGGTTCTCTGATATACTGCTCTCCTTTTATTCTATTGGAAAGTTCTCCCACTTCCTTTTGCCATCTCCTTTGACCATGAGTTATTTACAAGTGAGTTACTTAGTTCTGACTGTTTAAGGTTTGCCTCTGGGTCTCTCGGGTGCTGATTCGCAGTTTAGTTCCAGTGTGATTGCATGGCACTCGCTGAGCATCTTGAAATGGTTACTGAGACCCAGACTATGAGCTCCCTCAATAAATGGGCCAAGAGTAGTCTAGGGTTGGGCATTCTTCTGTCTTTGGAGGAAGTCCTCGATAAACGACACTCAGGCCATGCTGACTGATGGCACCGTTAAACGTTGTCCTAAACTCATCTTGTGGGTAACACATCAAGAGAAGTGCCCTGAAATGTCTGCCTAGAACTGAGGATTTTTCTTTCTTTTTTATAGGTCTATCAGATTGTGGTTGGCCCTTTCAAGTTCTGCCCTCAGGTGTGTGAATGGTGAGACAGCCTTCAGAAAATCTCCTCAACATTGCTATGAACTATCTTCATTCTTGACAAGGCCCTCTGCTCTGAAACCTGCTTTAACTAACCCAGCACAACCCCTCCAGCTTGCTATTTACAAATAATTAGTCATGTTTTAAAAGTTGGAAATCAGTTTGGCAGACCCTCAAAAAATGAACATAATACTACCTGTGGACCCAGCTATTCCACTCCTGGGCATATACCCAGAAGATGCTCCAACATGTAATAAAGACACATGTTCCACTATGTTCATAGCAGCCATATTTATAATAGCCAGAAGCTGGAAACAACCCAGATGTCCCTCCAAAGTGGAATGGATACAGAAAATGTGGTACATTTACACAATGGAATACTACTCAGCTATTAAAAACTATGACTTCATGAAATTCGTAGACAAATGGATGGATCTTGAAAATATCATCCTTAGCGAGGTAAAGCAGTCACAAAAGAATGAACATGGTATGTACTCACTGTTAAGAGGTTATTAGCCCAAAAGTTTGAAATACCCAAGAGTCACTTCACAACAACAGTAGTTCTGAGTGTGACATCCCAAATGGAGGGCTTGGAGAAAGGACTGAAGGAGCTGAGGGAGTGTGCAGCCCCAGGGAGGTAGCAACAGTGGCAACTGGCCTGACCCCTCCGATACTTCGGGAGACTGATCCACCAACCAAAGAATACACATGGAGAGACCCATGGTGCTGGCCACAAATGTGGCAGAGGAGGGTCTTGTTATCCGTCAGGGGGAGGAGAGGCCCTTGGGCCTGAGTGTGTTAGATCCCCCAGTATAGGAGAATGACAAGGAGGAAAGACTAGAGTGGGTGGGTGGGTGGGAGGGTGGGTTGGAGAATATCCCCATATTGGCAGGGGGAAGGTGGAGGGAATGGGGAGGTTCCAAAGGGGAGATCTGAAACATTTGAAATGTAAATAAAATATGAAAATAAAAAAATTTAAAAAAAAGTTGCCATGAGAACACATCTTGAGACCTGTTACATAAACAAATGTTTAAGCTTGCAGTATGGTCAGCTTTGTACGCTGATTTATCAGTGTCTTTACTCATCTCTCATAGCTAGAATGTGCCCTGTTTAGTTTCATTTGTAGATGGTAGAAAGCTGGGGGGGGTTTTCTCATAATCTTTAAATCTTTCCCTTTTAATTGATATGTTTTTCTATTTACATTTAATAGGAGTTTGGAGATAGGACTAAATCTTCCTTAAGTCGTCTAAAAGTTTTCTCTTCGTCCTATCTGTCTTTGGTTTTCTTCTTCCTTTTTTGAATTAACTTTTCTCCGCTAACTTTTGTTAATAAGACAACAGTTGGGGTATTTTGATAGGGCTTTGAGTTTGTGAGTATGCATTTTCATTTTTTAAAGATTTTACTTTTTAAATGTGTGTCTCTGTAAGCATGTGAGGGTGTGTGTAAGTGTTCTCAAAGGCCAGGCAACGTTCCAGGCAGCTGTGAGCCAGCCAAATGGGTGCTAAATGAGACCTAAACTCAGTCTGTCTGGAAGAGTAGTGCCTGCTTTTAGCCACAGAACCACCTCTCCAGCACCAGATAAAGCTATCTTCAATAGTGATTATCACTTGATGGGCATCGTGAATTATACATCATGGAAAGTGTATAGTAGTGTGCTTCCATTTTATCCCTCCTGATGTCTGTGTGCTTGTTCTCATATTTTTTTGTTTGTTTAAAGAGACAGCTATCATTCAAAGTGATGTAAACATATGAAAAGTATCTTAGGCATTCACTCACATGGTTAACATGTCTGGTGTTACCTATTAACTTGTGAAGACCCACATTTCTGAATGTTATCAATTTCTTTCTAGGTGAAAGCCATCTGTCTGTTGCTGATGAGTTTTTTCATCTTTTGAAAGTATTCATAATTTATGAGTGTACAATATAACTCTATTATGTGTATATATACAAATGTATGTATACATACACACACACACACACACACACACATGCTCATGTAACTTTTCTAAGGCCATGACTATTGTATCAGTAGAGAAAAAAACAATTTGTTGTATCTCAGAATTTGGCCACTGACTATTTTGGAAATAAAATTGGCTCACTGAGGAGATCACTCAGGTGTCATCTGCCACACCCCAGCGGGGTGGAGAAGTCCCTGGTGGCTTCAGGCACATGTAGCCCTTTCAATCACAATCATCTTATTATAAACTATTTTCTTCTTACATTTGCAGTTAGGACATTGTGGTTTCTTTTCAACTGTATGTATGGTAGCCTATGATTTTCACATACATTGACATTCCATATGTACCCAGCATAGATCCCATAGCTTTTATAGAGAGTTGTCATTGAAGATTGGCCCCAAACGTAGTGACTTCACAAACTAATCACATCTCTTCCCACAATGGCTGGCTGAGCGCATAGCTCCTTGGTGATGAGTCAGCAGATCCATGAGGCCAGGCTAGACCGGAACGGGCAGTAGCCCACGGTGTTAGACCCTCTTTCCCATGGCCTCTCCACACGGCTATCTCAAGTTTCCTCCCACGGTGCCCTGGTTATAAGGGAGAAGTTGCCAGGCCTTGGAGGCCTTAGCTCTGAATCACACAACGCTTCTGTGCCCTGTCTGCCATGGTTAAGCAGGAAGCCAGCCTGGATTCAAGGGGGTCTAGGAAGGGACCTCTCAGCTTAATTAGAACAGCAGGGATAGCAGGTTGTAAAAACAGCAGACATATGCAAGAGATTGGTGACCCTGTCCAAACATTCTCTACAAAGCATCATGGACAGTTAATTGTAGAAAGAGTATACTGGAACTGAGAGGGTTAAGAACCATTAACAGACAATATTTTTTCCAACTCAATCCCCATCTATTTCAAAGAGTAAACACCCTGTCTCAAGTCTTCACGCACACAAGTAAAAAAAGCACTGTCCACGTTCTATGCCACCTGAGAGGGTTCAGGTGATTTAATGTTCTATGTTCCAGCCTGCAGGTAACAAAACAGCATTTACCTGCAGTGATGGAGCATTTCCTACACCTATAAGGTGAAATGAGGATTTGGTGCTTACTTTTTCTTGCTATTGCTTTGTTTTGAGTTTCTGGAAATAGACAAGTCAGAAAACTCACAGCCCACAGTGAATTCTCAGATAAGAGACCTTGCTATGGTCTTAATGCCTGTCTCTCCCATCCAAGTTCAGTGTGATAATATTAAGAGATGGGATTTGAGCTAAGTGATTAAGTCATGAGATGGGATTAATGTCCTGACAAGCTGATCCTACAGAGATTTCTTGCGAGGTCTGTGAGTTTTCAGAAAGACATCACTGCCTATGAAGCAAAGAGCCCTCCCCAGCCACTGAATCTCATGGCACGTAGACTTCCCACTCTCTAGAACTGTATGCAGTAAATATCTGTTATTTCTGCATCACCAGTCCATGGAACTATGGAATTATTTTTTTTTTTTTTGCTGCTAGCACTTAAGAGGGACTGAGACAGGGTCTTCACTATCAGAAGGATGAAGTAATCGGAAAGATGAATGTGTAAAGAGAATCTCTTAAGTATTGCATGGATACCTCACTGGTCAATTAAAATTTTTGTGTCCTGTGGCTGAGACAGGAAATAGAGGGGAGACATTTGGGATGCCGAAAGGATTCTGGGAGAAAGCAGGGTGGAAGGCCAGCCTTGAAAGATGTGAGGAGATAGGGCACATGTTACCCAAGCACAGGTAACCAGTCCTATGGTAGGATGTAGGTTAAAATGATTGGGCTATCTACGTTTCGATCTAGTCAGAGAAGAGCCTAGCTATACGGCCAAGGTGTCTGTAGTGTATTTTGAGTCTGAGTCTTATTTCCGGGAGCATGGGCCTTGGAGGAAGAACTGGGCCTAACTTCTACAGACACAGATACAGCTTTGATATTCAGTTGGTGGTACCACAACCCCGCACCCTTCTTTCTACCTAAGGTTTGGAAACAGCCTAGCAACCAGGAATTCAAAGCATCCAGTCCATGAGCACACACAGACCCTATGACCAGGTTCCCTCGTGCTTCAAACATTGTGTGTACTCTACACAGCTGAAGAACTTTGAACTTCTCCAGGGGCACATGGTGTCCAGACCCAGTGCTTCCTGGCTGACCTCTCATTTCCTGGTTGTTTCTCCTTGTGACCACAGGTTACTATCTATAAAGCAAGACTAGGGACAGGTCACAAAAAGAGCAGGCGTTTATTCTCAGAGGATTTGTTTTTAGTCATGCTAATATGCAAGAGACCAGGACAGACATTTATCTTACAAGCAGGAGAGGTCTTCAGCTATTTCTAGAAACTTCTTCAGGAATGAAATAAGCCCCAGAGCCCAAAACTTTCTTCAAACACAGTAAGCCTGCAAAATATTTTACAAAGGCCAGTTCATGTTCTGCAGTAACCTCGGTGCTCCTGACAGTGTCTGCCAGGCAAGGATGAGTGCCAAGCAATCAAGGCCTGGAGAAGACTGGCAGGCCTCTGCACCCAGAGGCACCAAAAAACAGTGCCCTCTCTCTCCTGAGCTGGGCACAGCCTCTTCCAAGGAGGAAGCCCAGTTCATCAGACACAAAAGGTGAGGTTATCTATGATGTCACCGACAGAAGCTGAGCCAAAGGCTGCAGACATAGATATAGGAAAAAACCATCCTCCAGCCCCTGGACCTTCTGTTGGAGTCACACTAACATTGAAGTGGGGTGCATGCCGTCCTTCCCATTGCTAAGCCTGAACTTTCTGCCTTGTACATGGCTGGTGACCCTCCAGACTCCTTTCAGGCCAGTACAGCTGAGGAGCTGTGCTTTCTCAGAGAAGAGCAGCTTTGAATACCAAACCCACAGGTTAGGCTGAGGCAGACAATAGCAAAGGCCACATCCTCCTCTCAAGGGTCCAGCTCCATGGAGAAGGCCAATCGCCACCAAAGACTTGCTAGGTTTGAGAAGACAAGAGTTTTCCACAGCCCTAAAGCAGCCAGGTCCACACTGCCTGGCTTCCTTCCTGCTTCATTTCTGGCCTCTGTGTTCAAAGCGCCCATCTCTTAACACACTGCAGAGTGTCTGGTCAAGGGGTGTTTACCTAATACACCTGGGGGAAGCAGTGAAAGAAACTGTGTTTTGAGAGAGAGTAGCACAGAGGGGGAGAGGAGAGACCAGAGTGAGGTATGTGAGGACAGGACAGACAGGAACACAAGGTAAGCTTCATGCAAACAGATGGTCACATGGAGAGCTCTTCTCGACTGTATGTGCATAACCCCCACACAGACATTCTTTTGCTCCAAGAGCAGAGAAGTTCACATGGAGATGGCACCTGAGTAACAGCGGATGCATCTCTTGGACATAAATCATGGTTTCTGACAGGCTTCCTGTAGAAGCTAAAAGAGTGAGGGAAGGAACTGGGCAGATGAGTGGAGAGAGGGCTAAAGTACTTGCCTTGCAAGTATGAGGACCTTCGTTTGAATCCCCAGTGGGCACATTAAAACCCCAGTGTGAAAGTGCTTCTGTAATCCCAGTGCTGAGGAGGCAGACACAGGAGGATCCTTGGAGCTTGACGGCCAGCTCTGTCTGCTCTGGGCCAAAGAAGACATCTTATCTCAAAATATAAGGTAGACAGTGATTGAGGAAAACACTGAGGATTAATGTCTGGCCTGCCACACATGCACACATGTGTACACAGGGGAGGGGAGAGAGAGAGAGAGAGAGAGAGAGAGAGAGAGAGAGAGAGAGAGAGAGA
>JADRCH010000284.1:495936-587189 GCA_019843965.1 Rhynchomys soricoides
AGAGAGAGAGAGAGAGAGAGAGAGAGAGAGAGAGAGAGAGAGAGAGAACTGAGACTCTGAGACTCTAGTAGCAGGAAACACAAGAATCCTGAATCCCCTTAAATGAAATGCCAGGGAAGAAGAAATCGAGCAGCAATGACCACAAGCCCCATAAGTACCTGTATGCCAGCAGGGCAACAGTCACAGACACCCACGGGATGAACCCCCAGTAGCCAGAGCTGAATCTGTTTGAGCAACAGAAAAAATAGCATAGTATTGGATGGAAGCCCAAAACATACAATAAACGCACCGGAGCCTTGTCTCACATAGCAGATGGAATAAATAACCAAGTGGAAGCTGAGAAGATGAATGATTTGAGTCATTTATGTAGGTCCTCCGACCTCAGGTGCTATATATCTGCCACCCTCTTATGTGACCTGTGCGTGGTCCCTTCCTCCCAAAGAGGACACTAGAGAAGCAGAAAGATTGGCAGCTTCTCAGTGGGGAAACCCAGCAGTGCGCCAGCAGGGCATTGTAGGTCAACACAGCCAGGACTGGGTGTGCCCAGGAGAGTGGGGAAGAAAATGGTCCTTCACCTGGGGCTTCCTCCCAACTCCTGGCTAACCACCGAAAAACATCAGATGAATCCCAGTGAGGCCAACCCTGAAGACACTTGACTAGTGTCCCTCAAACTATCAAGATCAGTAAGCATAAGGAAAAATTATATAGACTGTCCCAGTTAAATGTAACCAAGCACCAAGGGGCACATGAGAACAGTCAGAGAGAAGTAGAGAAGTGAAGGCGGGGCGTGGGTCCTGGTACACTAAGTCGTTCGTACTGGAGTGTTCGGTGTGGTTACCTATTATTGTAACATGCTGTCACAGGAGACACTATAGCATACAAGAACACTGCCCATTTCAAAAGACTTCAATTATCTAAAATGAACGTTTTGTTATTTTGAGACGGGTCTCAGGCCAGTGAGATGCTGGCCCCAGCATAAACTTAATATTTTGTTGATCCTCCTGCCTCGGTTTCTTTGCTGGGATTACAAGCATGAACCCATCGTGCCTGGCAAAAGCTTTATTTTTAAAATACAAAAGGTGAATTGTATAAATAAATACCAGTGTTGGGCCAGGCATGGTGGTGCATGTCTTTAATCCCAGCACTAGGGAGGCAGAGGTAGAGGGTTTCGGTGAGATTGAGGCCAGCTGGCGTACATGAGTTCCAGGCCAATGGAGTTACACGCTGAGACCTTGCCATATATGTGGGAAAGTATACAATTTTAAAAACTGAAATAACACAGATATTTCTAAGAGCATTGGCATTGGTTATCAACTCATTAAGGCACCAAACTGCATGTTATAATGTAACAAGTATTTTTAAAGGCGATGTTCTAGTATGTCAAAAGTTACACACTGAACAGTATTGTAAATTTTTCAAATAGCTTGAAAATATTGTAAGAGAAACAGAGTATTTCTTTCCAAAACTATTTTAGGCTATGACAAAAGAATTCTGGGGGTAGACAAGACACCCCAACCCTGCTCCCCAAAGCCCCAAAGGGATAGACAATCAGGCCAGTGAGTTGGGCCACTCTGAGGAGCATAGAGATGTAGAAGGGACCAGGACTCCAGCATGGTTGTCAGGACACCCACCTGCACAGAGCTGGCTACATGCTCGCCTGCGATGGCTGATGATGCGTCACTGAAGGGTCTTCAGGCATGAGTAAGAAATGAATAGAGCTTAGAATTCACCCATGAGAATGAGTCAGCTCAGCTAACTACCCTCCAGTCCCAATTCATCCCTGCAAAAACCCCCCATGCTAAGAGGCAATAGAACCAAAGAGGGAGTTTAAAAAACCCTTGGGGCATATGTGTGGTCGACATTTGGAGGGAGCAGAGTCTCATCAGTGGGATGGTCCTGTGTGGCTGGACCCTGGGGTCACTGGTGAAGGGAACCACAGAGGCTCTCAGACAGTGTGGTTCCATTTCATGTTTCCCGAACACATGAACCACCGCGATCTTAATGGATGCAACATGTGCATCTGGAGAGACCTAAATGGCCGCCCATAAACACGCAGTAAAAAGAAATGTGTTTAAAGTTACTAGAACCCTCCAGCCAGGCTGTTCACAGTTTTAGTTACTGAACGAAGTTTAATGGGGAGTTCATCATTTTCACACCACTCGTGTGCTGTACAGAAAGGTGATTCCATGATGGCAAACCCGCATTGGCATTTCCTGAGTCATTCCGTCCCTAGCTGCTCACATGGCCACAGGTTGTTCTGTGCTTAGACCCTAACTAATTCTTAGCCAGGGCACTGTTAACATCGGTGGGGGTGGGGGTGGGGGGAGGTGTGCTATCGTGGGGGTCATCCTGTGTATCACAGGACATTAGTCAGCATTCCTAGCCTCCCCTCTGTAAGTCATGGCAATCAGAAACATCTGCATACCCCACGAGGGGGTGTGACCACCGTCATCCTGTTAAGATCAAGGATCTGAAAGCCACAAGTATGAGAACGCTACCCGCTGCCTGCTTTTGCAAAGAAAGCTTTATTAGAACATAGCCACCCCACGCTCTCTTGTTTAGGAGTATGTGGTGAATTTCACAGTACTTGGGCAGAACTGAGGATTCCCCCCTGCAACAAGGAATTCAGAACATGCAGGGCGTTGAAATATCTACCATCCCAGCAGAGGGTTCTTAGCCTCCGCTCAGATCCAACCACATCCGGTTCTCCAAGTCTCTTCCCATCTACGCTGTGACTGCCTGGCCAGCCCTGATCTCCCCCATCACTGACTTCAGCAAAGCTTCTCAGGGTTGCCCTCCCTCAGCTCCCTCAGTAATCTTCAGTTCATAGATAATTTATCACTTTTCTGTTTAAAAGCTTTTGAGGCCAGGGTCTTCTGTAGTCCAGACTGACCTCAAATTCCATGTCCTTCTACCTCCGCCTCCCAAATGCTAAGATTAACAGCATGTGCCGCCATGCTTACTATCGATTGGTGATATTTTTAAGGTTTTTTTTTTTTATTTATCATTTACTTATCTATTTGCATGTGTCTGTATGTGATGTGTGTGTATGGTGTGGTGTGTGTGTGTGATGTGGTTTGTGTGTGTGTGTGTGTGTGGTATGAATGTGTGTGTGTGTGTGTGTGGTATGAATGTCTATATGTATCTGTGTGGGGTGGGGGGGTGGTATTATGTGTTGTGTGTATCTGTGAGTGGGATTTGTGTATGCATGTCTCTGTGTGTGGTGTGTATTCTCCATGTGAGTGTGTATCTGTGTGTGTGAGTGTGGGGAGGTATCTGTGTGCATGTGGGGGGGTAGTGTCTATGTGCATGTGTATCTGTGTATGTGTGTACATCTTTGTGTGGGGTGTCTGTGTGCGTGTGTGTGAGTGAGTGTGCATATGTGTGAGTGTGCATGTGTGTATGTGTGTGTGAGTGTGTGTGTGTGTGTGTGTGTTGTATAGTGTAGTGTAGTGGTCCCTCCTCTGTTACTCTCCACCTGCTTTGTTGAGGCTGAGTTTCCCTAAATCTGGCTCTCATGTTTCCTGCCATTTCTGAGCAGCTATTCCAGTCATGAGTGAGTGGCTTGGATCCTGAACATTCAAACTTCTAAATCATGGATACATTTCACCATGACCTTCTGGGTCTTACTGGCTTTGGTTATCCACTCCTGCCTTACAATTAGCAACCTGGGATCTCTCTGGGAAAGTCCACATCCTTCACCTAAGACTCATCCTTCTTGCACCTCCATGTGCGCCATCCCTGTGTCCTGGTCGGGTTCACCTTCTGCTTCAACTGACAGATGCTAAAGGCTTTCTATCTGTCCAGCATGACTGTTCGGGGCACACACACTTTAACACTCACTGTATTTCCCCCACCCTGAACCACCTCTGTTTATTCTCTGAATCCTACATGTGTATTTCACTTGCTTTTGGACTTCAGCCTTATATAATTTACCTGTAATAGCTCTAAATTTTAAAATGATCATAGTACCCTTTCTGTCCTTAGCTTTCCAAATATGCTTGTCCCTAGGTGTCTTGTGAAGTGGTTCCAGGTCCCCAGCACACACCGACCCCAGGGAGAACATATTTTCCTCATATGCATGTTACTCTAGATTACCCCCGATTCATGGCTGAAACTGGATGCTATGCAAGAGGCTGCTGCACAGTACTTGAGAAATGGTGACGGTGCTGAGTACAGCTGTATTTTAGACATGTGCAACCTGCATTTGGTTGAATTTGGATATTGGGATCTAGAGGTAACAGCAGATCAACTAACTGCCCACTCAGTTAACGTGACAACTTCTCCCCTTTGCCATGACTTTACCAACAGGAAAGATCTCTTTCCATGTGCAGAAATTTTCTCACAATAGGAAGTTCCCATGTTTGACTACAACCCAAAATAAATATATGATGCACCAAATCTAACTCATGTGTGTGTGCAGATCTGAGATGCACATTTTGAGACGGAACATCTTATACCTCTGTTGCTCACTTTTCCTTTTGTTTTCTATTTCAATCTTCAGATGTTGGCCATAACTCACTGTGTGGATTTTACTCACCCACTAAGGGGATGCACATAATAACCCCTGTCCCATGACTCCTAGCAAGGAGCCTCATGCAAAAGAATTACTCGGTAAATAGTTGATAAATGACCTCATGGTTGGCTTGTTCCAAGAATGCTCCAGAAATGCTGGAAGGGTCTTGATTATTGGCTCTGGGTCTTTCCATTTTTCTAACTTGTTAGGTTTACTGGTAAATTACATGGTCTTCCTTCATAATTGGTGAGGTCCCTTGAAGGGGTTCTGGAGGAAGGAAGGAGGGATCCAAAGACAGTATTGTTCATGCATTTGCCCAACTCTTTGTGCTCCCAAGCAAATCCTGTAATTTTAGAAATATTTAAATGATTGGCAGGTTCTAGAGAGCCAGAACTGACCGGAGATCAGCTCAAAGTAATGGTTCCAGGAGACAATGCCAAGAAAGGCTACGAATGAGCAAAATGGGAATGCATGAACGAAAGAAAAACTTAGAAAAATTGAAAACAGCCCAGAAGGTCAGTGTGAGGAGCTATGCTGGAAGGGGTGCAGCTGGCCTCCCTACCCACCCCCAGACTGCAGCAGTCTCCCCCCCTAACCAACCAATGTTTCCAAATCATCTCCCAGCATGCCCTTCCTTGGCCCCAGTCCCCACAAAGGCTTGATTCCACATTAGCAAGCACTGTTCCTCATACGAGACAAGTCGAACTGAGTCTTATTTAGCCTTTCCTGCAATAAGGACCATCAACTTGAATGAGAAAAATAGATCCTATCTTTGTTTTCAATGCCTCTATAAGACATTCAGAGTGCCACCCTCCAGATGAACTTAGATGAAAGGCATTAATATCCTTAATTGTCTGCCTGGGTCATCAGTAAAAATCACAAAAGCATTCACGTCATGCTGAAGTCAAAGTGCCTGAGCTATCATGTACTCTTATCTCTATTTGGAATGATGGCAGTAGGTTGATCCCCACTGATCTTCTGGCAGATATATCAATTACTGCACCCTAAATTTGCCTTTTAGCTACCATGGGACTTAACAGCACAGCGTGTTATTGTAGCACTTCAGGCTTCACATTTAAAACCCTTGTTCTCAGAGTTTCCAAGGCTTCACCCAACCATCAAACAGACCACCAAATGAAGGTATCAAGGGGCTCCAGCAAACAGGAGACAGAGCCCCATGGGGACCACCAAGCACACTCAGGCCCCAAAGCATCTCTGATGAATGTCTCCACATGCCAAGGTTTCCAAAAGTCATTCTTTCACAGTTTCCATCACTCTATTGTTTGTCTTCAAGTTCGCTTACTTCCAGCCTCAAATTATGAAACCCCCTGCCCCACACCCCCTGCCCCAATCCCATCGCTCTCACCAACACAGAGAGGCATAGGGGGCCAGTCTGTTTCTGAGTCCTACTCAGGATTACAACTGACATGTTCCTAGAAGTCAGCAAGTTAAGATTAAGCTGTACCTCTTCTCTCTCTTTTCCTCTCTCTCTCTCTCTCTCTCTCTCTCTCTCTCTCTCTCTCTCTCCCCAAGTATGTGTGTGTGTGTTTGTATATGTGGGGGTATGCATGCAAGTGTGTGTATATGTGTTTGAGTGTGTGGCTGAGTGTGTGTGTTGTATGTAAGTGTGTGACTGTGTGGGTTTATGTGCGTGAGTGTGTGGCTGAGTATGTGTGTATGTGTGTGTGTAAGTGTGTGTGGGAATGTGTATATGTGTGGTGCGTGCGTGTGTGTGTGTGTGTGTGTGTGTGTGTGTTTGTGAGAGAGAGAGAGAACTGGGAATTGAACCCAGGACCTAGTGCATACAAGGCAAACACTTTACAAGTGAGCTATACTTCCAAGTCCCTTCCAATTTCTTTATAAACATTTATACAAATGGACTTGGGGGGATAACTTGGTAAAGCATTTGCCTTGCAAGTATGAGGACCCAAGTTTGATCCCCCAGAACTTTTGCTTACAAACAAACAACAGCAGCAAACGAGCTGGGAGTGGTGGCATCCGCTTGTAATCCCAACCCTGAGTGAGGAGGCTGAGACAGAGGACCCGTGAAGTTCTTCAAGCCCTCCAGTCATCAGCCAGCACACACATGTGCAGCCACATACACAAGCAGCACCTTTCTGTGGACTCTCCTCTGTGTCTGCTGGTCTCCTGACTTATGCATAGTCATCTTTATGTCACAACAAAATTCAAATCTTTGTAGCTTGAAACAGTAAGCAGGCCTAGTGCTCCTGGATGTTGGGAATCTTGGGGCTCTTGATATAGATTCTGTCCTCAAGTGGCAGTTAGGAGACCAGGAGAGGTCTATTTTACCTGCCGGCTGGACAGAACTGGACCTGGTTTCACACAGCTGCACACAGGATGAAAACCCATGGTGGGAATCCTCTTTCTCATCACATGTTCCTTACCATGGATGCTAGAGCATCCTCACTCTATAGGGCTAGCACTCTAGAGCAAAGAATAGGAGAGAATTGAGAAAGGCCCTTTCCTGAAGGCCAACAGTCTCACCCCACAAGGACCCCAAGGCAGCCCATGTTAGTAATCTGGGTTATATCTTTATATATTTTTCTTTGTGTCTTTTATCAATGTATCAAGACATACAAAAGCATGTACAAGAAAGCCTGGAAGGTCACAAATACCTCAGGAGTACAAGTTACTAAATTTCAAATATTTACAAACTAGGAAACTAAGCTCTGGTCTAAGGTCATGGGATTCAAACTTGGGCTGCTGGTACAAGAGGATCCCAAAACTCACTTTCCCATGATGCTCAGTCATGGCACTCTCTTGCCAGCCTCCCACTTGGTGACAGATGGGTCTCCTTGCAAGGGACAGACAGGTTCTCCAGATGAGGGTGAAGTATTGCTTTTAAGCCAGCTCTGCTGACTCTGACTTGCTGCCTGTGATGGTTAACAGCAGTTGTCAACACGGCAGAATCTAGGAGACAAGCTTCTAGGTGTGTCTGTAAAGGATTTTATCTAGCTTAAAGTAATAAAGGTGTAAAGACCCACATTAGCAGTGGGTGGCAGCATTCCAGAGGGTGGGATCCTAGGCTGAATAAAAGGGCTGAGCAAGGAAGCTGACCACTAGCGTCTATCTCTCTCTGCTTCCTGATTGCAGAGGCGAGGGGACAAGCTGTCTCAGACTCCTTCTGCTGTCACTTTCCCTTCCTGGGGGACCGCACCTGGGGGACCGCACCTGGGGGACCACACCGGGAACTTGATGTAGAGTAAGCCCTTTTTTCCTTTCCAGGATGGTTTCTCACAACAACAGAAAAGTAAGACACAGCCTTTAGACCTTCCCGATGGATGGAGACAACAGCCTCCCTTGGATCTGCTTGTCCTAGTCTATCAGATTATTCCTTTTGCTAATTTTAAAAAAGAAACATTTTTCATGTGCTGTAATTCCTGCTAATGTAGACAGGGATCAAGAGGCCCCCGAAGGCACCCGCTTCTCATCAGGAATGCAGGAATAGAGAGCAACTGAACCGACCAGCTCTGCCAATGTTTATTTCCATCATCTACCCTGCCTCTCAAACTTCTGCTTCCAACCCTCACCACCAACAACAGCTCCAAAACTGTGCCTCGGCCCCCTCCGAGGAGTCGCAGGAAGATGAGACTTCCACAAGCAGTAACTGCATGCTCCCAGTGTCGCAGCAGACCTGTGGGTACACAGGGACCAGGGTGGGAGCGTTTTCTCAGCAAGTGTAGTCAGCCCCGAAGGCTGGGTGTTCCAATCCCTGCAGCCCCCACCGACAGCACAGACATTGCTATAGCACCAGGAAGCAGACACAGTGGAGGGCATAGGGTGGAGCTATCTAGCTGCTAGTCACCACACTGAGATGTGGATAAAGTAATGTAAGCAGGTGCCCAGGGGTGGAGGTCTGTGGCCACACAGGATGATTAAGTGCCAGGTTAACTTGGGCAGACAACATTCTTTTAATATACTCAAGTCCACAGCGAGTGTCCTAAGGAGAAATGACTCATGTGGTGGTTGAAACCGAGTTGCCCGTGCCATCTCTCTCTTGCCACAAGAGATCCCAGAGAACATGGTTTGGGAATTGCTGAAGCAGAGTAACCGAAGTTATGGGGGTTTTGCTTTGTTTTTGTTTTGTTTTTCCCGCTGACCTCATTGATTTAAAGCACACAGGCAACCAATGTAGCGCCTCCATCCTTTGCTCTTTCATGTTATTGATGTTTCTCCGTAGTTTAGTGACAAGACAGGAGATGGTTTCTCCTCCCGACGAAACTCTTTACTTACGTTTAAAAAGACAAAAATTAAATAAATAAAGTAAGCCTGCCACTGAGCCTCACTCTCGATAGCTCACACTAGAGCATGCCGGCTCCACTCCTACCTTGCTGGATGGGGGACTTAATTGCTTGCAGGTTTCTCTAGACAGTCCTCAGTTCAACTCTGCCACAGTTTACACTGTGGCCCACATTACAGAATTCCACTGGCATTTGGCTCCTCCGCATCCCTCTTTAGAGTGGTAACGCTGTGCTCTCAACCATACACACAGGAAGATTTAGGAAATACCAGCTTGTTGGGACTCCTCGGTTCAGTGATTGGCCCCGTTGTCCCCAAAACTACAGATGCATTTCCCTCAGCAGCATCGTAGGCCAGGGCAAAGGGAGAAGCCTTCCCATCATCTACTCGCACAAATTACACATGCGTGCCCATGGAAATCAGTAGGCTGATGCACAGAGGGGACCAGAGGAGCTGGGAGAAGACACAGGCTCTCACCCCCACAAGCATGCTACAGGAAACAGAGCATTTCTTTCCAAAATTGCTTTTAAAATAACGAGCCCCTGGGCTGAGGCTCAGTGGTGGGCTTGCATAACGTAAAGAAGCCCTGACTTCTATCTCTAGCACCACAGGAAGGAAGAGGAGGAGGAAGATAAAGGAGGAAGAGAAGGAAGAAAGGAGGAAGAGGAAGAAGAGGAAGAGGAGGAGGGAGAAGGAGGGGGAAGAAGAGGAGGGAGAGAAGGAAGAGGAGGAGAAAAATAGCTCAATCAAAAACAAAAAAACAAAAAACAAACCCAATATTTGCCTTGCAAACATGAAGAACTGAGTTTGGTTCCCCAGAACTCACATTTAAAAGCTTAACATGGTAGTGCACTCTTGTAATCCTAGCCAGGAAGGCAGAAATAAGTCGAACACTGGGACCCACTGTCCAGCTAGCCCAGACTAATTGATGAATTTCAGGCCAGTAAGAGATGCTATCTAGGAAGAGGAGGAAGAAGAGAAGACAAACGGGGGTAAAGAAAAAATAGGGAGGAGAGGTTGTCCGCACCGGAGGAATGATATATCAGAGCTTATCCTCGGTCTACACACACACACACACACACACACACACACACACCTACAAAAAGAGTGAAAACAGGATGAGCCCTTGGACCCCAGCTCATCTGTAATCTGTCATTGACCTCTAAGAGGCCAGAGAGTGGGCACTGTCCTATACCTTTCCAGTGTGCACAAATGCTCGGGACCAGAGCATTCCACCTCTTTCTAGAAGGTTCTTTGCACCAGCTCATGAACCTTCAGAACCACAGAAGAACCCAGGACCAAGCTGAACAGGGTAACAATCAGGCACAGGACTCAGAGGTAACAGATCAGCTTTCTCCCCATGTCCTCCCTTCCGCCCTCCTAGTAAGGCACCTCTAGCCAACCATCCTCCACCATCCACATGGACCATCACCTCAGAACAGACACTGGTCATCCCACCCAGAACATCTACAGGGAGTCTCAGAATGGCACAGGATACCTATCCCTGGCAGAACTGTCACCAATGACTAACAACAGTGACATTACCCAGATGACCTGGCTGTAGTCTCCGGTGTTTCTAAGTCATCATGAACCATCCCCCCAGAGTTGGGCGTAATGTTATAATTTCAAGTAACACAAGAGCAGTTCCTCCATCATTGGATACCAAGCTCAAGATGTTATGGGAAAAAGAAATAGCGTTCACTGCTGATATGAGAATTTTCAAAGAGAGACAAGTGTGAGCAAACAAAAGCTGTCACATCAAAATCCATGAAAAAAATGCCAAAAACGCTCCTGTCTAAATAAAGTTGGTTCCTTGTCGTTTTAACCTCTTCTCTGCCAGAATTTCTGCAGTGTATGACAAGAGGTTCCTCCGTAGGTAAGCCATACTAAGGATGGGTTCTTATGTCTATGTGAGCAGCCATTATGTGACTGGGTTCCTCAGCTCTCTGGCGTCAGTACCCTGGATGCTACTGGATGTTCCTTCAGTCCTCAGTCCCCTTAAAGTATCTTTTGTTCAGAAAATTTAGCCCAAGGTAACTTCTGTCACATCCGACAGCAAAGCATACCATGGGCCACAGCTGTCCATCACTCATTCATTTTGACACACAGTAGGCATTCAGTAAGATATGTCAAAAATTATTCCTTGAAAGTCTGCATCCAACATTGGCCTCTGATCTACACACACACACACACACACACACACACACACACACACACGCAGGAACCCACACAGTCTATAGCATCCACACGAACACAATCATAACTAGAACACACAATTACTCCTTGAAACATGTCTCAGGCTGGTCATATGCAACTCAGGCAGAGGACCCCTTCTGCAGGGGACTCCTTAAGGGAATCAGAAAAGTGGGGGAAACACAAATTGGGTAGACCTGTATTGATCCCTTGTACTTCTTTGGCTAAATTCATAATAATCCCATTTGCAATGTCTAGGTGCAGCTCTTCTAAATAAATCCATTACTACTGGCAGAAAATATTCTAAGGAAGGTCTATAAATGGGGAGAGTGCTGGTTAGCATATATGAAGTGGGCAGGGTTGGGAGGAGAATAGCTCAGTGGATAAAGTACCAGCCACTCAAGTATGAAGACCTATCACAACAACCCACGCAATAAACCCGGTGTGTTGTCCGTTGAGGTTTGGTCTGTTGCTATGTATTGTAATGTTAATTTCTGTATGCCCAGGTCCAGTTGCCTCAAAATGAGTGAATCCTCTCCAACGCCTGCCTTTGTTGTGTAAACCTTGCTCCTTAATTTAGAACTATTGGTTGACTAAAGATGCCTACAGCCTATAGCTGGGCAGAAGAGAGGTAGGCAGGGCTTCCGTTCCCAGGACTTGGGATCAGAGGCAGAGACCGTGAGGAAAGAGGAGGAAGAAGGGAGGAGGCGCCTTGGGGTAGGTGGATCGTGATCACATGGCCACGAGGACCAGCCTGTTGGAGTAGGGGAGACCCAGCAGGAGCATGACAAGTGATCTCTCGGGATTCTTGACAGGAAAGTAGACAAAATAGCCTAGAGGGTTGATATCTGCCCAGCTTTAGAACTTTAAGGGTTATTATAAATATGAAGTTTATGTCTTTTGTTTGGGAACTCTATGGTCTAAGTGAGATAGAAACCCCTAATGATATTTACTGCAGCAAGTGTCCACGTGGAATCTGTTGCTGGGGAGGCAGAGACGGGAGGGTCCCTTGAGGTCCCTGGCCAGCTGATTGACATGAAGTAAAAGTTACAGCTTCAGTGAAAGGCCTGACTCTAATGGTTAGTTGAGGAAGCCAAGAGATGTTGCCCTCTGACCTTTATTTGCACACTGCACACATGCAACACAAACACACAAACACACACACACACGAATTGAGTCCTCACTGTGTGGGCCATGCCACAGTGCCCCTGGCACCAGTCAGCCACGGTCTGTCTTCCAGAGACTCCTGCCTCCCCAATCCCTGCTCACTTTCCTGTACAACACCATGAGACAACTGCCTCCCTTAGCTTCCTTGGCAATGGCTACTAGACCTCTCACTGACAGCATCCCCTGAACTAGGCAGTCCTCCATATCACTGCCCACTGGTGACCTGGCCTGGACTTCTGGTGGACTTTTCACCAGTGGTTTTTCCTACACTGGCAGTAGCTCTTCCTAGAGCAGGAGTTACCTAGGGTCTTATTTACCCCTCAGATACTTGCCCAGCTAGCCTCAGCTCCCACTTCAACACACTTGGCCTCCCCTCCCCAGCCCTGAATGAGAAGGTGTACCACAGGCTGATTTCATTCACCACCCACACTTCACACTTCCCCAGGATGCTCCCACCAACCAAGCACAGTACTGCCAGGCAGCTGTGTCTTCAAGCTGTGGAGCCTAGTGGCACCCCGGTCCTCAAAACATCCTTGTGATTCTGCCTAGGACAATTCCTCAGAATTCCTCTACATATTGGCCTCTTGCTGGACACTTTGAGAATCTTCCAGAGACCTGAGTGCCACCTCCCCATCTCTGTCAGCTCTCTCCTGACCACAGGGTCCAGTTATGCCCAACACTTCAGTACTGCCCCCTTAGGCCCACACAGTCTCAGAGCCCCCCATACTCTGCCTCTACCTCTTCAGGTCTGCCTACCTTCTCTCTGTATAAGCTGCACTTCCTGTTCATATGCACCACACTCCAGGGACCAGGCCCTTCAGCCAACCATACCTCAGATACTTCTCTGTGCCTCTTTCCTTGGCACCTATACGTGCCCAGCTATCATATTCACCCATTTCCTGGCCGTGCCAAGTGAGGAGCTTTGTGCAAACACAAATCTCTTTTCCCTGAGGGGGCCCCAGGTCCTTACTGAAGGCTAAGGTAGTGTGATGTGATGGTTAACATTGATGTCAACTTGACAAGACCTAGAATCATTAAAGAGGCAACTCCCTGGATGTGTCCATGAAGGGCCTTCTCCATTTGGATAACTGAAATGAGAAGACCCACCCTAAATGTGGGCAGCCCCTGCTTCTCTGCTCCCTGGATGCAGATGTGATGACCCCCCGCCCCCCCCACACCTCCCCACCCCCACCCATCCCAGTTCCCTGCTACTGTATTCTCCCCTTTCCTCCTTAAGCTGCTCTTAGCAGGTACTTTGTCACAGGCATGAGAAATGTCATGAATCCAAGCAGAGCAGCTGTGGCCTCACAAGGTGACCAAATGAGTGACCCTTGGCATTTCCACCAGCAGCAGCAACTATGGGATAGTTGTTCCTGGGTCAATGTCCCTTTCTGTGGTACTTGGGATGGAACTGGAGGCTCTGAGTGTGTTAAGCAAGATCTCTACCACTGAGCTTGGTTCGCCTGAGTAAGACATATGGGAGTCCTTCGTCATAAAGAGCCACTCCTAAATCTCCCACAGAAGGCCTCTCTTCCAGCCTCTTGTAGTTTTGGCACTCACTCAGAACCAAGTTGGATCCCTCCCATCCTGGGCTCAGCACAGGCCCCTGGACCTCTGTTCTCAACTCCTTGAGGTCCCTAGTGGGGTCTGGGTACACATGAGATTGAGAACCAAAGCATCCTTCCCAGTCTTTTCCCCTGTCTCTCGCCTGGGACCTCCTATCTCAGATTGTTCTGCCTTCCCTGAGTGACCTGACCTGCTGGCTGCACTCCAGTATCCCAGTGGCGAGGCAGAAATGCAGACCAAAACATCCTCAGATCCAGATTTAAAGACTGAAATCACTAGGGTTCTAGGATCTTCAAAGCCATGCCCACACCAGGCTGTGGCGGCACACACCTTTAATCCCAGCACTCGGGAGGCAGAGGCAGGTGGATTTCTGAGTTCGAGGCCAACCTGGTCTACAAAGTGAGTTCCAGGACAGCCAGGGCTACACAGAGAAACCCTGTCTCGAAAAACCAAAAAAAAGAAGAAGAAAAGGAAAGAAAGAAAAAGAAAGGCCAAAGCCATGCCCAATTAGGAGGTCTATTCCAGGATTGCAGAATCTTCTCCATGCTAATCCACATCACCTGTATCCAGGACTATGCTGGTATGCAGTTCATGCTCAGCTGCTAAAATTGGGCAAGAAGAGCTGGGGAGATGGGACGGCATAGTTCGTAAAATACTCACTGTACAAGCATGAGGGCCTGGGTTCAACTCCTCAGAACCCATCGGAAGTAGCCGGGTATAGTGGGGTAAGTGAAACCCAAGCGCTAGAGAGGAAGACATGAACAGATCCCTGGGACTTGATGGCCAGTCCAACTAGCCTAACAGGTGAGACCCAAATTAACTCGATCCTGCCTCAAAAAGCAAGGTAGATGGTAGGTGGTACCTGAAGGTTGACACTGGAGGTTAGCTCCTGATACACACACACACACACACACACACACACACACATGCACGCACACACATATGCACATACACATGCATGCACACACACAGGCATATGAGTACACACACATATGCACACACAGGTGTACACACACATGTGTGCACACATGAATGCACAAACACACACACACACACACACACACACACACACACACACACGAGGGAGAACCTCTTCTTCGTTGACACCACCACCTGCTTTTCCGGTGAGCTAGACCCTCAGCATCCTACCTGGCACCAGGGTTCCCTCAGGCAGGTGCTGTGAAAGTTTAGCATGGATGGGAAGCACAGCACAAGGAGAGGCGAGAGGCGGAGACCAAGTGTTCCAGACTGCGGCAACAGGATGCACTCCGCGTGTCTGTGCCGGGAAAAGCCAGGCTACCCTCCCAGGACCAATGCTTTGTTATCTTACAGTCTCATATTTGGAAGAGGTACTTTTCTTTTTTCATTTTAGAAGTCGTGAATAATTATGTAATTCTGCCACCTTCTCAAAACTGAGATTTTCCAAACTGACTCCTGCAGTCCGGGGCTCGCTCGCTCTCTCTCTCTCTCTCTCTCTCTCTCTCTCTCGGATTTGTATCAAATATATGCCAATCAAACTCCTTTATCTGGTCAAACTGCTTCATTATGGGGAGTCATCAGAGAAAGAAAGGAAGGAGGGAAGGGGGGAGAAAGAGAGAGGTGGGTACGGGAAAATCCTTCAGAAAGACCATCCCTTCTTGAATTCACCAGTGAGCCCAGGTATCTGTTTGCTTTCGGGTCATGTGCATATTGACGTGTGTGTGTGTGTGTGTGTGTGTGTGTGTGTGTGTGTGTGTGTGTAGGCATGTGCACCTGTGTGTGGGTTTACTTAGGCTAGAGATGCTTTATCAGCACTCCTCACCTCACCCCTGTGAGACAGGGTTTCTCACGGAACCTGGAAGGAAGCTGGCAGCCAATAAGCTCTGGGAATCCTCCTGTCTCCACCTCTTCCCACAGCACCGGGTCGCAGATGCATAGCCACACTCAGCGTTTTCCATGGATGCTGGGGATTTGAACTCATGTCGTAATGCTTGAGCAGCAAACATTCTTACCTTCTTCACCACCCCTCCAGCCCCTTAGTCTACTTAGCTTTACGCTCCTAAAGAGCACAGGTAAGCAATTAAACTCTTACCAGTGAATTAGTTAAGTGCCGTGAAGTTCGTCTTGGAGGCATCTCTCCTCTTCCTTGTCAGTGTTTAAGAACCTGGGGTTAGGATTAAGAGAACTGTGTCCTCCAACACAGTCCCTCCTCCCCTGATACATTCAAAATGGTTGCCAAGGAGCTTCTCTGTCTACCATCTTCTATTCTAGATTTATCTGTGATCTGTGTCGGTCATGAGGTTCTTTGCTCTCTAGATGTTTCTGAGCACCCATGGCATCCCACACCTTCTTTGTAGCACAGGGAACGTCCCGTGCAAGGGTTGAGTGAAATCGCAGATTCAATACTGAAGATGCAGCGCAATCGATAGTGTTTGCCTAACAAGCACAAAGGCCTTTTTGTACAGTGCTGGGTTTGAGAAGGCCTGGGTTCGAGCCCCAGCACTGTACAAACGAGGAGATGTGGCAAATACCTGTAATTCCCTCACTTCAGAGGTGAGGTCACAGATCCATGGGTGACATGTGATGTTTGCGCTCTAATGACACCCACAGCCGACGTCATGATGTGTGTAATTGGGGTAGAGAAGGTGACCCTGTCCTTGTCCTTAATGGAGAGATTATCAGTGTTCAGATGTGCTGCTCATTCTCCCCCCCCCCGGGGGGGGGATAAGCTTTTTCTTCCTTTTCCTCTCAAATGCATTTCATATCCCTAGCTGGAGAAATACCAAGAGAATCTGAATATCACCATCTGTAAGTTGTGCCATGGACTCCAGTGGGCAGGATTAGAGCTGGGTTTCTCTAATTTTTTTTCTCCCTCTAGAAATGTGTTTCTTCTGCTTCAAAATGAGCACAATTCGTCTGGCTCCCCATGAGATTGACTTAGTCTGAAAACCGGTCATTCCCTGCCCTCCCTCTCCACCCTGAGGGCTCTCGGGGTTCTCCACATGCGGATGAATAGGAGCCTCTACCAAGGAGTCGTGAGCCTCTGGCTTCCCTTAACCCCCAAACCACACAAGTTGAGATACATGTGTGTCAGAACTAGAATACACTGCCTTCGTTACAATCGGGTGAGGAAGCCCTGGAGATGGGGTTCACTTCCAAAAGTTTGACCACCACAGTCAATATTTCATTAAGAGTACCACACTTTGCTGTGATTACTTCTTGAGTGTTTAGTTTAGTCCTTTTGAAAGTACTGGGGTGCTTACAAAGCAGAGGGGTTAGGGTTAGGGTTAGGGTTAGGGTTAGGGTTAGGGTTAGGGTTCAGACTTTATGGTGCCATTAAATCCCTTCCACATGTACAAGGCTTTTCCGATCACCTCAAAGTGGCTTACCATTGCAGGATGTAGCTCTTGTCCCCAGACCTGGAGCCTTCAGAACCAGACCGCTCCCTGGTAGACCAGACCCTTGGACCTGAGATACCCCACAGATTCCGAGCTCTGCTGAAAAACAAACCATTTTTCAATTCTCTCCTGCCACCCAAATTAAACAGCTAAAGAACAACAATACACAGATCAGTTTAAATGTGTGGACTCAACTCAAACATTTTTTGCCAAGTTAGCCTAAAAAGTATGTCATGCAAAAGATTTTGGAGACATAATTGAATCATCTTCATGGGGTTCAAAACATTAACAGTGTGTTTATTCACTACCTAAGATGGTAGCTAGGTTTGGCCCATCAGCTGTTGAAAGCCAATATTTACAATGTGGTCTAACTCAATTGTTGTAAGTAACTGGGAAAGAATACTACTAATTCTTGCATGCGTGCCCATATGTGTGAATGCATCTGTATGCACGGATACATGTGTGCATGTATGTATGCAGGAGCATATATGCATGTATGAGCACACACATGGAGACCTGACCTCAACATGAATGTCTTCCTCAGTTGCTTGCCACCTTGTGTTTTCAGACTGGGTCTCTTGCTGAACACATTACCTAGACAAGTTGGCCAGGGAATCCCAGCGATGCTCTGACTCTAAGTCTTCAGTATTGAGATTACCAGCTGGCAAGGCTGTTCCTAGTTTTTCACATGGGCTCTGGGGACAGAACTTGGGTTCTCATGTTTAAATGACAAGCATTTCATGACCAGGCCTTCTCTCCAACCCAAGTCTTTGAATTCTTAAGAATGTTCCCAACCCTGGTTTAACATGAGTGACTGAAGCACCTTTAGGTGGGGACACAGCTCTTGGCATCCTTAGATATTTTTTTTTCGTGACTACAAAGTGTAAGACTTCTCATGAAACAATGGCTCACTCAGCCACACAGACCTATACTACTGTTCCAGGCAAAATAGGTTGGCTCACAAATCACTGACTTCCATCAGACATTCTGTCAGTTTCTCTGCCTCAACTGCATATAAAAGTAACCACTTCACAAAGCAATTGCTTCCTGTTCCTCAGGATACTGTGTTATTAAGCCAACAGGCATATAAGCCTCTCAGTCTCGTAAATGGGAGGAAGGCGATCTTCCCACAACAGAGAAGAGGATCTAGAAGGTTCCCAGGCTTGCCCATAGCCACAGGCTGAACCAGTTCTGCCTGGGACTTGACAGTCCATGTCCCTTCCTGTATATATTGCTTATGTCTCCTTCCACAGCTCTACCTGGGGCCATGGTGGTCCATTTCTTCCAGAGGAAAAGGAAGAAAGCCTTTCTCCCACATCCTCTTAGCCTTCAGGCCAGAGGACCCTGCAGTGGCAGAAGGGAACTGCACATCTGGGGCCACTATGTCAAGAGACCATAGTTCCAAGCACCAACCTTGGGACACAGGCTGGTCCACAAGGAGTTTTTATGTTTAGAGTGGTGTTTGTGTCCACTCATTCCAGCAAGGTGCTCAAGATCATGATAGCTGTGAGACCTTGTCGAGCCCACACAGGGCCGGACCAAGCCTACTACTGTTATCAATCAGTTTGCAGATATATCAATGACCAGACACAGATATGGATGTATACAGACACATATATATGATTGTATGTACATACAGTTCACACTTATTAATTGATAATTTCCACATACAACAAATGTTTATACTTCCTTGGGACCAGATACTATAAATGAACATAATGACTGGAGATATGGCTCAGCAATTCAAAGCATGTACTGCTCTTGGAAAGGATCCATGTTGGGTTCCCAGCACCCACACCAGGCAAGTCACACCCACCTGTAACTCCAGCTCCAGGGGATCTGATGCCCTCTTCTGATCTTTGTGTTCACTGTGTGTGAGAGCATACACACACACACACACACACACACACACACAATCCTAGCTTGATTTCTATTGCTATGAAAACACACTAACCAAAAGCAACTTGGGGGAAGAAAGGGTTTATTTGACTTACAGGTCACAGTCCGTTGTACAGAAAGGCCACAGAAGAAACTCAAGCTAGATCTTCAAGGCAGGAAATGAAGCAGAGCAACTGAACAGAAGCTCTCAAAGAGCACGCAACATTCCTCTATGGTCCATTCAGCCTGCTTTCTTCTATAACCCAGGACCACCTGCCTAGGTGTGGTGCCACCCACAGTGGGCGGGGGCGGGGCCCTCCCACATCAATCATTAACCAAGAAAATTCCCCACAAACTTTCCCACAGGCCAGTCTGATAGAGACAGTTCCTCAGTTGAGGTGCTTTCTTCTCGGGTGGCTCTAGTTTGTGTCAAGTTGACAAAGACTAACCAGCATTCACATAATTAGAAGTAAATCTTGAAAATCAATGTAACCAAATTACTTGATAATAGGCTTAAATGATGTTTTAAAACATGTACTACTGCTAAGACAAATATTCAACCATTGTTTGTTTTTAATTTGTTTTTATAAAATGTGCTCTTGCCCTTAGAGACTGATTTAATTTTATCAAATACTTACCAAGTGCTGGGCAGCAAGCTGTGTTTTCCATGTGGGACACTGGTATGACAAAGTCATGCCCGCCCTGCTGTAGATGAGCAACCCAGACCAAGGTGCAAAGAGACTGGGTGATTTTCACAACAGGACACAAAGCTAAAGACCTAAGGCCATGCCATTCTTGAAGCCACACTCCAGATGGATTTTCACTGAGTGTCTGACTACATTACCAAGCTATTTGTGATGCAACTCACCTGCTCTACAGTGGCTCAAAAGAGAAACAGGTAGATGATTTTTCTAGAAGGATGATGTGTCCACTCTGACCCAAAGGGGATAGATATGTATGTTTGTGTATATGTATGTGTATGTCTATATACATATGTGTGTGTGTGAGTGAGTGTGTGTGTGTGTGTGTGTGTATTAGAAATAGGTAGACAGGCTGGTATAGACGAGTAGACAATAACTTCAAACAGTAGAAGCGCTGCTTTCCTTCCTACACAAAGTGCCTTCATCACTTAGATGACGTTTCGCTTGCACCAGAGCTGGGTTGCAAACAAAGGGCACCAGGCACCCACTTCCTCCCCGAGAGATCCATTTGGTTCAGCAGATAAGATGCCAGCCCAGCAACACTCAGCTCTCCGAGAAGATAATCGATTCATGCAAGCTCACTTATCAAAAATGGATGAGCAGAGAGTGAAAGGGTTCCCTAGAGAGTGGATAAAGAAAAGGTCTTATTTTCATCCCCTAGAGACAGTCCCTTACCCTAGTGGCAAAAGGTGAGAGCCAAACATGGCGTGTAACGGCCTTCACGGGCATCCAGAAATGAGCAAGGATTTGTCTGAGATGACTAGCAGATGCATTTTTGCATTTAGCTAGCAGTATTGCCTGTGCTTTACTTTTTAAAATATGTTACAATGTTTATTTGGTTGAGGTTTTTTTTCCAAAATTTATCTGTATGGATTTAATACAAATTGCTTTAAACTTAAAAACAAACCAGCTGGGCATACATGTTGCCTCTGCTTCTGGGGGTAAATTTTGGAATCTTTTTAAAAATCAAAGTCAAATTGCTCTAGCATCCCGCCTGCTACCTTGGATGTTTGTCTCTCTGTGATGAGCTTCATGCTGAATACTGATGTAAGTGTGGCTCACCATGTAGATTTCAATTGTCCTTCCCACAACTTTCTCTCAGAAGCCTGACAATGGTGACAGTCACAGGATTAGTTTTCTGGGTAAGACTATTCTATCTGCCATTTACTCTGACAGGCTCCACAATTTTTAAGTGCAATTAAATGCTAAGAATTTGCCCAGGAAAAGAAAATCTACCACATTAAAAAAAAATTTTTTTAAGAAGACAAAAAAATAGAGTTGAATTGAACAACTAATTATTAAATGGTTGTTCTCTCTCTCTCTCTCTCTCTCTCTCTCTCTCTCTCTCTCTCTCTCTCTCTCTTGTTTTTAAGCCATGAGAGCTTGGAATTCGATTTCTTTGTACTAGAGGCAACTTCCTAGATCAGGGAAAGAGCTTCATGGGAAGTCGGAGTCATTGTTGACCTCTATGTGGTTATTAAGGCTTAGGTACTATCAAAGGCACACAGAACCTTGTAGACCTAAGCATCCTGGACCTAATCCCCCTCACCAGGGCAGATCAGGGAACCCCCAACTCAAATTAACAGCTTGCTTCTTGGAAGCAGTCACACACCACATTTGTGCCTCCCTTCCTACCCCAGAAATGGAAACTAGAGTTCTTGCTGAGCCAGTGGCACATGGCTACTTGCGGGACCAACCGAACCTGGAGCCAGTGAGAGGCCAGATCCTCCCCTTGAATGGTCCAGGCAACACTCCTGATAAACATGAACGGAACTGTTGGGGGTGGTTGGCTTTGTGAACTTCAGGTTACTCTTCCCACCTGCCGGACAGTCTCCTCGGAGCTATCATTCAACAGAAAAGTAGCCTAACATTGAAATAGCTATCCAGCTTATGTTTGGGAAGTCAAATGTCTGTAGGTAATGTCTGCTCAGCTCATGTGCCAATGAGGCTGCTAGAAACCACAGTCATAGATGGGATGAGGTCTCTAGTTTGCATCCGGCCATTCAGCCTTAGCAAGCAGAGGACAGAGAGGCACTCTGAAGGTGAAGGAAAGGTGAGAAACAAGACACAGGGGATAGAACAGAGGTCAGGTGAAGATAGGACCCACTGGGACTGTAACATCTGCACCAAGGAGAAGTACTTACTAGGTTTCAGCACCAAAATGTAAGGAGCTGTAATAATTACGTTTGTAGGAAAAAATAAAAGGTGAGAATGTAAACGACCTCAAACAGCTAGAGCAGGCTTTGTTTGATGCCAAAGATGGAGTGTCTCTCTTGCTGACCACATTGTGATCAAGGCACAGGACCTCGGCACTCAACAACCAGGGTTTAAGAGAACACAGATTACATTCTTCAAGCTGAGGTTTCTGTAGCTAAGGATACAGATGGGGGATGGGGAGCTTACTGGGGACCCTGGTTGTGTGCCCACCACTCCCACCCTCTCCACTGCTCTTTGGTTCTCTCTGCCCCAGATGTATTACACTGTCATGGTGCAATTCCCCCTGATTTGAATAGGTTCTTCCCAGACTCTTCTAGAACCTAGAGGGGAATGGAGAGGGCATAAAACCCAGAATAAACAAAATGATATCCAGACGCCCAAGATTGTAAGAGCACTAAAACAGTTGTAAGGAGAAGACTCCTCTCTAAACCTAGCCACCTGCAGGAGACTCTGGTCCTGTTTGTGGAGCCCAGCATACAAGGAGCTCCAGGGATGCAGCTCTGTCGAGTCCTCACTTTCACTAGGGTGGACAAAGTGGCAAATTACCTTTGAGTTGTCCATGTTCCTGTATGTAACCCCACTAAGCTCAAAGGTTCGATAAACTGGACTTTGTCGGAGTCATTACTTCAGCCTATCATTGGCTCCCTATCTGGAGTGAGTAGAAACTCCAGATGTGTGAAAGACCACACAAACACATGCATGGAAACATTGATACCCTCTCTTCCCACGTGTCCCAAGATGTCCGTTATCACTCAGCAATTTGTAACAACTTTAGCTCTCCCACTCAATTAAGTTCCAAACCGACCTCAGTTCCCTACTTCCCAGCACCTTCCAGGCCCAGTGGCTGGCACAAGGCAGAACTCCCAGAGATGCTTGCTGAAGGTCCTTCCCTTTGAGCTGCTAAAGTAATGGCCATTAAAAAGTCACCTGGGTCATACTGCCACTGAGTATTTCTGTTACCAAGTGTCTTCCTCTACAGACTAAAGCCCAGATGGTGGAAACAACATCATATCTGTCTGTCTGTCTGTCTGTGTATGTAAAATACGTGGATTAAAGCTAATGATGGAGACTCTGAGTAGCAGTCAGTAAATGCACATCCACGGCTTCAACCTGTGCATGCAGAGTGTTGGGAAATCTGTCCATCAACACTTTACTTTTCTGTAGACCTTGAATTTACCTACTGCAGTACAGAACAGTATGAAGTATGAGCAAAAGGTACTCTTATCTACTTGTCCCAGTCTGAGGATCTGAGGCCTCATAATGGCAAGAGGGACCCCTTTGTCACAGCAGTTCCCTCCTGGAAGAAATTTCATTAAGACTTAAAAAGCTCCAAAGGGAGACTGTTAAGTCTCAGGAAGTCAACAACTCAGAAGTCTCAGGAAGTCTCTGAAACTTACCAGATGTACAAGCTTCCTCCCTCTCCAAGATGATATGAGCAGTAATGATCTCTGAGAGGACCCAGAAGTCAAACTGTATGCAAGAGAGGCTTCAATCTGCTGAGCCACCTGCAAATCATGCAGAGAATTCAGAGTTCTAGTGTTTATGAATGAATGAGTTTCCATGATGCAGCTGACTTTGAGTAGCAGTCCTGTAAGTAACCCCTCACCTGTATTCTGTACTCCTGTAACCCAAATGACCCATTGGCTCACCAAGTCAAATTTTGATGAAATTTGGTCTGCCATTGGTTCTCTACCTAGAGTAAGCATACCCTAGATGACCAGGAAAAGTGTCACACAGCAACCCCACAGCCTTCTCTTTTCAGGCTGTCCTTTTTCCTGGATGGCTGTCTTGCATGTCTTCCTCTCATGCTGGTGGATATGTAGTAGCTTATGTGTGAAGCTCACCTCAGATACCACCTCCCAATGTATGCTTCTGAGCTCTCCCTGCCTGGCCTTGCATAGAGCCCTCTGGTGGTTTGTCACACAGTCACAGATGGATTTTTGCCTTGTCCTTTGACCACTACTGACGAGGAGCTTACCCATCTTGGCCAGTGCCAGACCTACTGACACTCGGGCCTCCACCAAGTTCATTCTCTCTCTCTCTAGTTCTTCTACCTGACTCCTCTGATTGAACCAGGCACCATGAAATCACTATCTTGTGTATAAAGGGCTCCATATAATACTGAGTTATTCAGGAGGGGAGGTGCAAGTCTGGAAAACGTTAAGAGAAACTATGGATAGAAATCTTTCTTGCCTTGAGGCAGGCTCATCTCTGTCTCCAATAGAAGCTCTGGTCCCCTTGCCAGGATATCAGCCTTTCAGTATACACATGAACACACATGTCTAGTCAGGTTTGGAGCCCCTGTGAGAGACAATGGGGAACACGGTAACTTCACACCCTCAACAAAGCCATCCCACTGATTTTGGAAGTTCTAGCACATCTGCCCCAAAAGGAATTCTCAGAGTCTTCTGTCTCCTCCAGGGTTTGCTGGAGAGTTTCCAGCCTTTTCCTCTTGAGCAAGAGGTGCAACCTTGAGCTTTTTGCCCCTTTGATGATGGTAAATGCCAACAAGGCCAAGAAATGCTCATAGATGCTTCTATTCGTTTCAGGACTGTTTTAGTTCATAGCCTAGGTGTATCCCTGAACAATAAAGTGTGAAGCTGAGCGCTACATGCATACAGAACCGTCTTTCTCAATAAGCTGCCTTTTCATTCACCTTATCTATTGATAGGACACAGTATGTCACAATGCTTTTCATACTGTGTCACGATCAAATAAACACAGAGTTCCATCTTCCTAAATATATACTATTTCTTTGTATTACAGAGCTGAATTCTTTTGGGGTGGTTGAAAGGTTTGTTTGGTTTGGTTTGGTTTGGTTGGTTGGTTGGTTGATTGGTTGGTTGGTTGGTTGGTTGGTTAGTTGGTTGGTTTGGTTTTGGGTTTTGGGTTTTGGTTTTGGATGTATGTTTGTAATATATGTGTAATATGCATGTTGGCAGGTCTGTGTGGGTGGATGACGCATGCGCATGCTGGGTGTATGTGTGTGTTTTTGAGTGTGTGTGTGTGTGTGTGTGTGTATAAGTCTGAAATTCAAGTCACTCTGCTCTTCTATTTAATGAAGTAATGGCTTTCAGTTGAACCTAGAGCTCACAGATCAGCCAGTATAGCTAGTTGGCTTGCTCCAGGGAGGGGGCCCCTGTCTCTACCCCTTCTGGGCTGCGATTAACAAGTGGCCACCATCCATCCCTGCTCTGCCAGGCTTTTTATGTGGCTTCTTCTTGGTTTTGTTCTGCTTTGTTTTTAATGTTTTTATTGGTTATTTGCACCAGGTCTCACTTTCTTCCCACTCCCTTACGTGTTCTCCCCCACCTTTGTGGCCTCCATGCAAAAAAAAAAAAAATTGATAAAAATAAAGCAAGTCCAATTTGTGTTGCCCATGTACTCACTGGAGTATGGTTAAACTCCCAGTGGCCAGTCTCTTAAAGAAAAGTGAATCCTCCGTCAATTGTGGAGAGCAGCTTCCCGTCCATTTTCAAGAGTTCTCTTTGAGGGATTCCTCTCCAGATTGTTACTCTTTTCGGGGGATGGGGAGCAGGTGGGAGTTGTCCCAGCAGCCTTCTCTGTCTCTCTTCCTCATCTGTGAGTCTGCAGCCATCAATACCACTGCAGAAGAAGCTTCCTTGTCCTTTATGGTCAGTGGGAGCACAATTCACAGACTTCCACATGGTATCCGGCAAGAGCACCAACTATGGATATCCACCAAGCCTTCAGCATCAACACATGTCTGGTCTCCAGTAGTAATACAGGCCATGAACACCAACTGGGTCCCAGTGGCAGCCCAACCTGCAAACATCAACACGGCTTCAGGAGGTAACAAAGACCACAGATATCTACATGGCTTTCAGTAGCAGCATGGGTCATGGGTATCAAGTTGACCTCCAGAAGAATCAGGGACCCAGACATGGCTCCCAGCAGCAGCATGGACCACAGACACCAACATGGACTCAAGTTGCACCACAGGGACCTACATGGTTTTTATTTTTGTTTTTGTTTTTGTTTTTTGAGACAGAGTCTATTATGTAGCTCTGACTGTCCTGGAACTTGCTATGTAGACAAGGCTAGCCTCAAATTCACAGAGAACTACATACCTCTGCCTCCCAAGTGCTGGTATCAAAGGTATATGACACCACACTTTGCTTTATGTGGGTTCTAAGCATCTAAACTCCAGTAATCGGGCATGCACAAAGGTGCTTGATCTCCCTCCCAAGCCTCATTTTCTAGATCTTTGCAAGCTGTTATAAACTGTGGCCATTTCACTTGCTGTGGAACTGTACTGGCTACTTTTGTGTGTCATCTTGACACAAGCTGAAGTTATCACAGAGAAAGGAGTTTCAGTTGAGAAAATGCCTCCATGAGATCCAGCTGTCAGGCATATTCTCAATTAGTGATCAACGGTGGAGGGCCCCTTGTGGGTGATACTGTCTGTGGGCTGGTAGTCTTGGGCTCTGTAAGAAAGCAAGCTGAGCAAGCCAGGAGAAGCAAGAAAGCCAGTAAGGAACATCCTTCCATGGCCTGTGCATCAGCTCCTGCTTCCTGCTCTGCTTGAGTTCCAGTCCTGACTTCCTCTGGTGATGAACAGCATCATGGAAAGTGTAAGCTGAATAAACCCTTTCCTCCCCAACTTGCTTCTTGGTCGTGATGTTTGTGCAGGGGTAAAAACGCTGACTAAGATAGGAACCTAGAACACATTTCTCCTAGTCCATTGGATTTTGTTAACTTTCACCAATCCCCCCCCCCCCAAGTGACTCACCTCTCATATGCGTTTGTGACTACATTCCTTTCTACTTCTATGGGAACATTTGTTTCGGTTTCTACATGTAAATGAGATTATAGAGTGTATGATTTTCTGCGACCAGTTTATTTCACTTAAAATAATCTCCCCATGATCCATCCATGCTGTAGACGACAGGGTTCTATTTCCCTTTGTGACTAAGTAATAGTCTGTTGTATAAATGTACACTCATGACCTCCATTTTAATTTCAGAAATGCATCTTCAGAGGTCACAGACGAGCATCCAGCATAATACAGGCCCTAATGAAGAATCCTGACATCTATGGGGAGTGTCTGGGAGCTGTGTCCACTTGAGCTGCTCCTCTGAGCCCTGAAAATAACTCAATCAAAACTGAACAATGCGCGATCCTGCTTGAGAAAATTAAAAAGCCCCTGTAATAATTAAAATGCATATCATAGCCCCACATCAGCTGGGTCGCTCTCTATTTCTGCCCCAAGTGGTCTTGTCCCTTGAAAGAGCTGATGGTTACTGGAGTCTGATGCAGGTCAGACTCACTGGGTCAAAACTGGATGAGGTTCTGTGAGTTACATAAGCTAGGTTCTATTGTCAGGCTGCTGGCCAGCCATCCTGCAGGTCTAGCCCTTGCATGAGGAAGGTCAAGTACTGCCATCCTGGTCATCCACAGTCCCTGGTGCCATGTCCTTATGGTGGTATGTGTTCTGCAGTTACAGACACCCCCTGAAACATAACCATGGTGTGTGTTGATACCCCCAAGTGTAGTGGGGTGCGTGGCTGGAGAGATGGGTAAGTTCACATAGTGTTTTTACCGTTCAAGTACGAGGGCCTGAATTCGATCTGTAGCATCTAAGTAAGAAGGGGAGGTGATGTTCACTTGTAATTCCAGAGCCAGAGAAGAGAGGTGGAGAGATAGGTCTCCCCGGGGCTCCTTGGCCGGTCAGCTTAGTCTAACTGGCAAGCACGCACTAGGCCAGTGTCTCCAAAACTAAGGTGGACAGAACAGCTCCTGAGAAACAATGTCAGAGGTTGTCCTCTGGCCTCACATGGAAAAACAAACTGACAGACAGATACACACACACACACACGTACACACATGAAAAATGCACCCGTGTGTAGCCCTCCCTCATGGTTTAAATGAACCATCTGTAAACCACAGGCTTTCTTTTACAGAGAACACTTTGGCACCAGAGTTAAAACTCAAATTGACCCATCCAAGAATTCAGAAACCTCCTAGAATGAATGCCCCCTTTTCAAAACATGTTTTTCAAAGTAAAAGAAAAGGTTCTGATGCCCAGACTTACCATCCCTTCCACACATGTTCAAAGCTCCCCTGCAGACCTGGCAATATAGTAGACACACTCCCCGCAAGAGAGTATTCACAACTGCGCCTAACTGGACTGTGAAGGTCTGGGCCTGTCACCGTGTGAATATCTGTGCTCTTGAGATGCAATGACCCTGATACACAGCATCTGCCTGTATTCCCTTCGTACACTCTGAAATCCAAAGAAAGCTTCATTCTGACATTTCTCCTACCCCTCGGGCTTGTGGACAGGTATTGTTAAAGTCAGATCTAAGCAGAGGCCTGGCATCTAATTAAGATAAAGAAGCACAGAATAAAAGAGGAGATGCTTCGATTAAAACTGAAAACCTGGCCTGGGTCCAGAGCCGCCTTTAACAGTGAAACAACACACCAATTCCTTGACGGTTGGCACAGACCCCAATATCAGTTCTGCTTCCAACCATAAATCAAAAGTGGGCATTTCTGTCTTGTTTGTTTCTCTCTTCCCATCCCCCTAGAAGAACACCCAGAGAGCCAATTTAAAACCTGGTTCTACATGTTCTCTTTAACTATTGGGTTGGAATAAAATCAGCACATCCAAAAAAAAAAAAACCCAACTGATCTCTAAAACCACAACATGAACGGAAAATGGGTGTTTTGTTCAATCTGAGTCCCTGATTGAAAAGATGCAGTAAGGTCAAAGGATTTCATGGCTCACAAAGGATTAAATTACCCATCCATTAAAAAAATAAAATAATCAAATACTTTGGGGTGAGGGTAGAACATCAGAAGCTTGAGACTCACAACCTCTCCACCCTGCGCCTTTGCCCGGCCTTTCCCCAAACTCAACTGTTTTTCCTGTCTGTGTTTTGCTTTTGATTATCACACTGTCAGTGATGAATATGAATTGAGAATGCCAAACTCTAAGGAAGGGGCTCCCTCGTTTCCCCTGCTAAGGATGAGCACTCCCTGAGATGGTCCCCTTCCGAGAGCGTTAAGTTCACAGCAAAGCCACAATCGTCTTTAAATGCTAATACTCCTAATTTAGTTCATTTGAATATGTGGTCTAAAATGATACCTGGCTCATATATGAATTGCTAACACAGAGAGTTCTCCCCGCGCCCTGTTCCCTGTCTTCCTGAGCCCCACCTATTGCTGCTCCTTTGTTCCCAGAAGAGTTTTTAAAGTCTCTGTGTTCTAGACATTTTTACCTCTTTGCTCTAATCATACACTTATTGATGGTATGGGGTGTGTCAGGCTCCTCAGAGCATGCCCCCATCACCAGGGTTCTTGTGTGATTCAGTGTGAGCCACACTTTCCTGAAGAAGGTGCCTGAACTCAACCCACCCAGGTACACAGACTGGCACTGCGGTAGCTGATTTTCAGAAACACCTCTGCCTTCACATAGGACCCTGAAAAGAGTGTCCCAGGTGAGACAGTGATCAGACTTCCTGTGAGGTGTATCTTCCCCTGGAGCCTTAGCCAGGACATTCTTACACCATGGAAACTCCATCTCAGGGATATGCTCCTCTCAGGAAAATGCAGGCTATTCAAAACAGACATGCTGTTTAGATGTCTCTGCTTTTGTTTGGCTTTCCCTCCATTTTCTATGGCAGTCCTGTTGAGTCAGATTCTCTTTTTCATATTCATTTGGTTTGGTTTGGTTTGGTTTAGTTTTGGTTTCGGTTTTTGGAGACAGGGTTTCTCTGTGTAGCCCTGGCTGTCCTGGAACTCACTCTGAAGACCAGGCTGGCCTCGAACTCAGAAATCCGCCTGTCTCTGCTCATATTCATTTTAAAAACAGATCCTACTTAATTTAAATCTTTGGCCTAATTTAAAACTCGAGCCCCAGTGACTGAGTTTTTAAGGAAGTTTGTCCCCTTCACACACAGATGCCATCCTGGGGGTGAGCAGGTACAACCCTAAAGGGTCTTCTCTTTCCCTCTCACTGACCAGCATCCTTTTGACTGGCAGATGGCCTGTGGTGTCCCGGGCACTGTCAGAGAACATACTCCTGTTTCTCAGAAACAGCTATGGTTTTCCTCTAACTTGGAAACATGACCAGTGCCTTACAGGAACTAGAGAGCAGGAAGCTAGTCAGTGCTTCTGTGACCACTCAGTGGTAGAAACAGTTCCACAGGGGTCATTGAAGGACAGGTTCCTTTGAGTCTGACAGGGCCAAACTGGACATGTGGAGAGAAAGTGGAAGAGAGAGGGGTGTGCAGGAAGCCCAGAGACAGGACAACAATAGGGCCTTCCCAAACAGCATGGTCGAAGGTGGGTGTCTTCCCCTTGGATAAGGCTATTCTTTATCACCCAGGCTTCTTGTAGAGGCCATGATGTAGCCCAGCAACGGGTTGTAGAATGATAAAGGCAGCAGATAGGGCAGAGCCAGCACAGACTCAGAACAGGAGACCACAGGTCGAGAGGCGACCCTGGAGGCAGCAGGCCAAAGGAGCTGCTGAGAGAGAGAGAAAAGAGGGGGACGAATGTGAGAAGTTTTCAGCATTGTGCCTAACCGAATTTGATATTCCTCTTCCGAATACTGTTTACAAACCCTTCGACACAGCAGGAAAACAGTCCACCTCCCCTACAGCCAGGGCAGGCAGGCAGAATCTAAATCCTTAAATCAATTTAAATTCCTTAATCAAGAATCTTTCTCCTCTCCTCTCCTGTCCTCTCTCCTCTCCAAAATTGAATCCAGAAGCTGTCAAAGTCAAACTTCTATTTAACAAAATGAACATCTGTGCTCACCCACCAGGAGCAAAAATCCTAACTGTGCTAAGCCTGGCATCTGCTTTGACAACCAAGTGCCAACTTCAACCCCCCACCCCCACCCAGTTACTTTAATTCCTTAACACACCTGTTTTCCTTACATACTGCCTTCTTAAGGAAGAGATTCGGTTTTCTTGTCAAGAGAAACTCTTTTCCAGAACAGAGACGCTACGGCTGTGCTGTATAGAACTTGCCAGAATTCGGGCACACACGTGCACATCCAGGACATCCCCCAGTTTCTCACGTGGAAGGAAGTGGTAACTTCACCCCTTGGAATTAAGACTGATAAAGATGGCTGGCCGTTTTGCAGGGTGGCCTGGCCACACACCACCACAGTGGCAGGCCTGTATTAGCATTACAATCACAGTTCTTCCTTCTCACCCCCCCACCCCCAGCCAATTCTTCAGTGAATTACATTTCAGTTAAGCTGAAACTTTGATCATAAACGGCCCCCCACCCCACCTTAGCAAAGCATAATTTCTTTGAGCCATTTTCCAAATATTAACTGATCCCTCTTTATAATCCGAGAAAGGTAAAAGTTTGTTTTTAAAGATCTGGCTCACATTTCTAAAAACCTGGCTGGATTCTTTTCTTTCTTTCTTTCTTTCTTTCTTTTTTTTTTTTTTTTTTTAATTCAAATAAACAGTCAGGATGCCGGTAGCTGTATTAAAGGGCTTGAAGTTTTCATAAGCTTGTCAGAGAACTCAGGGCGGCTCTGTAGACATTAATTAACGTTCAGTCCAGTGGCGATGCCGATGAGAAAAGAAGGGACGAGAGGTTCAAGGCCGCGCTGTTGTGAGTCGGTACGGATCTGGAGATGGAAACCTTTTTCCCAATGAGCCAGCGAAAGTCTGTCGAAGTATTGAAGAGCCCTATTGAGGGATGTGGGAGTTTGGGCGGCTTAATGGGATTGTGTTCAGTCCTCACGCTCCTCTTTAAAAGCCCCCAATAAAAGGGCCTCTCTAATTGCTTTCTGACTTTCTATGAAACTTTCTAAGCTACACTGACATCCTCGAAGACAACTATGGAATTAAATAGTAGAGAAAGGCGAGACAAAGTGGGTGCGGAGAGAAAAAGAGGTTCTCAGCCGGGTGTGTGTGAGGTGGGGGGTAGCTGGAGGGGGGGAGGGGAGATGGAGTGGGTGTGAAGTCTGAACTGCGAAAAGAAAAATATGAGTGTTCTCTTTTGTGTGCAGACAAACAGCCTAGCTCAGGGAGGTCGCGGCTAGGGTCACGCGGCTCCGGGCTGCAGCTGCCGCGGTGGGGCGGGGGTCCTGGGCGGCCACCGAGTGTCCCTGGCGGCCAGCAGCGTCAGCATTCCGGCGGCGCGGGAGGCCGCTGTCCTCGCCCGACCCCGGCCCGGTCCAGTCCAGAGCGAGCCCGGCACCAAGCCTGGCCAAGCAAGGTAAGCCTCACTCGAGCAGCGCCTGAGCCTGTGCGCAAGGCGACTCCTCGACAAGACGCACGGCCCGTTCTGTATCCTGGTCCCTTAGTCACCATGTGCCCCGGAGGACTCAGAAAGCAGGGGAAGCCAGCCACTGTGGCACCCGGCCTGATCATGACTTAAGCAAGAATTGTGCTTTACAATATACACTCAGGGCTGTGTCCCTTCCTTCCTCACTGGGGAGTTCAGGATGCCATAGGTAACCCTGCCAGGGATGCCCGTGGTGTTGGGTGGCCCTCTCTGGAACCACTCTTTACCAGGATCTGGCCAGCCTTGGCCTCCGAAGGGCAGGTGCAGTGTCTGCAAAGGCTCTGCCAGCCTGGCTGCCCACTGGAGCACCTGCCTGTGCTCTGCCAGGCTGCGGGAAGGTCCGGCGGGAAGGCACTCATTTCGGACCCGGATAGCGATGGCACATCGTGGGGCGCAGAGGGCAAAGAAGGCGGCGGCGGCCAGGCGCCGGCCATCAAAGGCCGGGGGTGGTGGCCCGCCGCATTGCCCCGAGGCCAGGCCAAGGACATGAAAGGATCTTTATCCTCGGGTGACACGGCCGGCAGTTTCCTCCTGCCTCCCCCTCCCTTGTCCCTAATTGGGGCCGGCTGCTAATGTGATTAAAGGCCAGTTAAACGTTTCTCGGAGCAGAGGATGGGAAGAGGCTGGAGACCCCTGCCCCCTCCCTGGGTCACTCCAGGCCCTTGGTCAGGGGGTCGGTGGCAGTGCCAACCCCAGGATAGCCTGCCCAGGCGTCCATGATTGTTCCCCTCAGGCCTGGAGGCCGCGGGCGGGCGGGCGGGTTTCTGGGGCTTTATGTAAGCTGGTGGGCTTGCGGCCCGGCCGGATTTGGGAATTCTTTTCTCAGTTTCCATTTTCTGGCCTTTGGAACTGCGCCCTGGGCCCTCAGAGCCCAACATCCCTCTGGTGCCTGGCGCCGCGGGGTCCATCCACGAGGGCAAGCCTGGGGGTCCAGGCGTTGGGGATCTAGCCACCCAAGACAGTGACTCCTCCGGCAGCAGTGCCCTGACAATGTGTTGTGGACAGTCAAAGCCCACGACCTCGCGGAGGCCCGTGTGACCGCGGAGTTCCCACGTCGCCTGCGGTGTGGGTGGTCCCGCGCTCCCCGGGAGGGCTCATCAGTGTGGCCGCTGCGATTCAGGCCTGGGAGCCAGTTGTGCCCGCTCTGCCCTCCGCATCCTTTTCCGAGTGTCGCCCTCGGACTCAGGCCCTGGGGACCCCCTTCCCAGGCTTGGGCGAAGCGGGCAAAGCTGGTGCGCTCTATGCTTGCAAGGCTAGACTCGTGTCTGGAGCGCTAGGGTGCAGAAGCAAAGAGTGCTAAGACCAGCTCCTGCCTGTGGCCTGGAGCCCAGGGTACAGTAAGATCCAAAAAGGAACCCCGCGGGCCATGGTCTGCACACCCCAAAACCTTTCTGCAGAGCTGGCTACCTTGGCCACAGTTGCCTAGGAGTCCCTGGGGCTCTGAGAGCATGGTCTAGTGGTATCCCTGTTCTCTGAGACTGCAATTTGGATCAGTTAGAACTGGGTCAAGACAGATAAAAAACAAAAGGTACTCAAACGGAGGAGTGAATTTCCGACATCAGGTGGCAAGGCTGCGCGCTCACTCCCCGGCCGCGGTGCTGGGATCTGCAGGTCCAAATGCGCTAACAGGTGGATTCCACACATGTCCCCGCTGCAGGCCACGCATGGACCACCGCTTCGGGGAGGAGGTGTGGAGGTCTGTTCAGATCCTCCGTGAGTTTCAGAGAACGAAAACTCCAGCAAGCCTTGGGACAGCTGAGGGCGCGGCGCGCTGGGGAACCAGGCCGAGCATGTCTCCAGGGGCTAGAGAGAGGTCATTTGTTTCCTTCCTTCGCTGCGCCCCTGGGGACCATCACGCTGCGGTGCCCACCAGTCAATTCGCCATTTCAAGATCCCCCAGTGCCTTGAAAATTAATGTGAACGGAGCCAGGGACAGGGACGCTTCCGTGGAAATTTTACATATAAGCTGTTTACATTTTTCCAATATTGTCCGAAATTCTCGGTAGGGTTTTTTCATATCTACATGTCAGCCTGAACACATCAGAAGATATTAAATGAAAATGATGTTTTATTTAAGTAGAACAAAAGCAGACGGCATTTTTTTTTTATTATTTCTGGGGAAATGTGGTGTGGATATAAAAATTTTTTGTCATGCTCGAAATCTATCATTTCTTTGAGATTTTAAAATATACATTTTGCACGTTTTTCTTTTTTTACCAAAAGCCAAGGCAAAATAATTTTTAAATCAAAAACCAGAAGCCATGAAAAACGGAAAAGAAAGTGGAGAGTTGGGAGCCACTGTTTGCCTCCCCCGCGCACACACACACATAATTTATTTATTTACTTATTTATGTATTTCTTTTTCTTTTATTCCCAATAGTCTGGAAAATACAGCAAAGATACAATAATTTTATATTAAATTAACACGTAAAGTAATTGATTTCTGTGCAGATGGGTGGAAGAGACCTGGCCGTTTCTCATGCACAGAAATTCCTGTTTTCCCTGATTTTGATTCCTTCTGCTGCTCAAAGCTTTGTGAAGTGAAAAAAGTAAACAATTTCATTTGTGTGTGTTGTTGTTGTTGTTTTAAAAACCTGTTTATTGAACACAGATAAAATTAGAATCCTCATCTATTTGAGATAAAAGTTGCACAGCAAAAGTTGGCTGGTTTTTTTTTGTTTTTGTTTTTTTTTAAGCCAAAGGAATATGTCTGTTTTGTTTGGTGTGAAACAGTCCCATTTAACTAACAAATAGAATAGACCTTAGGCTTGTTTGCACTCAGCTCTGCCGGTTACCCCAGGAGAGGGAAGGGTAGTCTTAAATCCATTTCATCAGGATTTTTCCCCCTGAGATAGTTTTTCTAGCAATCGTATGTCGATAAATGAGCAATATAAAAAAAGTAATAATTTGTATGTTCTTAGCAAGTAATTTTCTCACTCTCAGAACAGCAAAAAAAAAAAAAAAAAAGCTCAATGTTGCTTTTTAAGAATAATCTCTCAGCTGAATGGAGAGGAAGATACATTTTTGTTGCCTCTTGAACAGCAGGGAGGAGGGGATTTGAAGTGTAGGCAGCTTCTCCACAGGGAAGCAACATGGCCCCAGCTTCAGAGGGTTAATGTACCAGCTCCGGGTATCTATTGATAGCTGTGCTGTCCCCTGTGCTGAGTCCCTACAAGGCCAGTGTGGAGAGATGTGTGCAATAAAGAAGCCAGGTGGGTGGGTTGGACAAAGGGAGTGTGGGAGAGACCACCGCATGCACACGGTGTTTTAGTCCCCTCTTCAGGATCCCTCTGTGCTTTACAGCAGACTACTCTCAGGCAGTGGTCTGCTTGCTCAAACTGTGGTGTCACTAAGAATCCAGCCACCACTTTTCATGACCTAGGTGTTCCCAGATTCAAGGTGCCCTGAACTGACTTGCCACACCCTGAGGTTTAGAGAGAAAGCCAGGACAATGTACTTGGTCACATCACCTCTCTCTCTCTCTCTCTCTTTCTCACACACACACACACCCCACATACACACACACCACACATACACAGACACACATACACACACATACCACAGCACACACACACACACACACACACACACACACACACACACACACCCCTAGGCAAGGCATCCTATTGATGGGTATGGGATGGGTTTGATCTCCATACAGTATTTAGGGAATCACTTCTGGAGGATGGGCATTCAGTACTGACTGGGTAGCATGGCAGACAAAGAAGCAAGCCAGGTAGGAGGGCATAACTTCCACTGACAGCATGATGTGCTGTGTGAATTTTATTGTGACTGAACACCTGGCCCTGTGCAGGGTTGTCCCAAGGAAATGCTATCCCAGGAAGGATGAGTGGACAAAACCACAGCTGTAAATGTCCAGCAATGCCAGGGGAGAGATCAAATGCAGAAGAACTCTCACACATCCTGGGCTCTGCTTATGCGAAGAAAGACTGACAAACAGGAGTCCTGAGCCATAACCTCCCAGTCTCTCACTCTGACCAGAATTTCTCAATGGAAAAAACAAACCGTGTACATCCCTATAATCCCAGCACTTGAGAGGCTGAGCGGAGGGGCTGGGTGTCACAAGCTTGAAATCATCTTGGGCTACATAGCAACATTCTATCACACACACACACCTCCCTAAATCAGCCCAGACCCTCCTCCACCAGCTGCTGCCTCCAGAAGGCCTTCAGACCACTCCCAACCTCCTGATTTGATGTTCCCTGATTTTGGGGGTGAGGGTATCTATATTCCTTTCTTCCCCAAGATCACCAGCACTACCCAAGACAGGAGAGGCTTTCTCCATTTAACCCACAAGTAGGGTTCAGGGTCAGATCCGTTTTAGGGTCTTACTTTGCTGGCTTGCAAGCACTGCTCACCACAAGTAGAAGCACAGAGACTCTCAAAAAGAGAAAAGCAGAAAAGCAGGCTTTACATGGTAACTTAGAAGCCTTGGGAACAGTTAACATCACACACGCATGTCACCCAACATTAACACCCACATCCCCAGACCCCATGTAACTGCCACCACCCACCGCCTTGCTGAGCCAACAGCATTGTCATGTGGGAAGAGGCACACTGTGGAAATCCTCCAGCCTGCCCTGGCCTGGGCCCAGCACCAGTGTCCTTGTTCAGGGAACAAAGGCCCAGAGGCCCCTGCAGAAATGAGAAAGGCTGAAAGCCTGGCTTTCAGAGTTCATTCCCTGTAGCCAGGAAGACAAATATGTTGTGTCTCCCACCCCAGTGCTTGCATGACAGTTATGTATACAGTAAGCATCAACTATTCACACAAAGGAGTACCTATCCTACATTGCACTGTGATACAGGATTTGCTACTTCTTTTTTATCCAAATGGTGGCTGCCATTCCTAGAAATATCTCCATCACCTTTACATGCAGTGTGGGGAATACAGGGACTCTGCTGAGCCAAGGGTGGTGGGTGAGGCATCCTGGGATTCAGCCTATTCTTAGATTCTTCCCTTGGGCTAAATATGAGAACGTTCAGCTCCTCTGGGCACAGTGAGCTTCTACATCAGAAAAGGCTTGACTCCATGCCTGCCTAGGTTGCCTGTCACTTTGTTCCTGTCATTTCTGACTCCAGTTTCCACCCCCATTATCCCCCTGAAAAAGTCGTTCTCCTCCTCCTCTTCTCCCTCTTCCTCCTCCTCCTCTTCTTCCTCTTCCTCATCCTCTTCTTCTTCCTCTTCCCCCTCCTTCTCTCCTTTATTCCAGCTGCACCCCAGGTCTCCCCTTGTGGAGCTTTCTCTCGAAATCTGCTGCAACATCTAGGGCCAGTAGGGGATCTGTACAGTCCCTAAAATGCCTTTCTTGCTAGTGGACCTCTAAAATACTGGCAATTTGCCTGACCCACCAGGATTCCTGGGCAAACAACCAGTCATAGCCAAAGCATAGCAGACCTCACCCTAACAGCCCCATGGATCCTGAATAAGGGAGTACTGTCCCCATTTTACAGGTTGGCACTGGAGACAAGAAGAGATCATAGTGATGAGGTTTTAGGTATGGCTAGTGGCAGAGTCAGGTGAGGCTTCCTTTCCTGGCCATTTTAAGCTCTTCTTCTCTGTCTTGATATGCACGGGAGAATGGCCAGGTCTCCTTCTGCCTGCCTGGGCACATGTCATCAGAGAAAAACTCAGCTCCCTCACCACCACCACTCCTCTGCCTTGGGAGAGGCGACTCTATTACTCGCCATTCTTGTGCCCTATGGTGAGATAGGTCAAGATCTTCTGGCTCCGCCAGGGACCTACCACTCCAGCCAGGAAGTCCATGACCATGTGCAACAAGTGGTACATGCAGATTCATCTCCCACTGGTGCCAGAGCAAGCAGACACAGAAAGCCCTGATCCCCCAGCCATACCTGTTGAAATTCAGTAGCTCCCTCTGCCCTGTGCACATTAGCTTTCCTGCACCATGCATAGGTGAGGACATTGACTGCTAACTCTCTCTTGGGTCTGGTCATGAAACTGAAATATGCTGTCTGTGAAGAGTTCCCTTCCCCACAATTCATCTGGGTTTTGCAAAACTCCAGTAGCCTTGAAAAGAAGAGGCTACACCATGGCAAGTCTCAAATGTGGACAGAGCCAGCTTGGGGCTGGCCTTGCCAAATGGTGCTGCTGTTACCTTCAGGAGAGGGACACCATAGACTTCCACTGTGTTCAGACAGTGAGTGACTCAGGCCCTGGCAGCCCAGGGGTCCATCAAGAGTGAGTCTTGGTTGGCAGTGGCTACCCATGGGCAACATGCACAGGGAAGGTGACAGCAGAACTCTTTAAGAATGTTCTGGTGCCTGTATGCATACAAGCCCCAGTCTGGGAACTGGCTGGTACCAATGAGGGGCAGGAAGGAGGCTAATATGGCTCCAACAGAAGCAAGAGAGGAAACACATGCTGTAGGGTAGTTTAGCCCTGACATCCCACCTTTACCCAGGGGAGTTGTGGGATCTCCCTTGGTATCCACCATATGTGCCCCCAGCCCTTGGGTTCTGGAAAGACTCTCTTACCCCAGGCCTTTCTGACTTGAGCCCCAGCTCGCCTACTTTAAGCCTCTAAGCCTGTTTCCTGCACCCACCCCAACCTGTGTGGCTTCTGTGAACAGCCCCTCTTTATAACCCGTTTCCCTTATCAATCCACCTCTTGGTTTTGTTTCCTGGACAACTTTTGACCGTGTCCAAGCTGCTCTCTCAGACACCAGGAAATGGAGGAGCAAGATAACGGAGGCTCCCTTATACACACACACCACGGTCAGTCTCTAATGGCCTTCGGTGTCCACCTTGCTCCAAGTGGAAACCCAGGAAAGAGAAGGCACTGGTAGGCAGGGTCAAGAATGTTCCATCAGCTGTCTCTGAGCAGAGGCTTACAACACTGACAGAAGGTTTCTGGCACTGCTGCCTCACCTGAGTAAAGCTCCACACCTGCTGTCCCTCAGAGAAAACTGTCCTGGAATCAGCGCCCTGTGATGACACTCTAAATCCTCTCCAGAGCTGTGCAGGGTGACCCTTCAAGGCCCTTCATGGCCCGCAGGATACTTCAGGCTTACTCATTACAGGCTAGCCCTAGGTATCAAACAGGATGAAGCCTGTTATCTACCTCCTGGCTAGGGGAGGCTGACCCTGTAGGAACAATAAACGTGGCTACATTTAGATTGCAAGGAACCCTATTGGTGGGACCAGTTTTCAACCCAGTAATTCCCTCCCCTCCATTCTCTGTAAAAAGAGACTCTCAGGCATCTTGAGGGAACACCAAAACAGAGAGTCAGTTTGCTTCTGGACTGAAGTGTGTTCCACAAAACCAGCTGAAAAGTTTCCCAAGGAATCAGGCAAGGGTGGGCATGAACCTGTAGTTGGTGAAGTGAGAGTTCATGCAGGGCAAGTCACCATCCTAGGAGACACTGGAAGCCAACAGGAGAAACCAGAGTGTGTGGGAACAAGCGAAAGGGGCTACAGAGCAGCTGCACCTGCCTCATCTCTGTGACCTCGACAGCTCTTCTGTCTTAACAACCCATGCATTGCAGGGCAGATGCCCATGGTCATGTCAGCCCTCTCAGCACCCCTTCCCCAGAGTGTCCATGTGGTGTGGAAGAGAGGAGTGAGTCTACAGGTGTCCTGAGTAGACAGGAGACCCAGTAGCGCCTTCTCTCCACTGATTCACTCAGAAGTGGACAGGAAGCCACAGTTGGGCCAAATGAGAGTAAAATAAAGAATTGAGTGGAGCTGAGATTGTTAAACTGACAGAAGGAACCTAGAGCTTACACAAGCTCTGCCAGTAAACAGAGGAAGCCTACAGAGGAGTGAGAACCTAGGAGACAGCTGAGCTTGGACAGATGGCAGGCCTCATGCACAGAAAGACACTGCAGTGAGAGAGGGCTCTCCTGTGCCTTCTCATGGGACACTGATCATGGCTATCCAAGAAGAGAGAGAGAGAGAGAGAGAGAGAGAGAGAGAGAGAGAGAGAGAGAGAGAGAGAGTGTGTCCTGTGACCTGTGTACTGGAGGTTGAGATTTTAGTATAGGCATTTGGGAGTAACTCAACTCTTTAGTGGATGCTTTCCTGTCCCCAACACAGGGACCTCCCCTCCAGGATCTCCAGTGATTCCAGCTCTCCACAGCAAGTCCAGTTCTGCAGGAGCCAGCTGTTACCATACACAATGCATTTGTGGTTTCTCTGGAGAAGTCAGGCTAGCCCAGCCTCCCACATGACAAGGGGACCCAGGAGAGACTGACAGTCCGCTGGACAATGTTGCTGGTGATGCTGGAGCTGAGTCCAGCTGACCTTGGACACTTGACCACCAGAACCTGCTTTAGGTCACCTGGGCTGAGTCTCTGTCCCTGACCCCCAAAGGTGAGTGATAAGACATTGGGGAACAGCCATGTGTATCCAGCCTCTTCCCTAGGCTGCCAACCTCAGACCTGCTTATAGCCTAGTCACCTGAACAACATGGAAGCTTCCACATGAAGCACACCAGCTCTGAATCTGCATCCACAATCCTGTCCACGCCCCAGTAGATCATCCTCGGGAGCTTGTGACCATGCTGTAGACTGAGGACAAAAAATCCATGTTGATCACCCTGTGTCTACACCTGCCCTATCACCAGTGTCCTAGTCGGCCATGTGAACACTCTTGAGAACACTTTGACCAGTTGGTAACTGAGCATTATGCCTTCTGTGTCAGTGCCTCTCTTGAAAGGTAGAAGGTAGTAGACTAGGTTCCAGAACATCAAGCCTGGACTTTGGAGACCCAGAAGACCCTTTACAAGTGAAAGATACCAAGAGTGGAGAAGGCCCTGAAAAGCCACTGTGTCAGAAGCGTTGAAGGCCAAGTAGTATATGGGGCTGTTGGCTGTGCTGTGCTGGCTCCATGGCCTCTCAACAGATGTGAAACAGGCCTTGGCTTGTATGAGTCCCAGAATTATGATCTTAAGGGACTAGGATCAAGGTTACCAACCAATGAGAGGCTGGAACCCATCATGTCCCAGAATCATTATGAGGAAACTGGCCAACGAGGGGGTGGGCAAACTGGTTTCCATGGAGACAGGGCAGAAGTTCCTGTCCCTCCCCCTAAACTGAATCTGGGACAAGAGAGGATGTTTAGAGACAGGATGTACTGCCACCATCCTGAGACTTCAACCATCCATCTGCAGCCACCGGCCACTCCCTTTATTCTACAAAGAAACTGAGATCTAGTTGGAGAAGGGCTTTAACTAAGTCATGGAGTTAATCAGCCCCAGTCCTCTGGCCACCGCCATGCCCGCCTCTAGGTCTCCTGTGAAAGACCTGGCACTCACTGGAGCCTCAAGTGATCTTTCTGTACTGGGCTGCCAGGATACCTACAGTCGCCAACAGCAGCATCATTGTCAGCTGTCAGGCAGGTTAAAGAGTAGACATGAGCTGGAGAGCAGACTTGGAGAAGGAAAGAGACAAATAAAGAGGTGATTTGTATGCCAGGCTTTGGGGGGACACTTCTGTTGCCAGGTGGCCCTTGAGTTCTGTCCTGGAGTAAATATAGCTCCTTGGACAGTTTTGACCTCGGTAGCCCTGCACCCGAAATGCAAGAGTCATTGGCCAGCTTAGAGTCAGGGCAGCCACGTGGGCTCTGGAGCAAATGCAAGCCTCTCCCTGTGCCTCAGGCACCCACCTCAGTTATGAGGACCTGAAATAGAGCCTGATCAGGATTCCCCATCTCTAACATCCTGTTTTCCCAGCCACAGCACACAACGCTGATATCCACAAATAAGCACCAAGGTATCCCACCAAGGCTTAAATACACTTCTATAGCATCCCAATTGTTTCCCCCACCAACTTCCTTCAGGCTTTAATGTCCCCCCCCCGCCTCCATGGGAGAAGTTTTTTTAAACAACATGACAGCATTTTACTTTGAAGTGTAGTAAAACGCAGAAAAGGAATCCAAGGCTCATTGCTCCTATCCAGAGATCTTCTGTTGGCAGTTTGTAAAATAAAGTCAAATAAGTACCCAGGGAGAAAACGGAGAGGACATGGAAGGGGAGAAGAAGAAAAGGAGGCCGGGAGACACTTCAACTGGAAAAGTGTTGGAGATCACAGGCCAGCTATCATGGGGGAGTGGGGTGGAACATAGAGAGAGAGGGCAGAGGGATGGAGGGAACAGAGGAAGGAAGGAAGGAAGGAAGGAAGGAAGGAAGGAAGGAAGGAAAGAAGTTGTCTTTAGCCTTCACATTCATTCATTCATTCATACACACACACACACACACACACACACACACACACACACTCACTCACTCACACTAAGGAAACAAGAGCCAGGAAGATGGGGCAGCAAGTTAAAACATCTGCAGCATAGGCCTGAAGACCTATAAAAGCCTGATCTCATGGAGGTGTTATCTCCTACCCCAGCATCTTTTAATGAGGTAGAGGCAGAAATAGAAGACTTCCCTCAAAGGTCATAGGCTAGCTAGCCTGGAATAGATGTCACATGGGATAAAGCAAGAGAGACTCTGCCGGGTAAAGACTGACCCCGAGGCTGTCCTTTACCCCCCTACATGCACATGGAGACAGACACATGCCCACTTGCCTTGTGTGTACATATGAGCACACATGCATACCTCACACACAGGAATGAAAACATTTAAACGAGAATGAGTAGATCTCGCCCCAACCCTACTGTCCCCTCTGTTTGCAGGTCCCACATCCTCATCACCATCAATAAGGATACAGGACCTCAGGTCCACATCCCACCTCTCAGCTCCTTTAGCACAAGGTGGGTGGAATGATAACACCCACCTCCTGGGGCCTGCTGAAGGCTCGCTGAAATAAGGGAACTCAGAATGAGATTTGTCATGTTCCATGTGTCTGATGACATTGCCTGGTCTTCTAGAATTCTATACCACTGTCTATTTTTCTTTTTGTTTAATTCCCCAAATGAACCATACTTTGTCTCACCTATTGCTTTCTTTGTGTTAAAGATCCATCCATCCCGGGATGTGCAGGACACATGGACACAAACCTCCGATTTGCAAGCCCCAGCATTTGCTGATCCCAGCATGCACACTGTGCCATCTACACTGTGTACATTTAATCTGCCTGGATTTGAACTTCCATTGACATGACATGAATGAAGGTTCCATTTCCCTCATACTTCTGCTAGGCCTGAGCATCAGCTGGGCATCTTCCAGTCTGGATACTTTGGTGGCTAAGGGCTTCTGTAGAGATATAAGCTAAAGGTCCATAGCTATACATGGTCCCAGCATCTAGTATGAGAGCAGACATGAGAATCCAAATGGGCCAACAAAGACTATGGTGGTACATTGAGGAGCACTGGGCTCTGGAATGACCTAGGGTGCAGTACTTCAGCAAGCTCTGACCTGCATCCAACACCCAGAGTATTCTACAGACTAAAGTGCCTGACTTGAGTGAGCCTAGAGCAGTTGACTAAGCCCTCACCAGTTGACTTTCTCTGGAGCTTTCCTGAGTCTGCCCTCTAGCACCAGCCTTGAGGACCCCTCAGGGAAGCCTGTAGAACTAGGGTTCTCACTGTGTTCTCCAAGCAGTTCAGTTCTAATCTGCCTTGTGGAAACATTCAGACACCTTCTAAGCCAAGCTCAGCATGGATGCTAATGGGGCGGATCCAGGTCATCCATCCACTCAGCCATGAGACATTGATGCCTCTTGTCACCCCAGTGGGACTCAGAGAAAGTTTTTAAAGGAGGTTTCTTGCCCGCAGGGCTCCTCATATGTGAAACAGCAGAGTAGCTTGGTGTTCTTATGGGAATACTAACAGTGGGAGTGGAGGCTATCACTGACTCTTTTGTCTATTCACTATTCACTGGACCCCTTTCCTACTGGGCTGCCTCATCCAGCCTTGATGTGATGGTTTGTGCCTGGTCTCAATGAAGCTTGTGATGCCATGCTTGGTGGATGATCTTGGGAGGCCTGCTCTTTTCTAAGGGGAGGTAGAGTTGAGGATCAATCTAGGAGAGAGAGGAGGAGGAGGGGGGAGGAGGAGGGGAAACTGCAGTTGGGGTGTAATATGTCAAAGAACAAGAAAGAAAAAAAGACCAAGAGGCTCCTGGAATGTCTGATGAGAAGGAGGAGTGTCTTCTGATGATCATGTCTGCTTCTGTCTGCAGGGCCCGGAAGCCAGAGAGAGAACCCATGTTACTTGGGGCAGTTCTATTCAGGTATCTGAGCATGACTTTAGAATGGGAATGGACTGGCTTCAGAGAGCAGTTTTCCCTCCCAGATACATAGGTAGGCCTCTACCATCAGTTTCCAGCCTGAGGAGAGCAAAGGGTAGACCCCCTTCCCAGTACTAGGGGATCCATCCTACCTAATGGCTTTTCGCTAGGACATCTAGACTTTCCCTGTGTCTGAGACCAAACTGAAGTAATGTCTTAGGCTGAAAGTCCAGGTGCCTGCCTGTTTGGTCCTGGTAAAAGACTACTTGGTTTGCCAAGCATTGGCTGCTTTCTCTTTCCGGAAGGGGGGGGGGGGTGGGGGGGAGAAGAAAGAGAGAAAGGTGCACAAGCAAGAGAGAGCGCATACTAGGGATGCCACTCTGTTGGTACAGTGTTGGCCTGGCCCACACAAAGCCCTGGATTCAGTCTGCAGTGCCACAAAATGTGGTGAGCCATGCCTGCAATCTAGCACTCTGGGGACAAAGGAAGAAGGGTCAGATATTCAAGATTATCCTTAGCTCCATATTGAGTTTGACACCAGCCTAGGCCACATGAGATCCTATCAGACAGAGGAAAACAGAGGCATTTTGTTTCTATAAAGGCGCTAATCCACCCAGGAGACTCCACCACCATGACCTCATCCCCTCCTAAAGGTCCCCACTTCCTAATTATTTGCACCAGGGAGTTGTGATTTCATTGTGAAAATTTGGGGTGACTCATTCAGGCAGGGAGCGATTGACCTTTCTGAGACTGAAGCACAAGACAACCTCTCTATTCTCCCTGGCTCCAGCTTGTCCAGTGCATGAGTCAGTCACCACCTTGTACAAGTGCATTATTTTATTGACCATCCGGAGAACCGTGACTAACACAGCCTCCCAGGTGGCAAGGGGACTCATAGGGATAGCCTAAAATTCAGCTCATTGTTTAAAATATTTATGCTAGATTAATATTCGTATCTGTCTCAAGTGGGATCTGGCAACTTCTGGCAAGTTTGGTCCTCTCTACAGCAAACATTCTTCCTCAGCCAGCCTTCCTCGTCCTAGCCCCTCAACCTGCTGCCTAGATGCTTAGCTACCACTGTATTCTGGAGTCTTATCACTATCCCACCATCCGCCACTTCCTATCTCCACACACAGAATCAAGGCCTCCCAAAGTCACGTCTTTCACATCTAGGTCTTCATCCCACAAGGCTTTGGGTGGCCCTGGTAGCATTTAGCGTGATCAGGAATGACAGAAGAAAGAAACACTCCTGGAGAGGGCCCATAAGCACCTGGGACAAGGCTTACGGACATGCGTTTTAGCTTCTGTGTCCAAAGGATAAGCCATTGGGATGATGGGTACCAAGCATCATTTCTAATTCCATTATTTGTGAGGTTCCTCATGCTTGTAGACAGAAGGTGGAAAAGGCCAAGAAAGCCCTGAGCACTGGATGCCTAGCTAGTAATGTCACCTCCTTACAGGATGCCTAAGGACACCCACCCTCCTAGCTGGCCTCCCACCTCCGGGACAGTTCCCGGACTCTGAGATATTCCAGGGAAGGTAACAGAGATGGGCTGGAGGGCATAGGAGGACACGCTTCCACTGACCATCCAGCCTAGCAAAGCTAGAAGCTGTCAAAAAATAAAAATTCCATTTATAAACAAGATCAAATTATTTGATTGTGAAACCAAGGTCCGTGGAATTTGAAATAATTTAATATGAAACAATATCGTTTGAAATGCTGACCAGCCAAAGACCTGGAGATAGGGAGGGAGCTGAATCGTCCTGTGCCCAGACATGGAACCCAGCCTCAAGGAATATCAACAAACCCTTCTTTCAAGGAGCTAGGTTCAGAGTCTGCTGTGTGGCTGACCCAGGCCAGGTTCTGCCAGCAAGCCTGTAGCTCGACATTTTTCTGAAGGATATAGCCTAGACAGTCAGCAAGACAGAGTCAAACACTGTCACCAGACAGGAGAGAAAGAATGAGGGGGTGACATGTAAGAACAGGAAGGAGATGTGGACAAAACCAAAGGATAAGAGCTGTTAGTCTCAGGGACAGTTGGAGAAGTTATGGAGACTGAAGTAGAGCAATGAGCAATGGAGCACAGGGATCAAAGAGGTGTGCCCTCAAGGGAGGGCATTCAGAGGACTTCTGGGCATGTGCAGTCCCAGGTCTGTCTTGTACTGCCATGGTGATGAGCAAGCAAAGTGCTACCAAGTCCTAGCTTCCTCCTCTGCAGAACAAAAAGAATCATAGATCCCTCTCCCTGACTTTCAGGAGGCTCAGCTGTCATTCCTGTAATAGCCCAGAGCTGTGGTCCCTCGTGGGCAGAGCCCCTTCCAGGGAGAGCATGGAATGCAGGTAATACCATCTACAGATCCCTGCAGCTAGACACAGCTGACAAAGTCCTGCTAGCCGGGCTAGTGCCTTTGAAGTATGTGAGGTCGGGCTAGCTCAGGATCCTGTACATAGTCTAGCCCCAGTAATGGGTGTAGGCCCCTTGGGCCTCAGAGGACGGGAAGATTCAGGTACGTACAGTTCTTGTAGCTGGTGAGTCTTGAAAGGACAATGAAGTCAAGACCCAGAAGGTCTTGATGCCCCAGCCCTCTGCCTCCACAGAAACGCTGCTAGGCTAGGAATCTTTCAAGACTGTAATAGCAAGAAAAACAAATCCAAGGAATCCAGACAACACACATGCAGATGGGAACTTTCATGTCAGGTCCAGAAACTACTCGTTCATTGAGCCCCGTGTGGGCTTGTAACGCAGTGAGGAGATGCAGGCTCACTGTTTAGAAAACTCAAGCTGGCCTTGCGAGTGAGAGGAACTCACAGTCCATCATCCTGAACAGGACTCCTACAGCAGAACAGGCTGTCGCTGCCTGCATTTCCTCCAACCTCTGTGCCCAAGACCTTCTGGCTAGTGAGTACAGACCTAAAAGCCCCATCTGAATGCTTGAATCACTGGTGTCTCTCTGCCTACTACCTTTGGCTGAGCTCAGCAATCCTGCCTGTGGTACTACTTGAGCTGGCCCTGGAGAAATGAGAAAGAGGCCCGGTGCAGCCACCCATCCTGTGTACGTATATGCACAACAGCCACCTGTGGGCTTGGAAAGGGTTCTGCTCTCCCCCACCCTCAGAGATGGCGACGCTACCGAGCCATGAGTGTTATTTTTACTCCTTCCTAAGCCTTGCCAGATTACATTGTCAAGGCCAGCACTTCGGAGATATTTCCTTGGTTTCTCAACTCACGCAGTGACTAACACATGTTACATTTTTGAAAACTTCTCTGGGTAAAAATTTAAGCTGAATTGTAAATACATAAAAGTCTCGGTGTTAATGGGGCGCATGAGTTCTCAGTGACTGCTTTGTAACCCAAGACCCTGAAAGGGTGTGGAATTCTATAAAATCAGCAAGGAGACGCCTGGGCTGGAGCGGCCCTTTGAAGCCATTCTACGGTCAGTGACCCCCACTTCTTCCTGACATTATGTAAGTCACCTCCAACACCTCCACACTCCCTGACCCCATGGGTATCAGAATGTTATGATACAATTCAAAGCAGGACTTCAGGACTCTGCAGCCATGATGGCAACTCTCTGGTCAAGTACATACAGACTACCTCTGGGGCACTACTGAACTTTATATTACAAAGCTAAGGGACTTGCCAAAGACACTCCCTTGTAAGGAACAGAGCAAGACCCATCCCAGGCTTTCTACCTCTGCCTCCCAGGGTGCCTATGGCTGGATCATCACACTAGTAGACCATGTCTCTGAGCTACTCAAGACTACCCCATTCCGGCTCAACCATCCTGCACTGGCTAAAAGCCCAGGCAGTGTCTAAGAACTGAAAAAGAGCAGACCATTGGTGGGAGAGGTCTAGTTAGCCTTGTACACACTAGGACTGCAAGGACACTGTGGGAGTGGGGGCGGGGGACAGCTGGAAAATGGAAGGCAAAAAGCAGAGGCAGTGGAAGAGGCCATGGGAGAGGCGGTGGAGTTTGGGGGTGGGGGGAATAAGCTCAGAAGAAGACAGTGAAGGAAACAGCCCAAAGGTGCGGGAAGCAGAGGAGCCCTATCTGTCCCAAGAAGCCTGTGGCACCACTCCCCTGTTTATGGCTTTGGTAGATAACACTTATCAGTCTGCAGTCACTGGGTTTTGTTTACCCACGAAGCAGGAATACCACAATGCACTGGGTGCTTCCTGTGTACAGCAGTGAAGCTGGGGGTCAAAAAGCTGGCCAAAGCTCCAGCGCCTCAGTATAGTGAACACTTGGCTGTTTGTTGCATCTGGGTACCTCTAAAGGAATGGGGGAGCCACCCACTGCTTGGGTCTTGGAGTGGTTTTGCCTCCTTCAGAAGCTGAACCAGACCCAGGTGACTCTTGCTTCTCCCCCTCTCCCAACCATGTCCTCAAACCTGAAGTTCAGGGAGAGTGGCTTGCCAGAGGTTCTGCAATCAGCAGGGTTCACCTTGGGCTACCTGGGGGTCAGGAAGTGGCTCTATACTAGAGACTTTATGAGACCATAAACTCTTGGTGAATATTGATTTTTCTTTAAAGTTCAGGGACTATCTGTCTGGGTTCCTCTGATCACCCCAGTTCACCCAGGGCTGCCTGATCAGTTTGTTGCCTGGGCCACTGAGGATGCTCAGTGCTCTTTGATGCTTCTGGGCCACTTAACCCTGGAGGAGAAAAGTCAACTACCACAGATGTTGAGGGAAAAAATGCACCATTTCATCTCATACCAAGGATACTGAAAAATTCATTGATCCTGTGACACCACTTTATGAGAGTGCTTGGTAAAACGCTAGCTAATCAAGAAGGGGTATCTGGTGGTTTGGAAGCCGTATGTATTTCGGACTTCTTTCTGTGGGAAGACAGCAAGCAAACTATCCTCAAAGTTCATAAGACATTGAAGAGTGTGGGGGGCAGTCAAACAAGGGACAGACCCAGATACACTTCCATCTTAATAAGCACAGAAACAAGAGCCTGGCCAGGGGGCCCTAAAGAAAGGACTGATTCCAGCAGAGGTCAGCAATGGGGCCCTAAAGAAGGGGCAGTTTGTCTTCCACAACTTTGTTCCCTGAATGCCTGCTGGGAACCTGGTGCTATTACTCAGCTTTGGGTGATAATGAGTTTGTCTGGGTCATATAGGGAAATGCTTTAAAGTTATACTTCTTATTATTGTTATTATTATTATAGCAACGACTCGTGATACTTAAAAAAGTCATTTTCTTTAATTCAGTTATTAAGTGAGCTAAATGCATTTGCCGGAGATAATTAAGAAAATCTTTATAAATATAAAACAATTACCCCATCAAAATACAGTACAGGAGGCTATTATCCAAGCTGGGGTTTCACACAAAGCTCCCCTCCCCCACTTTCTCAAAGCAGCCCGTAAGCCTGCCACCCCTTACCTCTGTGCAGCAGCATGCTCAGGACTCTAGCTATAAGCTCTGTCTACCCCCCATGTGACCAGTATCAAACTACTGAGTGACACAGATCAGAGGCTCCTGGGAAGACAGGACAACTAAACTTGATCAAGTACCTGGCTTGGATCTTGAAGCAAAGGGGGCATGGATGAGACCTTGAGGTATCACTGAGCAGCGGGGGCCCAGTGTCAATATCTTAGACTTGGTGAAGTTCAAGTGCTTACTGGCCACTCTGTGATGTTCTTCCCTCTCTAAGACCCTGCTAGGTAAGCAGAATTGTCCTGTGCTGCAAGAATGCAGTCAGACGGAGTTACCAGCCTCTACTGACAGCATGTGGCCCCGGGGTTCAGACCCAGCTGCCTGGAGCTTCTCACCTTGCCAGCTGGTCACATTCCCATCTTGTCGCCACAGGATCCCGTGATCCTTCAGAGCTGAACTGACTTTCAAAGGGCCCCTCTCACCCTACTGTTATCTATATTAAAATCACTTTTAACAAACCGTCAAATACTTGCACATTTTTTTTCTGCTTTAGGCAAGGTTGGATAGATTTGAGGGAGAGGAGGTATCTAAAAGCATTCTGTGGAGACAGACACTCTCATAGTATATTTACAAGGCCACAAGGGTGAGCAGGGTCCCAGGGTCACACTTCTGGGCCTAACTGACCTGGGGCACATTACTTCTGACATCTTCAATTCCATCTGAAAAAAAAAAAAATGATACCTGCTTCGCCTGGCTTTTACAAGCATTGCTCAAGTTAATGTGTGTCAAGACCTTCATTCCAGCTCTGCACACATACCCCCACCCCTGGAGGGGATCAATAAATACCTCCTCTTAAGCAACCTCCAAAGCATCAGGCAGCCAACAGGGTTTCCTCTGAAAACACTCAGGGGACCCTTGGCTTCTTTGTGCAAATAAGCCTTCTAGATTTTATCTTGTGAGCTTAACTCTGCTGAACTCCCTAGTGACCTGGAGTTCCCGGAGCACTTCACAAGGATCCTGCCTCTGCACTTTGTGCTCCAGGGTCTCTGGACCCTTCTTTACGTGCACACAACTTGCATGTGCCTCAGTGGGCCTTTCTGGAATTTCTGGCTCAAGTTCTCTTGTTGGAATAAGCACAGGACAGGGGTGTTTATAAAGGAATGGGGATTTGACTGAAGTCCAGGCTCTACTTGGAGTTCCCTATGACCGCTCTCTCTTCCTCCCTGAGTGCACTAGTGGACAAGATCCCAGGGAGCCAGCTCAACAGACCTTTAACTGCCAGGAACTCTCTGTGAGGGCTGGAGAAGGGACAAAGCCCTCCACAGCTCCTTGTCAAGAGTATGCTTCCACCTTGGGTCCTCACTGAGTCTTGTTTTGCTAATGAAATCAGACAAGCTTGTAATTTTAGGTAACTGCAGTTGCCGCTGAGGCTGGAAGCAAGGCTCATTCCCTGGCGCTTCCACAAATTCCTCCCGGTTTGTTTGCTTGGAAGAACTAGGCAAAAACAGGTATGAAAACTATGGATCAAGCACAAGCCATTGCAAGAGACTGACTCATGGTTACCCACAGCGATGCTCCACCTCTCATTCCTCTCCTTGGCTACTTATTTATTCAGCAAATATTTATTGAGCAGCTAACATATGTCTCTGCCTCTTCACACCCCCAGGCCTTTGCACAAGCTGGGCCCTACACCACGCCCACCATTAGCCAACCTACAATTCCTCTGGCTGGGTCAAAGTTTACCTTCTCTGGGAGGCCTGTCTCACTGTGGCTTGTCACAGGGATTCCCCCCCTTAAAAACTAGGATTGTCCCCAATTCAAGGTTCCAGGACATCCCCAAGGCAAGACTTGAGCAAGCTTTTGAAGTCTCCCTTTCTGGGAAGTGGATGATGGCTGTAATTCTTTTTTTCTAGAGCCTCACTGTAGGACCTGCCTGTCTAAAACACAATAAGCATCATTTTCCAGTGTGTGAGAAACCAGAGCACTGCACCCCGGGGTTATATGCTGTTACAGAGCAGGGGCTGTAAGTGAGGAGGGCTGAAAGAGAGAGGTGAGGTGATCCCAGTATACAGCAGCAGCAGCAGGTACCAGGTTGTCCTGTGGATCTCAAGAATCATCCAGGAGCAGAGAGATATCATGTGCACATGCAAATTGGAGCAAACTCATCCAGAACTAGATCTCAGAGGCTCCAGAGAAGGGACTAAGAGCTAACCCACCTGCTGGTACAGGTGTCAAGGAGTATCTGAAACCCTCCTATTGGACACTTCGCAAGCCTCCAGAAACGAGTAAACATTCTCTGTACATTGAAGTAAGCATGGGCTTGAGGCAGGCTCTAGTCAAAGGGCAGGGGTAAAAGGCTGTGAATCACCATAGACCAAAGCTATTCACCGCCAGGGCCAGACCACCGGCTGATGCCTCTTCTGGGGTCCCAGTGGAAGCAGAGACATGTGAGGACTAGAGAAGCCTGGCTCATGCTCCATGGGACTTGTGTGCCTGGAGGGGCTCTCAGAGGGTGACACTCAGGAGTCAGTTCTCTCCCCATCATAGATTCAGAAACCAAACTCAGGTCCTCAAGTTTGTATGACAAATGCTTCTACCCACTGAGCCATCTCACAGGCCCTAAATAAATACTTTTAGTATGTAAAGAAATGAAGCTGAGAGCCAAAACTATGGGCATTTAGCAAAGTACTCTCCGGAAAAGACTAAATTTGAAAAAGAACCAAGCAGAGCTGATTATGGGAATCTTACTGGGTATGAAAACCTCACTATTGAGCGACACCACAGATTCAGAAACCAGAAACAGGAAGAAGAAAAGGCAGGAGTGCCCAGGGACTTTCAAAGAGAGGCTCCACAGGCAGAGTCGACCGTTGGCTGTCTAGCTTCTTGTCAACTGGACACAACCATGTCATTTGGGAAGAGGAAAGTGCCAGGTTCAAATAGGTGGACTGTGGTGCATGTGAGTCTCTCTCAGTCTAACCGATACCTGCCGCTCTTCTCAGCTCATGCCCCTCCCCCCTAAACTTCTCCTGCTCAGAGGCTTCCCTCCTCAGCTTCTACTTCCCATGTAACCGTGCCTGGGCAGCCATGTGGGCCCTTGGCTCCTTCTCTCTTTCTTTGTTCCTTCTCTTCTCTTTCTTGCTCTTCTCCTGTCTCTTCCCTCTCATGGCCTGGTTCAGTCTCCTGGCCACAGTTAGTCTAATACCTTCTCTCCAGACTCTGAACTCTTCCAGGTGCCTCTGGCTGTATTCTCCCTCAAAACTCCCTCAGCCATACCTTGGAATGGTCCTGTCCTCTATGCCAATAGCATAGAGGGCAGACATCTGCCCAGCTCTAGTGCTTTGAAGGCTTATGGTGAATATAAAGGATTTGCATCTTTAGTCTGGGAACCAAATCATCCAAGGCGGGGTAGAAACCCCTAATTAATTACTGTTAACCACACCACCTCATGTTATATGGGATCCTCAATTGAAAAGATGCTTCCATTGGACTGGCCTGCGGGTACATCTGTGGGATAGTTTTTCTTGATTAATCACTGAAGTGGAGGGTCCAGCCTACTGTGGGTGGTGCTATCCCTGGGCAGGTGGTCCAGGCTAAAAGACGCTGAGCAAGCCATGGGGAGCAAGCTAGCATGGTTTGTTCTTCAGCTCCTGCTTCCAGCTTCCTGCTTTGACTTCCTTTCATGATGGACTGTTTTTGTTACTATAAACTGAAGTTAACCCTTTCCTCCCCAGGTTGCTTTGGGTCATGGTGTTTATCACAGCAATAGAAATCGAGAGTAGAGAATCGAACTTGCATTTAACTGATGTTCTAGGGAACGACAGAAGTAACAGGGTTAGTGTTGGATGTCTGGAGCTGTGACGACTGGAAGTTTTCCAAAATCGAGAGCAAGTTGAATCCTTAGGTTCAAAGGGTGTAGAGTGCAGGCAAGCTACTTCTGTGCTTTGTCATATGTTACAACTACAGGACGCCAAAGGCAAAGGGGACAAGTACAGCCTACTGTGAATTTATAAATTCAACTCAGTCAGAAAAGAAACATGTATCAAATACCTACCAGGTGCTTCTGGATACATCAATCAAAAGATGGGCTTGTTATGACTCAGATCCTCCAAGGCCGAGAGGCTGCAGCTTTATGCAGAATGAGTGGGTAAAGCTTGCAGGGCATGAGAAAGGAGTTGAACACCGTGGAAGTAGGGTGGCAGAGACATTGGGCACCTGGGGCATGGTGTAGCTGGTAGAGGTTGACGAAGTAGGCAGTGTTCACCCAAGGTCAGGAGAGGCCTCCCTGAGCAGGTCAGAGGAGAGGGAGGAGCTGGCAAGGCAGCGGTGAGGGAACACACGTGTGGCAGAGAGCGAGAGCGGGCCATTGCTTCCATCTGTCTTCATCAGCTGAGAGTCCTGGTCATCTGTCCACCCGTTGAATGATCATGCATCCTGTTGCTTTGGAGTTATGAGAGACTTTGATATATTCTGGGTGTGAGTCTGTATCAGCTGTGTGAAAGGTAAGTTGTCTCCCTCTGCATGTGATTAATCTTGTTGCTCCCTAAGAGAGGAAGACGACAGGGAGACAGTGTAAAGAGAGTCCCCATCACACGAGCTTTATGACCCAAGTTCAGTTCCCCGGATCCACGGGAATTGGATGCAGTGCTCACATCTGTAATCCACTGAATCCCACCATGAGGTGGGAAGCAGAGACAGATCGGTCTCCCAGAAGTTCCTGAGCCAGAGGCCGGCAAGCCTAGAGTGCATAGTGTGGAAACGAGAGAGGCCTCCTCAGAAACATGATGCAAACAGAGAATGAGCTGGCCCCTGGAAAGCTGCCCTCTGACTTTCATGAGCACACCCAGGCACAAGCATAAGTAAATTAACTAATTTTTTAAGACAACCTTAGAAAAGGCAGGCACTTTTTCCCTGCTACTTTTTACCAGTTTGCATTTATGAGTCTGTGGTGTTTTGAATTCTACCCTAAGGTCAAACGGTTCTTCTCTAAAAGTGTCTATAGCCCGGACTTTCAGGTTTACGCCATTATACTTTTTCTGTATTGTGAATGAGGAAGAGATTTAAGGTTTTTACTTTCATATGCATTTTAATACAAATGTTGTATTTCATGTGTATTTATTTATAATATATATACATAAATATTGTCTTTATGAATATTTTATATTTTAAAGTAGATTTCAATGTTACATACTTATGTAATAAATATAATGTAAGTGCAATTGATTATAATTTGGGTAACAATATTCTTCCATAATGTTTATATGAACTCTTTTATGTAGGTTTTTTATTATCACCTGTGCGGATACCCAATGGTTCCAGCACTGTCTTAAAGACAGAAAATTAGCCTGGTTCCTTTTTCAAAAGTCGGTAGATTATGTCTTCAGAGACAGGTATGTTTCTGCTCATTTTTAGTGATTACGCCACAATCTAGCACGTTCCCTGAGTCCACATTCCCATCAGGGAATGATGTAAGAACCTTGCAGTGAAATGCCTTCCCCACCCCCAACCTTGGCACCAGACACTGTGTGGTGGGTACCCCTTTTCAGCATGGAACAAACTGCAAACAGAATTCTTACTTCTTTTTTTTTTTCATTTACCTTTTAAGGAAATCAAACAATGAGAAAAGTTTTAAAATAAGTGTTCTTAAATCGAGAAGCACAACACCATGAAATATTGCGTGTAAACGCCAATTTGTATGCCACATATGTTTGTGTCTTTTTATACTTATCATAAATATAAAATAAAATATGTGGAAGGCTGCTCATCAGAAAATGTGTAATTCAGCGGCTTGTTGTTATCAGTTTATAACTGGTGGTGTGAGCGTGCGTTCTGTATCACAGCCGTAATTTGAGCATACCTAATCATGTTTTTTCCTTTCCTGTAACATTTATGAGCCATGAATTCCACCAATATATTTCAAAATAACCACTCTTAAGGTGGATATTGATTTGCTTTTTAGAAATGGGCTTTCGGATTTAGGGTTTTCTTTCTTTTTTTACATTTATTTACATATTTTACAGTTTTACTCTGTTTTCTTTCTAGGTTCATTTTCTTTCTGCTCATTTGCCTTCTCTTAGCATCCTTCAGAGTGTGACCCAATGGTCTCTTAAAAGCTTCTTGACTCTGTTTTTAAATGTCATTTGTACAGTACTCTGAATTCACAGCATTCGTCATTTCTGTCAGTGTCCCTCCCTTTAGGAACAGCATTGCTGACATCCTCACACTGCTCCCGTGTGCAGAACGAGTCTCTCTCTCTCTTTTTCCCTGTGGCTAGTTTTAGGCTTTCTCTCTCTAATTTGAATTTCAGTTGATTCAGGGGTGGTGGCGGTGTGATTCTAGTGTGACAGAGGTGTGATTGCACGCAACCCGGTGTGAATCTATCTTGATTGGCTCCATGACGTTCTAGACATAGAGGTAGTGTTTGCATCACCTCTGGGAATATTTCCGTCAGCTGTTATTCCTGAAAACACTGCTTGACACACCAAGCCCGGAGTCTGCCACCCCACACATGTATGTGAGCCTCTGCAGTCATGGGGAACCTGCTTAGCTTTTCTTGTTCTTTCCTCAGGTTCCTTGTTTGGGTCAGCTGTCAAATTTCTGCAGGGAAACTCCTGTCTCAGAGGTAGCTCTGGCTGCTTTTGGGTCGTCCACATTTCCTGCTAAATGCTAGGATGTCGTTACAACAGCCAGTTCTTCACTGCTTTCTGCCACTCCTCTGTTCCTGCCAACTGTGGCTCATATTCTATAGACCAGCAATTCTCTGATTAAGAAGCTCATTATCCGGCTTCCTGGCGTGTTCTTGGTCAGGTGCTGAGCACAGTGAATTTTCCCTGGCTGAGCATCTGTCTGGCTCTTGCTTTGTTCTTTGATGAGCATTGGGCCAGTAAGTTAGCCAGGCCCTGGTACACTGCAACCAGCTTGGCTAGGGCACATCTCGAGTAGTCACTCCTTTGCATCTTAGACTAACTACCAGAGTGACCCTTCTAGTGCTTGCCCAGGGCTCACTCTCATTCTATCTCTCTGTCTCTGTCTGGGTCTCTGTCTCTGTCTGTCTCTCTATCTCACTCTGCTTCCCTGTCTCTCTCTGTCTCTGTCTCTCTGTCTCTGCCTCTCTTTCTCTCTTTCTGTGTGTGTGCGCTCTCTCTCTCTCTCTCTCTCTCCCCTCCCCCAGACAAGTCATCTCCAGTAGCAGGAGAGTTTAATTTTCTACCTCCTACTCTGCTGTATGGCCCCTCCTATTTTATAACCCTGAGCCTGGGCATCCCAGCACCTTCCAGAGACCTGCTCTGCCTAGCTCCCTGCCTCCCCTCCCCCAAGCAGCCTGGAAATAAGCTCCACACAGAAACAGGGTTGCTTTAGGCCAGGCTCTGTTGCATTAGCCTCTGATAGGCAGGTGGGAGAAGGGCGGCATTCTAGTGCCCATGCTGCCCTGAGGTCTGCCCCCATGCAGAGGTCTGAGCAGGAAGGTAACAGTGGTGGCCTCATCGGGAGAACAGACAGGAGGAAGGAGGCCTGAGGCAGGCGAGTGCTGAGATCCAGGAAGACTCTGATCAGCTTCAGGTGAATGGTGAGCCAGGCCTCTGCACTGTGGGGTTTATATAGGTCCATTTGATCCATTAAGCATTGAAAATACTTGAGACATGCTAAATGCAGACTTTCACCTGTGTCACATTCTTTGCCACAACACATTTATAGCAAATTTACATGTACTGTGAAACGATTCCTTACAAGCCTAGAAATGATCTGAAATGTGCCTGAGTTGGGCACAGGTGACATCATATCCTGTGCCGTTTGCATGAGGAGCCTGGACACCAAGGGACATCCTGGAACCATTTGGTCCCCCACAGTAGAGAGGAACAACAGTATCTCAAATGCAAAGCTTGATGGGGCTCTTGACAGACTAGACATAAGGAAGAAAATCACAACATGAGGTTTGGTGACTCAGCAGGGGACCCACTTGCCACCCTCAGAGATGAGGCAGTATGAGGAGCAAGTGGGAAACCCAAATGCACATATGAGTTTAAGGTCTGCGCAGGGCCTGCGCGGGAATGTCAGGCCGGAACTCAGCCAACAAGCCCTGAGTTCATGGAGAGGCCGGCAACTGGGGGATAAAAGTAGATAGAAAAGAGGTCGTGAGACTTGTGGGGACAAGGGCATCGAGCACTGGAGGAAGCAGGAAGGTCTGAGGAGTTCCAGGAGCACCAGAGAACACAGCAGAGTGCCCAGGCCATGGGAGAAGGCCCCATCTTAGGATGTGACGGGGCAGCAGCTCAGGAGGAAAGGACACCGGAAACATCAGAGGCTCACGAGCCTCATCAAAGTCATCTGCAGAAGCAAGAAGAAGCTGAAAGAGAACGGGAGTAAAGCAGTAGGCAGCGCTGAGAGCAGCTGCACCCTGCAAAAGGGAGCGGAGACGGGGCTGATAAGCAGAGTGGGTGAGCAGGCAGGTGGATAGGGCAGTGTGCATGTTTCTGGCCTGCCACTGTGTTCCCATGGCCTTTCCCTTCCTGGAGCATGTCTCTGTCCAGACCTGGCTTCACTAGAGATGATGTGACAGAGGATCAGGACACAGGACACCCCCAACTTGGGACTCTCAGGACTCTGGGGAGCTGGCTTCTAGCATCTCAGCTTTTGGCTGCTCTGAAGAGATAGTTCTAGCACTAGTAGTTTAGATAGACCTGAGTATCGTAGCAACTGAGTCCCCCACCAACTCACTTCCGGGTGAACCTTCTTTGTGGTCTCTGTCATAGTGAATCCTGTGGGTGAGAGCCTAGATGCTCCAGGACCCGAAAAAAAAGGAAGGCTCTACCCAAGATCATCCCACAGTCTCAGGTAATACACCTTCAATACCTGGTCACATGCAGTACACATGCCTAGACCACACCTCAGCTTAAGACATCTCCACAGGTCACAATCACTCCCAGCCTCCACAGGATCAGCCATAGCTGGTCAGAGTTGACCTTCTATCCTAGCTGAGGAAGGAGCTCTGAGAGGAGCAAAGGTGGGGAAGTTAAAGGCAGGGCCAAAAGCTGTGGATAAACAGGATCTGAAATATGGCTGGGAGTTTATGAGTTGTTACTCATAAACTTCTAAGCTGTTACTGCCTCCCTGCCTTCACCTGAACATCTTGATAAAGCAATGTAGCCTCATGAGAGCACCCATTGCTGGGTGCCTAGTGTAAGGCCAGGGCTTACGGTTTGCCCACGTTAGTGGGATTCTAGGCCTTCCAGATGACAGATGACTGTGGCTGTGCTGTTCTTCAGAACCTGTACCTTTCCAGGATTAAAAGGACCATTGTGAATACAGCCTGCTCCAAAGGTGACCCTATAATGACACTGACTGGAAGGAACCGCTCTCCAGCCCTGAGCACCCTACACATGCATTCCGCTGTGCTCTCCTCAGGGCCAGGAGCTTTGCCTACATGGAAAAGCCCAGCTGGTGCTCCTAGGGTCCAGCGCTACCGTGCGTCCTCAGCAGCCTCCCCAGACATCCCTGGCAGTTACCACATGCCCTTTCCTGCATAGGAAGTGGTGTGGTATTACAGCTGGGCTGTGGAAAGAGCTCTGCTGTCTTTGGAGCAAGGGCCAGCTGGTGCATTATTCATGGCTTCAGACCACACCTCTTAACATGCTGCCCAGGAGCCAAGCAGGCAAGTCCCATGGGGCTGGTTAAAGCACTTGTTAATAGCCCTGGCATGTGGGCTGGGTTCCTGCAATTCTGTGAGGGTCTCTGGGCCCCTAGGGGACCAGAGAATGCCACCACCTCCTTCAGGCACAAGAAAGAAAATAGTCTTATGGGAAGGTCCCCCAGCAGCTCCACTGCCATAGATGGAGTGGTTGTGACAGGGCTCCCAGGGCTTGTTACTGGTCCACACTCCCATTGGGATCTGGGGCTGCTTTGCCTACCTCCACAGTATGTGTTATTGGTGTTTGGAATCCCTGCACTGCCCAGCATGCTTGTCCTCTGTGACACATTGACAACTGCTCCTTTGACCCCACCCACCCACCCAGATGGTGGCACCCTTATGGAGCTGACCCTTGTGCTTCCAATAAGAATCTCCTGAGCAAAAGTCCCTATCCTAGCACAGGACATACTGAAGACTACCAAGCTGTGGTCAGCTCCCACTCCACCCCCCACCCCCCACCCCGCTGCCAAGTGGCAACCCCTCCCCCAGGTTCTCCTCCCCCCTCCTCCTCTTCCTCCCACGCCCCCCCCTCCTCCTCCCTTCTGGGGTTTTTCCAAGAAGAAGCAGGGCTGGAACTGGGAGGGCGGTGAATAAGGTATTTACCTCACAAGCAACATTGAAGCAAAATAAAAGGACTCCGCAATAAGGCTAAGTCCCATTCTCTGAGGTTATTCACTTTCTCTTTCACAGTTCATACATTTATACAATGTATCTCCTTCATACCCCCACCAACCTAGGTTCCCACTTCCCTTAGATGCTCTCGGCCTTCACGTCCTCTTTTGTTTTGTTTTGCTTGTAACCCACTAAGTCCAACCAGTGCAGACTGCTGGAGTGTTGGCCTATCTTTTTGGCTTGCTTTTGTAAAACCTGTTTTGTAAACCTGTTGCAATGAGTGTACGTGTCTAACAGCCGTGTCATGTCCAGAAGATGGAATTTCAAAGCACAGAAGATGGAGGCCGCCTCTTCCAGCTCCTATGTTCCTTCTGCTTCCTCATCCATGGTGCTCTCCGAACCTTGGGGGGAGGGGTTGATACAGCTGCCCCGTTTAAGGCTGAGCACTCAACACTATTTCTCAGTAATTGAACCAATTGTAAGTCTCTGCATTGACTCCTGTCCTCTACAGAGAGAACCTTCTCTGGACAAGGTATAGGCATCACTAACCTGTGCCTATAAACACAAATATTTAGAAGGCAGTTTGACAATATGTCCATCTAGCCAACGGGCAGTAGCAGGTTCTCCTTCGGAGCCATGGACTTTTGACCAAGTTTGCAGTATACATACCAGAGTACGGATTCCCTCTTGTGGAGCGGGTCTCAAAATCCAACCAGAAAACAACCAGTTACCCCCAAAACAGCCATGCCATTGTTAACCCTGTGGCACCTCTTACCTGGCAGCTCATTATTGTAGCAAATACATTGGACCAGAAAAGAAATTCCTCCCATCACATTACAGTCAAAACACCAAATACACAAAACAAGGAAAGAATATTAAAAGCAATAGGGGGAAAAGATCAAGTTACATATAAATGCAGACCTATCAGAATTATACTAGACTTCTCACCAAGACTATGAAAGCTAGAAGATCCTGGTCAGATGTTATTCAGACCCTAAGAGAACACAACTGCCAGCCCAGGCTGCTATACCCAGCAACATTCTCAATTACCATAGATGGTGAAACCAAGATATTCTATGACAAAACCAAATTTACACAATATGTTTCCACAAACCCAGCGCTACAAAGAATAATAGATGGAAAACGCCAATACAAGGAGGGAAACTACACTCAAGAAAAAACAAGAAAGTAATCTTTCAACAAACCCAAAAGAAGATAGCCACACAACATAAAAATAACATTGAAAATAATAGGAAGCAACAATCACTGTTCCATAATATCTCTTAATATCAATGGACTCAATTCCCCAATAAAAAGACATAGACTGATGGACTGGATCCATAAACAGGACCCAGCATTTTGCTGCATACAGGAAATGTACCTCCATGTTAAAGACAAACACTACCTCAGAGTAAAAGGCTGGAAAACAATTTTCCAGGCAAATGGTCCCAAGAAATAGGCTGGAGTAGCCATTCTAATATTGGATAAAATCGACTTTCAACCAAAAGTCATCAAAAAAGATAAGGAAGGACACTTCATACTCATCAAAGGAAAAATCTACCAAGAAGAACTCTCAATTCTGAACATCTATGCTCCAAATACAAGGACACCCACATTTATAGAAGAAACTTTACTAAAGCTCAAAGCACACATTACATCTCACACAATAATAGTGGGAGACTTCAACACCCCACTCTCATCAGTGGACAGATCTTGGAAACACAAACTAAACAGAGACACAGTGAAACTAACAGAAGTTATGGACCAAATGGATTTAACAGATATCTATGGAACATTTCATCCTAAATCAAAAGAATATGCCTTCTTCTTAGCACCTCATGGTACCTTCTCCAAAGCTGACCATATAATTGGTCACAAAAGAAACTCAACAGATATACGAACATTGAAATAATCCCATGCATCCTATCAGATCACTACAGATTAAGGTTGGTCTTCAATGGCAACAAAAACAGCAGAAAGCCCACATACACATGGAAGCTGAACAATGCTCTACTCAATGATAACTTGGTCAAGGAAGAAATAAAGAAAGAAATTAAAGACTTCCTAGAAGTTAATGAAAATGAAAGTACAGAATACCCAAACTTATGGGACACTTATGAAAGCAGTGTTAAGAGAAACACTCATTGCTCTGAGTGCCTCCAAAAAGAAACTGGAGAGAACATACACTAGCAGCTTAACAGCACACTTGAAAGCTCTAGAACAAAAAGAAGCTAATACACCCAAGAGGAGTAGAAGGCAAAAAATAATCAAACTCAGGGCTGAAATCAACCAAGTAGAAACAAAAAGAACTGTACAAAGAATCAACAAAACCAGGAGCTGGTTCTTTGAGAAAATCAACAAGATAGATAAACCCTTAGCCAGACTAATCAAAGGGCACAGAGACAGTATCCAAATTAACAAAATCAGAAAAGAAAAGGGAAATATAACAACAGAATCGGAGGAAATTAAAAAAATCATCAGATCCAACTACAATACAAAAGCCTATTCTCAACAACTGGAAAATCTGGATGAAATGGACAATTTTCTAGACAGATACAAATACCAAAGTTAAGTCAGGATCAGATAAACCATCTAAACAGTCCCATAACCCCTAAAGAAATAAAAGCAGTTGTTAAAAGTCTCCCAACCAAAAATCGCCCAAGACCAGATGGGTTCAGTGCAGAATTCTATCAGACCTTCAAAGAAGACCTAATACCAATACTCTTCAAACTATTCCACAAAATAGAAACAGAAGGAACACTACCCAATTCATACTATGAGGTCACAGTGACTCTGATACCAAAACCCCACAAAGACCCAACAAAGAAAGAAAACTTCAGACCAATTTTCCTTATAAATATCAATGCAAAAATACTCAATAAAATTCTGGAAAACTGAATCCAAGAACACATCAAAACGATCATTCATCAAGATCAAGTAGGCTTTATCCCAGGGATGAAGGGATGGTTCAATACCCAGAAATCCATCAATATAATCCACTACATAAACAAACCCAAAGGAAAAAAAACCACATGGTCATTTCATTAGATGCTGAAAAAGCATTTGACAAAATTCAACATCCCTTCATGATAAAAGTCTTAGAAAGATCAGGAATTCAAGGCCCATACCTAAACATAGTAAAAGCAATATACAGCAAACCAGTAGCCAACATCAGACTAAATGGAGAGAAACTTGAAGCAATCCCACTAAAATCAGGGACTAGACAAGGCTGCCATCTCTCTCCCTATCTATTCAATATAGTACTTGAAGTTCTAGCTAGAGCAATTAGACAACAAAAGGAGGTCAAAGGGATATAAATTGGAAAGGAAGAAATCAAAATATCACTATTTGCAGCTGATATGATCATATACTTAAGTGACCTGAAAAACTCCACCAGAGAACTGCTACAGCTGATAAACAACTTCAGCAAAGTGACCCAATATAAAATTAACTCAAACAAATCAGTAGCCTTCCTATACTCAAAGGATAAACAGGCTGAGAAAGAAATTAGGGAAATGACACCCTTCATAATTGTCACAAACAATGTAAAGTATCTTGGTGTGACTAACAAAACAACTGAAAGATCTGTATGACAAGAGCTTCAAGTCTTTGAAGAAAGAAATCGAAGAAGACCTCAGAAGATGGAAAGATCTCCCATGCTCATGGATTGGCAGGATTAATATAGTAAAAATGACCATCCTGCTGAGAGCAATCTACAGATTTAATGCAATCCCCATCAAAACCCCAACTCAATTCTTCATAGACTTAGAAAGAGCAATTCTCAAATTCATTTGGAATAACAAAAAAGCCAGGATAGCAAAAACTATTCTCAACAATAAAAGAACTTCTGGGGGATTCAGCATCCCTGACCTCAAGCTGTACTACAGAGCAGTAGTGATAAAAACTGCATGGTATTGGTACAGTGACAGGCAGGTAGATCAATGGAATGGAACTGAAAACCCAGAAATGAACCCACACACCTAAGGTCACTTGATCTTTGGCAAAGGAGCTAAAACCATCAAGTGGAAAAAAAGACAGCATTTTCAACAAATGGTGCTGGTTCAACTGGTGATCAACATGGAGAACAATGCAAATTGATCCATTCCTATCTCCCTGTACAAAGCTCAAGTCCAAGTGGATCAAGGACCTCCACATAAAACCAGATGCACTGAATCTAATAGAAGAGAAAGTGGGGAAAAGGCTCGAGCACATGAGCACAGGCGGAAAGTTCCTGAACAGAATACCAATGGCTTGTGCTCTAAGATCAAGAATCGACAAATGGGACCTCAAAAAATTGCAAAGCTTCTGTAAAGCAAAGGACACTGTCAATAGGACAAAACGGCAACCTACAGATTGGGAAAAGATCTTTACCAATCCTACATCCCATAAAGGGCTAATGTCCAATGTATACAAAGAATTCATGAAGCTAGACTCCAGAGATCCAAATAACCCTATCAAAAAATGGGGAAGAGAGCTAAACAGAGAATTCTCATCTGAGGAAACTCGAATGGCCGAGAAGCACCTAAAGAAATGCTCAACATCCTTAGTCATCAGGAAAATGCAAATCAAAACAACCCTGAGATTCCACCTCACACCAGTCAGAATGACTAAGATCAAAAACTCAGGCGACAGCAGATGTTGGTGAGGATGTGGAGAAAGAGGAACACTCCTCCATTGCTGGTGGGATTGCAAGCTGGTACATCCACTCTAGAAATCAGTTTGGCGGACCCTCAGAAAATTGGACATAATATCACCTGAGGACCTAGCTATACCACTCCTGGGCATATACCCAGAAGATGATCCAACATGTAATAAAGACACATGCTCCACTATGTTCATAGCAGCCATATTTATAATAGCCAGAAGCTGGAAACAACCCAGATGTCCCTCAACAGACAACAATGGATACAGAAAATGTGGTACATTTACACAATGGAATACTACTCGGCTATTAAAAACAATGACTTCATAAAATTCGCAGGCAAATGGATGGAACTTGAAAATATCATCCTGAGTGAGGTAACTCAGTCACAAAAGAACAAACACGGTATGTACTCACTGATAAGTGGATATTAGCCCAAAAAAGTTCAAAATACCCAAGATTCAATTCACAGCAACTGTTGGACTGAGCACAGGGTCCCAGATGGAGGAGATGGGTAAGGGACTGAAGGAGCTGAGGGAGTTTGCAGCCCCATGGAGGGAGCAACAGTGTCAACTGGCCTGACCCCTCGATGCTCCTGGAGACTGGATCACCAACCAAAGAGGGACCCATGGTGCTGGCCACATATGCGGCAGAGGAGGGCCTTGTTAGACATCAGGGGGAGGAGAGGCCCTTGGGCCTGAGGGTGTTAGATGCCCCAGTATAGGGGAATGCCAGGGAAGGAAGACAGGGGTGAATGGGGGAGCACCCTCATAGAGGCAGGGGGAGGGGGAATGGAATATGGGGTTTCCAAAGGGGAGACCTGGAAAGGGGAAAACATTTGAAATGTAAATAACGTATCAAAAATAAAAATAAAAGAATAATGAAAAAAATCCTTTGTTCCACCGCCAACCCTGAAAAAAGAATGTTGCACTGGCGACTTTTACCTTACTTAGATTTTTCCCAGATTTTTTTTTTTTAAGGAGGAGAAAAGTAAACCACCACCAACAGTAAACAGAGAGCTCCAGCCCAGAGCCCTGCAAGGCAATCTGGCACATGAGGGGTCAGCAGGGACCTTCCTGCCACCTTTGCCCTCGGAGCTCCGTGGAGCACAGTCTCTCTGTACCTGGCATTGCTTCATCTGGCCAGAGGCCAGTATTCGTAAAACGGCAAAAATAAATATTTTCCACCTGGATTTGGGTAGCAGACTACAAACAGAAAGCATTCTGTTTGGGTTTTTAGAGTAACTGCCTTGTTTGGAGCCTCACACGCTTTCTAACCACTGTATTGTTGTCCCTCCTTAGTTCTAAAAAGTACAGCAGGTCTGCTCCTTGGTTCTTCCTTGAGATGCACATGCCAGCCACAGCGCCTTGCACATGGCCTCCTAGACTACTGGGATGAAGCTCCCTTGTATATTAGTACAACAGCCTGGTGACGTGGCTACAGGAGAAACAGGATTTTGCTGCACGCTGGAGGTAGGGATGCTCCCAGAGATGGTCCCAGTGACTACTCCATAGTCACACAGCCAGCCAGACCTTCACCTCTGTTCTCTAGCTTACCCTCTATCCCGCCACCCATTGATGATATCATGGTGCATCTGGAAGGCAGCACTCGGTGCCCTGAACCCATGAAATTAACATATGCAAGTAGGAGGACTGGAACCCCAGCCACGGAGATTGATCAGCCTAAGATTATCAATACAGCATCATCACCAGTGCACAGTCCCACCCTGGGACCTTATCATGACATCACCCTTTCCAAGAACTCCACAGCTCAACTCCATGTGCAGCAAGGGTCTGTGATGGGATCTAGCCTTTTCCCAGACCAGGCTAGCCAGACCCAATGGAAGCGCTCTGTTGTGACCACCCTCGGCTGTGACCAGGCAGTTTCTGTCTTCCCACACAAAAAGTATCTTTTGCTTCTCTCTTTTGACACTGACTATCTAGCCTAAGGCAGGAACCAATTAAACTAATTAATCCCCAGGCACTTGGCTCAGGATGGAGAAACTAGGCCCTGGCAGTTTGAATAACTCCAGAGGAAACACTTTGGTTCAGGAAGCATCTGGGGACCTTTATATGGCTCTAACTTCCAAGCACAGCCAGGACCTAGAGACCTTGGTGTCCCCGGTGTCTCTTCTCCAGGCCTCTCTGGAGGGTCTCCCTGTTGGCTGACCCCAGGACCACATTCAGAGGTATCAGGGACATCAGCCCCTCCTACCTCTTGCACCCTTCCCTAGGATACAAGCCAGGCAGCTGCTCCTAGGGGAACCTCTTGGCACAGCCATGAAGGATTTGAACTTATAAGATGATGACCCTCCAATTTGGAGGGGATTGAAAATTTCTAGGTTCAAGAGTACAATTTATTGAAAATGAGGTTCAAGGTCTCAGAAGCAGTGGCCCTGTTCTTGAGACACCTTATCTATAGTGACCAGGTCCCTTGTCCAATGTTATTCCTTCACAGACAACAGCAGACTCTCCTCAATTGATGCAGGAGAAGCTGTCCACTCTGTTTACTCGGATCCCATTCTGGCAAGAGTCTGTTTGCCTCTCTTTCTGCAGGACTTGAAACTCTGGGGTACTTGGATGCTCGTCTCTGCGCCTGATTTTCCAGAGCAGTGTCTCTGCAGAGGATGGAGACCCTCTTGCCAAGAACCTTTGCCACCTTCCTTCCTGGGTCCCTTGCCCCACCCTACTAATCCTGATAGCAAGTGACTGAGGACAGAAGCCATGCAGCCCAGAACTGGCCTCTGTTACTCTCACACATGTCTTTTTATTGTGTGTCTTGGATGAGCCATGTTTTCAAATTTCCAGCAACGCTTTCCAAATCAAGTTTTGTTTTGTTTTGTTTTTAAAAAAAAAAAAAAAGTTTTTTGACCTAATAAAAAACAACAGAAAACTGGACAGGGATTCCCCATATGTCTCTAAGACTTGTTTGTTTGTTTGTTTGTTTGTTTCAATAAAGTTGCGCCCTCTTGTCTCTGGTTTCTGCCTTTCTTCCTGAAGCTCTGTAGACCCACACCCCTTTCTGCTTGCACTCACCATGCTCTCTGACATGCTCTGCTTCCAGGAAGATTTAAAGCAGTGTACAACCTCAAGTATTCAGCATCTGCGAGGCCAGATATTCCCGCCGCCTTGAGACACCCATCTTTTCCTGGCTCGGAGGCAGTCTATGGGCCTTGCACACTATGCTCCCTTCAGATTTTACTTAGAAGTTCTCAGAGGTTCCTTTGTCCTTCCAAACTGGACGTAGACCCTCAACTAGAAGGTCAGAGACCCATCACGACTCACCCCTCTCAGTCAGTCCTCAGCAGGCAAACCCTCCCTCCACTCTGGTTTAAGAAGTCATTGTTACCCAGCAAGGAATCAGTATTGCTTGCAGGCCCTACCTTGTGAACTTCCTTTCGGTCAACCACCAGATCCTTGCACCATGCCAAAGGCCTGCTGTTTCTGCAGCTGCCTCAGCAGAGCCCCGTGGGCTTGATGGTCTGTGTGATCTCACTGTTCCAAAGGTTAGTGTCCAAGGCAGCCCTCACTGTGTAAAATCAGAATGGCAGCAGGCTGGCAGCTCTGTGGGCCCTGTTTCCTCACCTTCCATAGTACCTAGAGGTCATCTATCACTTATCACCTTCTCTGTGGCTATGACTTTTCCATTTCCTTGCTCTTGTGGTAACACTGGACCCACCAGACAATCGAAGATCCCTCTCATATTAGCTTTGACATACCTGAGAAATCCCTCCAGGGCCCGTATCCGGTCAAACACAGTACACAGGTGCTTGGGTTACTCTAACTCAAACCATCCATTCACTTCCATTGTCCCCACCGACTCCTGAAGTCGATCGCAAAGGGATCCCTAGAATCCCACAGCAGGCAGTGTTAGAACCACACAAGGCATGAAGATGAAGGCTGGATCCCGGTGACCTTCCTGTGGACCCTGATCTATACTCACACATCGGCTGCTTGGTTCACCTCCAGCCACCACACTGACAGTGGGCACTCTGGGCTTCAAGGCAATTGATTACAAAGGTACAAGCCTGGGTCAGTAGCTCATCTCTGGTTCTGGAGTGGCAACGACTACCACAGAACAAAGTCCTCTCTGCTCTCCATGGACCTAGGACTTTCCCACAAAGACGCCTAAGCCAAAAGCACTGGCAAAGGAGTACACAGTCCTGAGCTAGGCCAAGAGGCCTTGAGTCAAAGCCAGCCACTGAGTGTCGATACAGCAGCACATACTTAGAGTACACACATGCACAAGTATACTTACACACACATTCCTATACATGCACACACACATAGGCACTCAAGTGGGCAGACTTCGTAGGTTAGAAGTAGACTAACACCTACACATTCCAGACCCTTGGTCTAAAAGATGGGGCAGGATTGCATCCTTCGTGTCCTCCTTTCTGATTGGTTCTGCCTATCAGATTGCCAGAATGCATATGGGATAGGAGGAACAGCCACCCCACCTCCCACCCCGCCTCCTGTCTTAGACCATGAGCTCGAAGCTTCTTGTTGAGGGCAACTAAGCAACAGGCCAGCGGTGGGGTCTTACTGCTAACCTATGCTGGTTAGTCCTTTGTTGGTTTGGTATAAGTTAATGTGGTCTGGAAAGAGGGAACCTCCACAGAGAAAGGGTCTCCATCACACTTGTGATAGGTGAGTCGGTTAGTGAATGACTGATGTGGGAAGACACACCTGGGGTGTTTAAGAACGCAAGCTGAACAAGCCATAGCAGGCAAGCCACTAAGACTCTGCTTCAGTCCCTGCCTCCAGGTTCTTGCTTCTGTTCCTGCCCTGATTCCCTTCATGATGAACTGGAAGCTGGAAGCTGAAGTAAACCCTTTCCTCCCCAAGTTGCTTTTAGTCAGTATTTTTTCCCAGCCTCAGAAAGCAAGGTAGGGTAATACCCTTGAGCCACCTGGGTTTGTGACATGCTAGGAGAAAGATGTGCACTCTTGTCCTGTTCCAGCCACTGCTGAGGGCAGCTTTGCTTTAGATACAAAGCCCCTGCCCTATGTGTGACAGCCTATCCTGAGGCCCCTCAGCCTCCATGGCCTGTGTCATCATGCAGGAGCCCAGGGACACAGGGAGAGGAAAAGCTATTGGTCCATAGTCCACAATGGATTCTTCATCACTCCACCTCTGCAGGTTTAGAAGGCCTGTGGTGCTTAGCTCTTCTGCAGAACCAACTGCACACACTCACAGAGCAGGTGGACGGCGGAGCCACTGGCTCCTTCTGTGATACGAGCAGGTGGCTCTGAAGATGGTCTCAGCAGAAGAGAAAGGCTGGCTTCACTCCCTTAGCATTCACCATCAGATGAGGGCAGAGGCCCAGGCCAGGGCCCCAAGAAAGTGTTGTCTCCCAAGCTCCTCTGCCAGCATCCAGGAATGAGTCCATGAGAAGGGTTTGGTGGAGAACTGAGCCCTGGAAAGTAAAGAGAAGATTCATGAAGTATAAAGAGCTAGGCCTGGGGGATACCCGTGAGAGAGGCCTTGTGCACTGTGAACCAGGTGACCCCACCAACCAACCTTCCCTAACGTGTGTCATGGGAGGCTTTGTATAGCCTGGGAATCCCATGTGTGACTTTCAAAAGCCTGTCACCCGATAACAGTCTCCCTATCAAGGGATCCAGAGACACCCCAGGCTGCCATTGGCCAAAACTATGCGTCTCTGCAGGGCCCATTTGTAGGGAGTGAGCACAGAAGGGTGCATAGAAAGGTGGACTTCAAGGAGGCCTGTGTAGGCACAGGAGACTGAGACACGGTGGAGGGCTGCTGGCTACCTCACGTCCTCTCTTCCAGTTCCTGAGGCAGGTGTCCACGGCCCTGCTGAACTTGCCTCCCTGTCCATGAGAACATCACACCCTTGCCAAGTCTCCTGAGCTGACTTCTGGCTGTGACCAGGGTGCTTTGAATCATCTTCAGATCCTGAGTGCTGTGGAGTCTGCACGGATATTGGTTGTCTAATAAGACAAGCTATGGCACTGTGTGTCACGTGTCCCCAACATTCATTTGCCCTTCTTTGCTAAGAGGACCCTTTTGGTTTTCAGTAGGTTACAGAGCCACCCTCTATCCCTGCAATCCATTATGTTGATGGGGTGTGACGGGACATGCTGTGTTCTGTGTACTGGGTTGTGTGGCTAAACTGTGAGGTCTGAGGACAGGAGAGGCCTTTTAGAGAAGATGGCAGCAGAGTGTGACATGAGCCCATAGTACCCGGACCTGGCAGCAGGCCAGGCACCCCAGCTTGGCTTACACAGAAAAATGATACAGACCGTCCTCATGATGCTCACAGAGCCACTGGGACCCTCATTGCTGCTGCTGGCCCTGGAATCTAACGTAGCAAGCATCTGGTCCTGATAGTCAGCTGAAGAGGGTAAGAAGGAAACTTGCCATGATCTGGGGTTTTGTTTCCTGTGTTGTGCTATTTAACTGGGAGTAAGCTGTTGTGAGGTTGCTGGTGACTCCTCCTACGTCTACCTTTCCAAGGGAAAGCTGCATCATCCGTCTCCATGGTGATGCGGAGATGGGGGCTGTAAACAGAGGTGCACTCCTGTACACGTACGTATGCAACGTGTTGCTAGAGTTTGACCCTTGCCATCACCTGGGGGGCAGGCGGGTGAGTAGCTCTTTCCAGAAAGGCTGGGTGAGTTTGTATCTTTGGATAGCCGGATCGATGTATCTCCATCGTAGAGATGGCTCTCTTGGCCAGTGATGCACATCCCTTGCTGTACAAGGGTGGCTGTGGCAATCCCATGGGACCATGCAAGAGAAGCTCTCAGAACCATACCTGGTACCCAGTGATCTCTCAGGAGCACACAAGCCCAACATTGTGGGACTCAGGTCAGAAAATATCAAAGAGATACTGCTGTCCAGGAATGCCTGAGTCAGGGAACTGACCAGCTAGGGAGGGAACTGGGAAGCTGGAAACATGTGAAGCCTGAGACGATATCCTGGACTGCCGTGGGACCTGAGACTCACAGAATGCAGCTGTGATGGTGCAGCCTCTGCAGAGATAGGCCTGAAACACAGTGACCATGAGCTGGGGCCTTGGCTGGTGGGGGAAGGCAACAGGGGTCTCTGGATGAGCTCTGGGGAGCAGTGAGGTGGAACAAGGTAGGAACCAGCTCACCAGAGGACCACTAAGATAACCCCACCCCACCAGAGCACCCTTCCTGCATCATGGACCACTATTAAGAGCAGGAAGTGGGGTTAGATCCACTTTTCTGTCCTCCCAAGGTCTTGTTCCCTCAGCAGCCTCCTCACCTAGAAGCATAGCACGGTAGCTATATTATCTCTGTGACTGAGGGCCCTCCTGTGACTCTGCACCACATAGTAGGCACTCAGGGACATCTAGTGGAGGAAATCTGGCACACAGTAGGTATTAAAAGACATCTGATGAAGAAGGCCCGAGAAACAGGATGGGTGCTGGGTGACATCAGGTAGGAGACATGTTGGCACACAGTAGTACTTGAACACTGGCCAAGCTAGCCCCTGGTCATTCTTTGAGGGTACACCGAGGCTGCATTGCCTGACCTCATTGTGTACTCCCCCCACCCCAGAACCTCAGCCCCCAGGCCTCTCCTTGGTCACCTCTGCCAGGATCTGGGTGTCCTCAGGAGACCCCGGGAAGCGGGTGCCGCAGAACTGGGAGGCAGTGTTCCTTTCCGTCTTCACATCGGGCTGAGACTCAAAACAAAACTGTCAGATTTCAGAACATTTCACAGCAGCAAAAATAACTGCACTTGGGGAAAAAACATGCAGACACTTCTCAAAGTCATCTAGTCGCTTCAACAATGTGCCAAAGGCTTCTGGAATTGACAGGTTCGGTTTGCCACGCACCAAATGCGCCTACCCCTGCCAGCCTCATCTCCCGAAGCTCCCGAAGTCTTTGTGTGCCAAAGCCGTGGTACAGAAAAGACAGCAAGCAGGACGCCACAGGGCTGCCTTGGCTCGGCCCTATTACGTTACTGCTTCAAAAACCCTGCCCAGAACTCACAGGTCCCACATGCCAAGTCCAAGGTGACTGAAGCAGGAGTAAGCAGATGGGGGCCGCATTCAATCGCATCTGACTGCTCTCAGGACTCTGTCTGTTTGCCATTGCATTAGGTCTTCCTAGCCACCCACAAGAGACATGTCTCTGCTGTGTTGTGCCTCCCTGGTTGGAGGCAGCCTTCCTTTCTTGGGAAGGAATCCTATTGGCTTCTGTCAGGGCACTACTTCCTCTGCAGCAATATGAGGGGTGGCTGGGGGACTGCAGGGAAGAACCCTTACTCTGAAAGCATGTGGACCTGGGTTCGGGTCTCCAGTGCCCACATTAAAAAGCTGAGTGTGTCTATGTGCAAGGGAAGGGGTCAGAAGCAGGAGGATCCAGGAACTACATGGCCAGGCAGCCCAGCTGGAGAGGAGGGCTTTGAGTTCATCAAAAGACATTGTCTCAAGGCAATAAGGCAGAGATTGATTGACAGCTAGCATTTTGCTCTGGCCTCTTGAAGTACAGATACGAATGCACACACCCACATAGGTACATGAGCTACATACACACAATAAAATTAAAACACAATTTTTAAAGGAGGAAGAAGGGGTGGCTAGGCTTGTAGCTTTTCCAACCAAAAACAGTATCTTCTGTCTTCCTTAAGCATCTAGGTTGGCCACGTGACACATTTGATCACTGGGTGTGAGCAATGCCCTCTGACCCTGTTCTCACCTTCTTGGGGCAAGACATGAAAGGCTCATCTTAGATGGTATGGAGAAGTCCCTTCCGGATCAGCAGGGCCATGAGAGGTACAAGGGCTGAGCTGGCATTGTGAAGCTGCCCCAGGAGAACCTGGGCTCTGTCCACACCATTGTGGCCTCTGAGGGAAATTAGCACTTAACCTACAGTGAGCAACAGGCGGCAAGACTTGCCACAGCCCCTCCCAGAGCTCAGAACAAAGAGCCCAAACAGGGAGCTTTGAAGAATCCCATCTGGGAGAAGCAGAGACTGGTGAAGGAGGGCTTCATGAAGGCAGGACTCTATCCTGGCTATGGTTCTGTGCCCAAGCAAGTAGAAGAAAGAGCAAAGACGGAGAGAGAGAGAGAGAGAGAGAGAGAGAGAGAGAGAGAGAGAGAGAACAGCATCTTGGACATGGGCTTTAGAGGGAGCTTGGGGAAGGCATTGGTGCTGAGTAAAGCCAAACTGGTGCCAGTGACAGTGGCAGAGGATGCTGGTGGGAGAGCCAGGGAGCCTTTGCCTATGCTGGGATGCACCCAGTCAGACTAGAGCACTGTGAGTTATCTGTAGAGAAAGGAGGTGGCCAGGAGCCAACCAGATATAGAGATCTGGATGTCAAAAAATGGCCTGAGAGTGTAAGTGAAGGAATTGACCACTGATGCTTATATCAGTGGGTACCAAAGGTGGCAGTGGGATGTGCTGGGAGACCGAAAGGTAACCCAGTGAGAACCTAAGAGGAGTCTAAGGGATGGGTGAATTTTAAGGTTGATAGAAAGGAGGGGGCCTTTGGGGAGCTCTTGGAGAGGGAGGATCCCCAGAAGAAAACGGGTTAGCCGGGTCAGTATAGCCATCAGATAAATCAAGATGGTCACCTAGGGGATGGAGGGGGCTGATGTCAGATCACAGAGGATTCAATGCAGAGAGTGGAGTCAACCCAGGCCCACACAGGGCATGTGCGAGCCTTTGTGGGTCAGCAAGGGGCTTTAAGGTATGAGGACCGGGGACACAGACCCGTGGGTTCCTGGAGGAATAAGAGGGTACCTGGCAGAGGTGGCTCTGTGCAGGGGTACATCTCATTTCAAGGCTAATCCTCTCCATCCTCCGATTTCCAGCACTTTCTACTTAATATTTTCGTTAGATTCAATCCAAAATAGTCTCAAGTTTTAAACCTGCCTTCTGCTAGACAACATTCTCAGTAAAAATCCAAATTCGTTGGGCTATTTTTTTTTTCTAATACGCATGAAAGTAAATGTGTCATTATATAAAAGAGCTGTCCGGGCACATCTGAAATCGCCTTGAAACCCAGAGTCCCCCTGGTCTTAGGAACTTGGGAAAGGGGAGGGACACACATGTGTCTGGAATCAGGTGATATAAGGTGGCCTCCGGGCTCTGCTGGCTCCAGCTGGATGATCTCCAGCACGTGATGTACCCTCTACAAGCTCCAAACTCCATCTCTCTAAAGTGAGATAAGTTTGTCTGTCTGTCTGTCTGTCTGTCACAAGCAGAGATGTCAGGGCAATGTGAGGTCAAGAGAGGAACACAGCCCCTAGCAGGCTGGCATTCAGTCAGCCTTGTGAACATTTGGCATCACGTTGGTTGATGAAGATGGTCCCTGTAGGATGGACAGATGGACACACACAGAGGCAACATGCCAGGGTGCCTGTGCCTGGCCCATCTCTCTCTAGCCAGGGCTGTGAAATGTTCCAGCTAGACTCTGGAATAGATTACAAACCACTAACTTCAGAGCATCCATGCCAAAGATGAGCAGACCAGAGTGTCCCCAGCTCCACACTCCAGTGTGATCTGGGAGGATCTACCAGGGTAAGAGGCTTTGCCTCCCAGGGCTGTGCTCATAGTGGGTAAACATGCAGAGGCTGCTGGGTACCACACCACATGACAGTCAATAGATTCCAGCTTGCCCACAGGCTGAGGACAGGAGCTGCTCCCAGCTCTGTCTCCAAGTGAGAAGCCATGTAGCCGGAGGCCATCACTCCTGCCCCTGATCTTGGTGCGGTGTACAGTGAGCATGCACACCTGTGGATGCTACGCTTCTCACCCACTTTTCCTCCTTTCTAAGTTTGGTCCCCTCTAACTGTTTGAAGTTGGGTTCCATCTGAACTATGAGGATCTGCAAAGAAAATCCCCAAGCCTCTTCTGAAGCTGCTTTCTACGTGGTCACTGTTGGGATAAACCTTGAACCAGCTCTTCCAGACCCTGACCAAGCCCTGTGTTGAAACTCCAGCCCTTTCCCTCTCACGGCCATCACCAAAGCCACCATCACCCACATCCTGACAGCTGGGGCAACACAGTTGCTAAAGATAAAACTGCCTTGTCTGGACAAACAACTCCGAGAGAGAGAAACTGCAGGCTTGCACACGGCCCAGAAGCTGCACTTCCCTTCCCATTCACACCCCTCCCATATAAACCCCGAGTAGCCCCTTCCTCATTAGCAGACACCCCTCTCCTTCTGTGCCGACCCCTCGCCATTAGAAATAAACAGTCCAGCCTATGGAGGTCAGTCTCCTGTCTCTTCAGTCTGTCTCGGAAGTCTAACATTAGCTTTCCTCCAAAGTCTAGCAGTCTCCCCTTCTTGTGTGAGTCAGGGAACTGAGGCACATGAGAAAAAAATTGAGGCAAGATATAGTTTTAGAGAGTAGTCTTGTCTTCTCCCCACTTAACAAGCACAGAAACTGAGGCCCAGAAACTCAGAGGGCTCAAAGCTACCATCTGGCAAGAAGTGGTGTGCAGCCTGTCTTTGCCACAAGCTCATGAAAACATTTTCCCAGGGACTTTGCTACATACAAAGAGGCACCCTAAGGACCTTGTTTCTCTCTGCTCTCTGCAGCTGCCAGCTTGTTCCCTGGAAAACAAGCAGTCTGGCTGTGTTATGGTTGACTGGGTCCAGAAAGAAAGAACTCCGTTCAGGGTCAGAGGGCAGAGCCCAGAAAGCACGTTCTGTGTAACCCTGGCTGTGTGCTTGGCAGAAGCCACTGCAACCTGACTGGCAGAGGAGCCAGGTAAGCCCCTCTCTACTTTCAGCACTGGCTGGGCCAATGCCAACCTGAGGTCAACAGAGGGTCTGGCTTGCCCAGGTAAGGTGTGCCTGTGATTAGCATACAGGTCCTTTGTCCCAAGATGCTCCACCTACCCCTCTCCAGGGTAGGGGGATGTCCCTGTTCCTTCTAGAACCTTACTAGGCCCCCAGGGCAAAGGTGAGCCCTGCCCAGTCCTGTTGAATTGCATTGAATTCCAAACTGGCTGGGTCCAAAGAGCAATCCTAAACATGCTTCTATAAAAATGTGTTGTAAAAGAGCATTCTCCACTCACACTGGCCCTCTGCCTGCTTCCACTTTGGGGTTCTGGGCAGAATTTGAGAAGCAAACTTCTCACCAATTACCATGAACAAAACAACTCCCAGAAGATGCAAGCTGCTGCCAGGCCGAGCCGGGGACAAACCCCATGTACAAACAGCTTCCATTCTGTTTCAGGAAATCCCCAGAGATGTCCCTCACAAGGCCCACCCTGCCCCATCTGCCCCTGGCATCTCTCACCTGTGGCTCCACTCCTCAGCTCAGTCAGCCAGAACAAGCTCACACAGACACACGAGTCCAAGCACAGTAGATGGAAAGGCAGGCAGCCACCCCAAGACTCAGGCCTTCTACCTATCACTCACTGCAGCCAGGGCCAGACAGGATGCTGCTTACCCTGGGCACCGTTCTGGACACATCCAAAGCTTTCCAAGGGCTGGAGGGCTTTGGGGACCCCTCTCCTCTCCCCTCACACTTTATATGATCAGGGGAAAGACAAGCAAAGGGAAGTACCTCTGCCTGTGGCTTAAGACCATGTCCCCAAATGATCCCATGCGCTAAGAACTGGGCCTTTCCGGAGCAGATTGGAAAATCCTCCGGAGTGAGTGGGGGCCTTGCCAGCTGCTTGAGAAAATGTCTTTTTAGAGTGTAAGGGAGTGATCTCTGCATCCCTCTCGTTCTAGGTTGGGCTATGAGGGGTATGAGTTGAAGACTGGGGTCCCAGACAAGCATCTAGCATGCATCCCAGCCTTCCTCAAGGAGTCTCCGCCCAAAATAAGAGGTGGTCCTGCCAGGCTATGCACCATGGGATCCTGAGGAGCAGGGGCAATCAGGAAAGGCTTCCTGGATGAGAAGTTCTCACAATAAACCAGTGTGGACCTAAGACAACATTAGGGGGAAGGAAAGAGTTACTGAGTCCACAGACAGCATGTGCAGTTGCAAGGCTGGCCAGGTGCAACCCCAAGGAGAGAGGAATCTAGTAACAAAGGAGGGGAGATGCTGGCCAGCCTGGCAGGAGGCGTCCACACCACAAGCAGCGTGGGCTTTTGAAAAACTGTGTGGAGTCCTCGAAGGCTCCAAATAAGCAACGGCACAAGGTCGTGTCTTAGAAAGTCCACTCTGGTGGCAACAGAGCACAGAGCAGCACCAACAGAGACTGGCCATAGGGGACTGGGAATGTCCTTTCTGAATTCCTAACTCGCCAATGGCTCTGGGTGTGTGGCTTGGCTTCCCTACCTAAATGGAGACCTGGCTCACTGGCTCACTGACCTCTCACTTGGCTACAAAGGTCAGCTGGATGTTATCTGACTTTATGAGCAGAATCTTAGCTGAACAGAGCTCCCTCCCTCAGGGCAGGCCCCTTCCTAGTGACCCACAGCCAGTATGCCTATCAAAAGCCTTTGCTCTCTCATTTGGGACATCCTGCAGAGCCACCTCAACCAGAGGTCTTCTCTCTCAGCATTATCTGAACATCCTGTGGAAACAGTGTCCCAGCCTGACTCTTTCTCACCAGCTCCTGCACCCTCTTCCAGGGCTATTGATTGAGGATGCTTCTTCAGTGCCATTCCATGTTGGAGCTGTTCTTGGAAAACCTCAATTCGAACAAAGGATACCAGGTAAAGTCTGATTAAACAGCTACAGCTGACTCAGAAGAACCCATGCAGATGCTGTCAGAGTAGAGGGAACCCAGTCTAGAGCATTTCCTGAGGTGCATGACCTGCATTCTGCCCTAAGGGAATAGGAAGTACAGGTGCAGCAAGAGCACTCAAGAACACCGGAACAGTGACTGTAAAGAGCAGAGATTGTGTAGAGCTTGATTAAGTGAGCAGAGGCAGGGGTTAGGAGACTGTAGACTGACCACAGGACCCAAGGTGGCTACACAGCTCTAGTGATGAAGCTCCTGGCCAGATGGGTCAGCTGCAAGGTTAAGACCACAGTAGGGAATACGGAGAGCCTGGTTGTGATGTTTGGGCTTTATTGCCAGTTTGGAAGTAGGCATGGTGGCACAAACCTTTAATCTCAAAGACCTGAGAGCAGAAGTAGTTGGATCTTTGTGATTTCAAGGCCAGTCTGGTCTACATAGAAAGATCCCTGAGATGACTAGGGGATCAGAAAAGTACACTCTGGGTGTGTCTGTGAGGACATGTCCAGAGAGGACTGAAATGTGGCGCAGTGACTAAGGGAAAGGCTCACCTGATGTAGGCAGTGCTGTCCAATAGGCTGGGGACTCGGATGAAGCAAAAGCTAAAGAAGAGAATGCCAGCCAGCAAGCAAAGACGCCATCTTCTGCAGCAAGTGCTTCTACGGCTGCGTGGACTCACACCAGTGGCTCTCAGGGAAAACCCAGGCCGTGAACCTGGGACTGAGTCACTGTTCTCTCTCATTCTGAGGCTACTAGCTTCTTGTACTGTGCTGCAGCTACTAGGTCCTCTGGCTCTTCGGTGTGCAGATGGCCACTGTTGGACTATGTAGCTTCCACTAATGTAAGTAAAGTCAAGTTATACACACCCCTAATCTCAAATCTCCAGGTTCTCCTGAACTCTCAGAACCTACACGAGCATCCACTCGTTACTTGTCCTTGGGAAAAAGCAAATACCTGACTTCATTTAAGGCCTGTAGAAACTTCAGCACCCCAGGACACTACACACCCTTCAGAAAGCGTCCTACCTCCTAAAGGCTACTAGCTGGATGCCCAAAGATAAACCACACTGTAACATTCACCAGGTTTGAGAAAAAAGAGGAGGCTGGACCCCAGAGGCCACAGAAGCTCAAGCAACTCAGGACTGAACCCTGGAGAGCACTGCCCAGGGTTGAGACTGCCAAGGACCCTCACTACTGTACAGACAGAGTGGCTCCTGGAAACCTAGAGCCAGTAACACGAGCGCCAACAGGTGGAGACACCAGAGTTGTTGGGGCAGGTAAGGAAGGGCTAAGATGGGAAAGGGCTCAAAGATAGGGACGTGGGGAGTAGGTACAGCAGCAAAATCACCTCTGGGGACTAGGCCTGTCCAAACGGTTCCCTCCTCTCTCCTAAGAGTAACATTGTGTCTTTATATCCAGTGGGTAGAAGAGGGAAAGGTCGGAGCTTGGCTAGAGGTGGGATCCTCAGCCTACGGGTGTGACTGAAGGCCTTGTGGTTGCTCCAAGCTTCTTGGAAGGGGCCTGGAAAACACAAGATGGGGAGAATTCCTCCAAATGGGCAAGGTATCTGGACACGATAGAATGAGTCCCATATTGCCTGGAGTACAGATCCATAGGCAGTAGGGTGTGGCTCAGCCAGCCTAGCACTGGCTTGAACTTGAGGGAATTGGGGAGACAGAAAGCAGGGCATGAAGGCAGGATTGTTCATAAAGTGGAAAGGCCCCCCAGATTCACAGTCACATCCACAGGAAAGCTCTCCTTGCCTGGAAGATCCAGGTACCACGAATGGTGACCATCCCAACTGCAGAGCCATCTTCCCCTGACCCACACCGCTCCTACAAGAGGCACGTCTATCCCTCAGAGCAAGGTATCCATCAAAGGAACTGACCAAGAAGAACTTCAGATCCCCCTGAAGATCTGTCTGGAGGAGGCAGAAGACATCTCCAGCCTTAATGAGTAGCTGAGGACCAGAGGTCTGTATCCCTGGGCCCCACCTACAGAACCCACTACAGGCAGTGAGGTTAAGCAGATTCTCAGGAACCTATGATGGGTAAGGCAGGGTCTTCCACCTTCCTTCAACACCTGGACTTTGCCACCTGAGAACTTCTGCTCTCTCAGGCATACTACAGAGATCTTCCTACACAGTCACCCAGTTCCACACAAGTGCTTGCTGCAGGCATTGGCCCAGAGAGCCAAGTTTGCCTATAAGGATGCATGCAGTGGCTCTGCAGGTCTTTCCACCAAGCAAGAGGAGAGATGCAGCAGACCTTCGTCTGAGTAATCAGCACCTAGAACAATACTTATAGAAGATTCTAGAAAGCCTCAGTTTCCCCACCTGTGGACAGCATTCCTTGGCAGCTGGTGTGGGGGGGGGGCCTTCTTAGATACATTCTGGCCCACCAGAAGCTACAGAAAGATTTCAGGTTCCCCTCTAGGCCTCATAAAAGCCACATTGTTGGGGAGGCATGTGTAAATCAGTGGGAATCTTGGCCAGGGCCCTAGGAATCAAGGTTCTGGGCTCTGCTCACCATTCTACAGAAGCCCTGTTAGTTTCCAGGATCCAGAAATACCACCCTACCCTCTAAGCAGACACTGCCAGCCTCACTTGTGGTCCCCTGTACCCCCACTGACCCCACTACCACCACAACCAGGCTTTCTCCTGACTCATCGAAGTGTAGATACCCTGCAAAGCAGTGGTCAGCGGAGCAGCCTCCTGGCCAACTCTAAGGAGCATTCTGCATAAACAGTCCTACCACTAATGAGAGCTTCCAAAGAAGCTTGCTCCCAAGGCCTGCTCCCTAGGGACCCCAACTTCCAGTTCTCAGCAGCCATGTGGGAAAGGGAATGTTTCAGAGGCATCCTGGTTGAGGTAGTTGGAGTCTAAGGTGACAACAGGAGAGGAAGGGATCCTGAGAAGGGTTGCAAGAGGAAGGCCGCTCTTCCTTGGAAGTCCTCACGCCTCTCACCCCGGATGCCAGGTCAACACAACCCTTGCCCAGAGCTGAAGGGTTACCCAGAGTCATGGAGCTAAGAAAGAGGAACTGGACCTCAGCCTGCTGCATGGTGACAAGGCTGTCACCAAGGCTGCTCAATATGCCCTAACTGGGCTTTCCAGTCCTGACATCTGGAGAAACATCTGCCTGAGGATGTCTACCTAGTTCAGGGTCTGGGGTACGTGAGGGTTATAATCCTCAGTAGAGAGGGACTCCAGTGACATGGAGCCTCACCCCTACACCTCTGCCTAGCCTTTCCAGATCAGCTGCACAACAAAAATCTTCCTCCAGCACAGAAAGTCCAGAGTCCATGGCCTTAATGGGAAGCACAGAGTCCATGGACTTAGTGGGAAGTACATCTGCCTCCACAGATCTGCCTCTAATAAAGATCTGGGGACCCTGAGATCCACGGCCCAGCCTGGGACAGCCCCAGGGAGGAAGGCACTGGGGTCCCACTCCACCAGGTGCAGCCTAAGCAGAGCATTTCCTTCCCACCCTAGAGTGTTAGGGAGCCCTTGGTACAGCAGAGCCTCACTTCTTCTGTTAGTACCCCCCCCCCAGCTGTAGTAAGAAGGTCTCTCGCTTTTCCTACCTCCATCTCTGCAGCAGTTTCAGTCAACTCCTGAAAAGGAACTCAGACAGGACATAGAGTAGATCAAGCAGCCAAGAGTCTAACTAGAGCGACTGAAGATTCTAGAAAACCAGCAGACCACAGAGTAGGCACTCTCAGAAAAAGGATGTGCTCTTCTTAGAGGCCCCTTTTACCCAGTTTCCAGTCTATGTAAGTATGTATAAGATAAAGTAATATAGAGGTTAAGGGCCAACTTAAGGCTCGGTATGGGAGAAGGTAACAGCACTCCATACCTGCTCCCTTTCCAGGAGGCCCCTGAAGATGGAGAAAGTACTACGAACTACTGCTGCTCCTTATATCCGGTTCTGGGGACCTGAGCTGGTTCATCTGGGAGGTGTACCACAAACTGTCTTTGCACCCTGCTTCATCAACCCCAGCTCGTATCTTACAGCCCAGCTGCAGTGCCCACTACCCCACTTCATGTCCAAGTTCGTGTGGCCAGTTGGTCAGTCCCTCCCAACGTTAACCTCCTTCCTTGCATGTCCAGAGTCTTCCAAACAGCTTTGCCTTTGCTTAGAGAAGTGGATGAGCTGCCAGAGTAAACACCATGTGAAGTGGGGTGGCCCATTTGGACTGCTGTGGGGAAAGGAGAGTCCCTTCCAGCCAGAAGGAGACAAGGATTCAGCTCTAGATCACGAAGTAAGGGAGGCTTTACCATCAATCACTCAGGACAACGTGGACCAGAAGGACCACATAGAAAGACCATCAAACTTGTACAAGCTTCAAGCACCGGGGCCCCTCACTCCCACTCAAGTACGACCCCAGGATAGCCTCTTGCCTCTCTGCTCTACCAGGGTCAGCCTGCAGGGAAGCAGCTACAATCTACAGTAGGGAAATAGGAAATGGCTCTGCCATCTTATCGGTAGCAACTCAAGAGTTTGGCTGCCTGGGGGCGGAGATAAAAGATGGAACAGGGAGTGTAGGTTGGATTCGGAATCCATCCGCATCTGCAAGCCCGAGCCACCTCTCCCCCTGCAGTGACCTAAGTTCTACCCCATGCACGTAGCACTCTGTGGAGTGAGGCTAACAGGCATAGGAGCTAGTATTTTGTTTTCTGTTTTCAATGTTCTTTCTTGGCAAAATAGAAAGTTGGCACTCTGAGACAGGAACTAAACTTGATTTTTGAAATTTTAATTGTTTGTGAAATCTACGGGCTTGGAACTCCATATAAATCTCAATTCTTCTCTCTCTCTCTCTCTCTCTCTCTCCATCCTCCTCCTCCTCCTCCTCTTCCCTCCCTCCTTCCCTCCCTTCCCCCCCCCCAGTCTGAGGGTAGAACTGAGTCTTGCATTTGCTAGGTGAGTGTTTTACCACTGAGCTATACCCCAGCCCTAAATCATCACTTGTCGTCTCAGTCCTCACCAACAGCAGCGGGCATCCCATCTGTCTATCTGTCTAGCCTTTAACAGATGACATCAGGTGATGAGAAGGGACCTGCCTGAGACCTCACATCCTGGAGCCAGGATGGCTAGAAGGATGAAGCTTAATCTCCTGTCCTGGGCCAGCCCTACCTTCCTATGGCCCTTGTCTTCAGACCAGTCTCCACCATCCTCCATCCGAAAACATGGAGGCTGATGGAGTCCTTTCCGTTCCCTCTCCTCTTCTTGACAGGAGTAGAAGACATGGTCATCCCGACATTGGCCAGGGATCTGGGTCAGTCCGCCCCAGAGGGTTCTACCCACTTGCTCCTACCCCACCCACATTGCCCCACAGCAAGTAGCCTGGTCTCCCTGAAGTGAGCCTTGCTGCTCATGGACCGGACACACACACACACACACACACACACACACACACACACAAACACACACCAGGTTCCTGAGCCTGGACTGAGGCTAGGGGTCCTGGCTCTCCCTATCTGGGTTGCCTGCAATCCCACTGTCCTGAAATGGCCCAGACCAAAGAACCTAACTGCAGTTACTCAATGAGAATAAGGACAAGTTGTTCACAGTGGCCACAGGCCAAAGGCTCCAACTGTGGTCTTGCCTCGTCTCCAGAGACTTTTCTGCACATCCCCTCCTGGGCATACAATCCTGCTCTATGGGAGAAACTGGCCCTGGTCACACTGCCTCCCCAGCTTTACCAAGCACCAATGCTTCACCATAGATAATCATCTAAGCCCGAGATCCCTCTCTCTTAGTGCCCACCACCCTCTCCCCAGACCCTGACCATACCAATCCTGTCCATCCCTTCTGTTGTGTCCATGCTGGAAGACCTCACTTCCAGCCCCTGACCTGCCCACCTCTTCTGCTGGGTTCAGACAGGCAGAACCTCTACCAACATGTCTTTATGGGGAAGAAGAGGCCTCTAGACCACCCCCTTGTGTCCCAGTCTCAGCCTCAGAGCTTTTCTTGGGCATGCCAGTGTGTGATGTCATGGAGGTAGAGACTGGCACTCGGCGATGTCCCCACAGCTTCCGTTTGGGATTTCCACTACTCACCACCCATCACCCTGGCCACATTCTGCCACCCAAACACCTCCTGGTGCCCCACCAGCACCACCTGGCCATCTTGCTCTCCTCACCCTTTTCAAGCAACCTTGTCTTTCATGCTGGCCTTATGTCTCCAGCAGCCACTCAGCAGGGGCAAGTTCAGCTGCCACATGGCCAGTTCTTCCTGAATGACCCTTCAAGTTCTCAAAGTTGGCATCTCTAACACTTTCTTCTTACCAACCTCCTCTACCCCAGCATTCTTCGCTAGTGTGTGACTGACATAGCATTTCCAACCCCGCTCCTGTTACCAAAACTTTTTGTTATTCAGTAATTTCAGTAATGTCCTTTTGTTTGTTTGGTTGGTTGGTTGGTTTTCGAGACAGGGTTTCTCTGTGTAGTCCTGGCTGTCCTGGAACTCACTCTGTAGACCAGGCTGGCCTCGAACTCAGAAATCTGCCTGCCTCTACCTCCCGAGTGCTGGGATTAAAGGCGTGCGCCACCACTGCTAGGCTTTCAGTAATGTCTTAAGGCTCCAAATACTGGAAGACCCAGGAAATGTTGAGTTTCTTTAAATATATGATAGTTTGTACAAGTTTGATGGTCTTTTCATGTGGTCCTTCTGGTCCACATTGTCCTGTGTGATTGATGTCAAAGCCTCCCCTACTTCATGATCTAGATCTGAATCCAAACTTCCATGACTCTGGGTCATTGTGATGGCTATTCTTGGTTGTCAACTTGACTACATATAGAATTACCTAAAATCCAAATGGTTGGGTGCACTTATGAGAGATTTTTTTTTTAATTAAAACATTTGAAATTGGTAAAGTCACTTCTAATCTGGATCTTTGAGGTGGTAAAACATACCTTTAATCCAGATGTTTTGAGGTTGGAAGATACATCTTTACTCTGAGCCATATCTTCTGCTGGCAACCCATATAAAGGACACAGAAGAAGGATGCTGGCTCGCTCTTTGTCTGATTGCTCTTGCTTTTGATAGCATTTCTTCACTAGCATTAAGGCTTACTTCTTAGGATTCCAATGTATATTGGAAACCAGCTAAGATATCTAGCTGGACTCTTGAAACTTCCATTGGTAGACATATATATAGTGTCAGATATATTATATAGAGACATACAATATATATAGGTAGACATATGCATATATATGGAATTGTTATAATGAGTTACAGGTCCATGTATACATATATATGTATGCGTCTGTATGTATGTGTATATGTGGAAAGAGAAAGAGATTCATTCTGTCAGTTCTGTTCCTCTATAGGACCCTGACTAATATACTGATCATCTACTAACATTAGTTCTACATCTGCCCCTCCCCATGACTTCCATTGACTTTGTCCTCATGGTTACAAGATAGCTACATTAGCTCCAAAAGAGCAAATCCTAAATAATGTTCAAAGGCAGGAAGCATGTAGAACACAAGGTAGAGACATTCCTCGAATGGTCCCTCTTGTCAGAGAGACCAAAGTCTTCCCATGTCCTTATCCATCTTACTGGTAAGAACTGGTTCATGTTGTCACTCTTAGCTTCAAGGGAGTCTCCTGGAGAGCAATCTCATATGAACAAAGATTGCATTGTATTGCCCTGCTGCCCTTGGCAAAGCCATGGCTCCTCCCTCCTCTGCCATCTGGTCAGCCACTATCTAGGCTTCTTCTGATGCCATGATGTCCTTCCACATGGCCCTTCCCACACCCCTTACTGTGTATGGATAACTCGCATCTCCAATCCCCTGTATTAACATGCGTATTTCAGCCATTGAGGAAGCAAGATGACATTTCCAAAGCCAGCCCTTTCAACAGCTCCTTACCCTCGGGAAGGATCCAGACGTAACTCTGCCCCCAAGTCCTTCCTCAGTGATCTGCGTATCTTTCCAGTCTTACCTCCTCCTAATTGCCAATCGCCCCTGATCTGATAAACCCTAGACAAGGAAGAGACGATTCTAGCATAATGGATCTCTCGAAGACAGTGGAGAGCCTAGCGGAAAGAAGCCAAGAAGAGTGTGCTGTCAAATGCTACCCAGAGGCTGGAGGAAGAGCGCCCTCCATGTTAGTATCCACCTGATGGGCAAGGAAACTGAGGACTGGATCTCCTATTCCCAACGGCCTTTGGTTCAGAGTCATTCGTAAGAGAACGGGGGATGGTAGGTAGTGAGGCACTTGGGTCCATAGCACATAGGGCTGGGGCTGTGTAGCATGCACCTCAGCACAGTCCCCTGTCTTTAACTTCTTCAGTGATCCTTAGAGTTGGATACTAGAAGTTTCTTTAGAAAGAGACCTAGGTGTGTGTGTGTGTGTGTGTGTGTGTGTGTGTGTGTAAAACAGTAATAACAATAGAAGAAAAAGAAGCTATAAATTTGAGAGTAGGGGATATGGCAGGGTTTGAAGGGAAAAAGGGGAAGGGGAGACAAGATGTGATTCTATTTTAATTAAAATGGAGAGAGAGACAGAGACCGAGACCCAGAAAGGGTTTAATGTGGCCCAGGTATCCTCTCAAACTCTCTCCCTTGACCACTGGGCTGGAGCCGAGCTAACCCTTTGAGACCAACCTGGAAAGAGCCTAAGAGCAAGCCTCACAGTCACTCTTCTTCAGAAACCTCAGTTTCCCCTGTGGGAAGTGGCAGCCAGAGACTACTGGGAGATTTGCAAGCCTTTACAATATGTATCAGGAAAGAGGTCAGAGAGTGTTTGCGACCCAATGTGTCCTATGTCGCAGCCACAACCAAGTCAGGAGATACCCCTCCCCCACCTCCCTGAACCCAGGTCTGTGGTGAAGACAAGGTAGGAGGGATGAGCCTCTTACACAGAACCAGCCCCAGTATCAGAGAGAAGGCAAATTAGTGAGTTCCACACCCTGGGCACTTTCAGTGTCCTACACACCTCTACTCCTATCCCCAGGGCTCTTAGAGACTGAAAGCGAAGGTGACTCAGAGGTCAAGTAGTGCAAAGCCAGCCTTGGGTGCTCTCCACTGCTAAGTGGTACCCAAGCCCAAGCTCAGGTGGGGGTGGCTCCCGTCTCGCTAGCTGTAGCCCAAGTCGTGGCCACTGTGGACACCCAGGCACAGCAGGGTCAGCACCCAGACGGAGGCAGAGCTAGGAAAACTCCAGGCGGCAGAGCTGGGCCCGTGACAGGCGGCCCAGTGCCCAGGCAGAGGACAGGACACTATGTTTTGATTATTTCCAGTTTCCTGACCCCCAAGTAGTGATTTAATGTTCCTGTTTACTCCAAGGGTTAGAACAGAAGGCGGGCCGACTAAACAGGCCTCTCCTGGTTTCACCCCTAAAACTCCCAGAAGGGAGACTCCAGGGTTCTTGTTGTATTCGGGACCCTTGGGACAAACCCAGGGCTAAGCCCTGGGGAGTGTGGCCAGGTGATCCATACGGCCAGCCTAAGTCTGTGGAGGTGAGGACCAGGACACCTCCCAGCTCATTTTGCATCTACATGCAGTGATGCCAGGATAATGGCCTGGACCATCTCTCCCTTGGGAACCAGGAATGGTGGGACTTGCTGTGCAGACAGGCCAGGGGCCTGTGGCTAGCTAGGAGGAGCTGTGGAAGTCACAAACCTAACTCCTGGCTCCTGCAATCTTGGGATACAAGCCAGTCATAAAACCACTAGGCACAGGGCCTCCCGTGGCACCCTCTGAAGCTCCATCTGTTCAGGGCATGCAAATGGTGCTAATTTTCTAAATCCTGACTAACAACATGAAACGGTGTCACTGCTGAGAACGGTTGAAGAGTCAGCCTAGTCTCAGATATCTGTACTCTTCTTATTCCAAATCCCCAAACGCTCGCTCGGTCACAGTAACACATCCAGTTGGGGACAAGACCCAAGGGAAGAAAACACCTGCAGCCTCTGCCCCAGCCTAGAAATGTCCACTGCTGTGACCATAGGTCAACTGTCACTACTCCTCTTCTGTGAGCCACATACTCACTGCAGTACACTAGTTACAGAGAGCTGTGGGGATTCAGGCTACCTGTCTTTGCTATGTCCATTTCTGATCCTTCACTTGGCTTTCCAAGTTCAGGATCTTCTGAGCCTCCCACACTGCCCAAGAAAAGAGGTTGCCAAGGTCTGGGCGGTTAAACCAGATAGAGGCTCAGGAGGTCCAAATCCCAGCCTCATAATCTCTTCTGATACCCACTTTGATCTGTGCCCTGGTTTTCCCATTACTGAAGCTGGTGTTAAACCCAAGAACCCTTCAGTCATCCACCATTCTCTATTATAGACTTGGAGGAGATCTGGGGGGGGGGGGGGCACCTTGATAGAGCAAATAGGACCGAGCCTTTCACTGGAGTCTGTTTCAGACTTCCCACATGGGATGGAGGTCAGAGTCCAAACTCACCACAGCCCGCTTCACAGAGGGCCCCATGGGCCTGGTGCCTCTTTGTTCTAGCTATATGGCTTCTGGTGCGTGTCTGGACCTCTCTGAGACTGAGGGCCCTGGTGCCTAGAGTGGGAGTCATTGGTGAACAGACTGCAGTCTGCATGGAGCATCTAGGTAAGAACTGGTCTGAATAGACATTGAGAGCATCAAGACTGTGCATGGGGAAGGAAGCACAACAGGGGGTGGGAGCAGGCTACCCCTCCCCAGAGGCCAGTGGCAGGAGGAAGGCATGGAACACATGACTTAGTTCTGAGTTCTGGGTAGGGCTGAGTAGAAGACAGAGCTAGGCTGGAGAGAGGTATCCCTAATCCCACCTGGAGCTGGCACCTGTGAGCATCAGGAAATGCTGGTCCTAGACCTTAAGATGAGCCTGAGGTGGGAACAGCTCTGTTGCTGGGGTAGCACAGAAGTCAGTGGGTAGAAGCTATGACAAAGGGATCAGCCAGGCCAGGCCAGCAGTCCTTCTCAAAACCGACCTTCTGGGAACGATGGTGCAAGCCCTTGGGTGAAGGAGGGAATCTTGGGGCAGGAGTGAGGGCAGGACACTACAGAGGGGAGAATAGAACAGTCAGCTGGGAGTGAGGGAAACAGGGCCAGAGGGGTGTCACTGGGAGGGGTGACATGTCTCTCTGGGGTGGGAGAGATGTCTCTGGGGTGGGAGGCATGTCGCTGGGGTGGGGTGGGGTGGGAGGCATGTCGCTGGAGTGGGGTGGGAGGCATGTCGCTGGGGCACATAGCATGGCTACTGAAGCCAGCTTCCTTTAGTGTTCCAGTCTCTTTTTCCAGATTGACTATTTAGGAGGCAAAAAAACATAGCAGAGAAAAAACATACAATTGCCAGAAAAATGGGTCAGTGTCCAAGAAGGATTGCAACACAGTGGCCCTGAGCGATGTCCACTGGTGCCAGGCTGGACAGGACTCAGCTCTGGGTACCTTCCCGGGTGCCGCCTAGCCTTGGGACCCAGAGCCCAGACCCTGCCTGCTGGACACTAGAACCTGGCTCCCAGAGTCAAAGGGACAGCCAGATGGCCACAGGACTTCAGAGTGTGCTGAAGGGTGCCTTCCGCTGTCTTTCAGACAGGGTGGAGAAGGGATCCAGAGGCAGGAGGTTGGAGAGAGCCTGGGACAAGTTCAGGTCATTCAGATTGATGAGACACCCCCAGCATTGGTCTGGGGCTGTGTGCGGGAAGCCCAGAGAAATGAAAAGGCGTGAGGATCCCAGATGTGTGTTGCAGAGGAGGGAGGTGGCAGTCACTGTGTTCCTGGGGAAGAACCCTGGCTCCATGTCCACTGACCATGTTCTTCCTTCCCTCTTCAGAGCTTCCTAGCCACCTGAAGCCATGTATGCTCAAAGTTCCAGGCTAGGCTGAGCAAAGAAGCATTTTTCAGATCTTCTTGAAATGTGGGTTGATACCCTATGCGGGGCAGGGGAGGGGCTGCATAAATGACTGTGGGAAATTGGCAACACAGAAAGTCTCCTTAAGGCACAAGGATGACTGAATTAATTCAAACTCGAAAGAATGACGGGCTGCTTGCCTGTGCCGTAATCACACAACTCCACTGCAGCCTTGGTCTCAGACGTACTACATGGGCACTTCACAATGCCACACCTTGCCACACCCACAAACACAGCCTGCAGTGCCTCGGCTCAGATTCGAGACTGTTGTACATTGTGAACTGCATGCAGTGTTGACAGTATGTATAGTTTTCAGTTATTACAGAAACTATGTTTTAACTACAGAAAGAAAGTGGGACTTTTTTCAAAAATGTGTGTTTGCTTGTGTGTATGTCTGTGCACCCCATGCATGCAGTGCTTGAAGAGGCCATAAGAGGACATCAGATCTCCTGGAATTGGAGTTACACATGGTTGTGAGCTGCCGTGTGGGTGCCGGGATTCAAATCCCTGGTCTTCTGCAATAGCAGCCAGCGTTCTGTTGCTGAGCCATCTCCGCAGCCCCCAGAATAAAGACAATTAATGTTTCCCTATTCAATACAAGGGCATCAAATTACTGTAACTCTGCTTCCTTGTAGTTTTTAACATACCTTTTGAAGATTTTTTATCATGTGTATGTGTGCGTGTGTCTGTCTGTGTCTACCTGTGTCTGTGTATCTGTGTATTTGTCTGTGTCTGTCTGTATCTATATGTCTATGCTTGTATGTCCATATGTCTGTGTCTGTGTGTCTGTGTCTGTGTCTGAGTCTATGTCTGTTTCCATGTGTCTGTGTCTGTCTGTGTCTGTGTGTCTGTATATGTGTCTGTACCTGAGCCTTCATCTGCATCTGTGTCTGAGTCTGTGTCTGTGTGTCTGTCTCTGTGTCTATGTGTATGTGTATGTGTGTATATGTATATGTCTGTGTCTGTGTCTGTGCCCATGTCTGTGTCTGCATCTAAGTCTATGTCTGTTTCCATGTGTCTGTGCCTGTCTGTGTGTCTGTGTCTACATTTGTGTCTGTGCGTCTGTGTCTGCATCTGTGTCCATGTGTCCATGTGTCCATGGGTCTGT